>CM060979.1:172323751-172923751 GCA_030765065.1 Deroplatys truncata
ACATCAATGCGGCGCACACAATTAGGAAAGCGTCTGCAGTGTCTATCAGCAGATATGAGAACGAAAACAGTTGCATCTTCCTATGTCTTAAGGAAGAAGGGTGGATTACTGTTGAGTATTTCTATGAGTGACTGCTTACGTCTCAGAATGCGTTTTTAAAGGACTCCAGCTTGCTAGAAGTTTGTCTTGTTTTGATGCATAGGATCGCATTTCAAAGTAGGTATGGCATACTTTTATTTTAGCATACATTATCAATAGGATATTATGCCTACGAACAGACACATCAGAATCAATTCCAGCTATCTCACCTTTTACTCAGAGAGATATCTTTGAACCTGGAGTAACACAAATGCTGACATGAGGGGCTCCTCTCAGAATGCCTAAAATTTATTAACATATTATATTAAAGTGAAAACGAAGTCCATATACTTGTATTTATGCAACTATCTATCAGAGTCGTACCCGTCGTTATAGTAAAACTTAACTCCATATGGATATGTCGCTTGGTGACGTATTGCAGGAACGTGATGGTGAGGTACAAAATGTTTATTGTCTATCACGAAGTGATAGGCTTCATCCTCCTTAGTAATGTCTTTGTTCCCCCTTTTCTTGTAGCTCTGATAGAGCATCATGGCAAATGCAACCACACTGAAGACAAATGCTTTCTTTGCGAAGAGAGCCATGGTGAAGGTTAGCCCCACGGCTGCCATAGCCATGGGGATGACTTGTGCCAGCTTGGTGGAGATTCTCAACAGCAACGGGAACAACATCTTGAGACGGTGACGCCCTTGGAACTGCCGAGGTTGCTGTGCAGTGGCACTGGGTTCCAGACTCGTTATTTGTCCATCTGAAAAGTCCACATAATATTTTAGTAAATTATTTAACTTCAACGAGATGAAAAATGTAAGCTTAGGCGAACATCTATATTAAAATTATAAACAGAAAATTGTATTTATAGGTATAGGATGTACAACGGAGTGGAACAGCGCGCTGCGACCTACATAGATCTATTGTGGGTAACACCCCCAGGAGGAAGGGATGAAGTGGAGGAAGCACAGGCAGACCTGGAACTATTAGGGACTTCCGTGGGTCTCTGTAGCCTGCCTTTTTCAAGAAAATCCACCACCCCAAACTACTCTTTACATAGAACATATTTCGAAAGTTTTTATTGTTTTAAAATAGCTCCAACGGTTTTGATTAAAATACCATATATTTAAGATATTTACATGGCAAATAAAATGCATATCTTGAATTTTCTGGAAGTATCATTTAAGAGTCCTTTTCATTCCGAAGGAATTTTGTATAATTGGTAACGTTATGAACTGGAAAAAAACAAAAAAACAAAAGCGTACTACACAAAAGATGTCAACCTCTATAAAACACACACTTTATTTCGAACAACTTTTTTGCGGCATCAACAATTTCCGAAATATCCGTTATTATTGGTTATACTTTTTCAATGCTTTGTCTTTTTTAAAGTGCTCTCGCTATTCAGTTGCTTCACGCGATTTTATGGAAAGAATATGAACATTTAAGGGCAACATATAGGGCCCCGCCCCGGCTTTACCTATCAATTCGGCTTGCTCTATTCCCCTTGTACGTACAACGAAATGAGTAATGCAACTATTTTTGCAAAGGCTTATCTCGATTAAAAGCTGGTTCACAACAACCGAGGACGGTGACCGGAACGAGAACGAAAAAGTTGAAATACATGTATTTTAATAGGAGCATTCACAATTGATGAGAAGCTTTCCCGGGTCCCGGGAACGGGAAGGAAGACGACCAAGATTTAACTTTCTGTTCCCGGACACGGCATATTAGATCCATTTGTGTATATTACACTCTTCATTGTAAATATTATTTTAAGCGGCTATGGCATAAAACAGCCACTAGTGCTCTCTCTAGTCGCAAGCTGCAACATGAATATGAAGGTCTGCATATGTGCATCCGATGAAGGTAGAATATTTACTGTAATATAAATCCATGGTGCGTCCTAACCTTAGTTCCTGACACCCGAGATCTATCGAGCGTTGGTTTTTCTAGTGAAAGAGCCATCTGTAGTTTGCTTATATTCAACTATTGCTTCAAAAACAATAGCAAGAACTATAAAGAACAGCAAACACTGGTAGGAACTAGCAAAGAACAATAAACAACTTTAGTGTACGCCATTAAATATAGGAATAAAAGCTTGGTACGACTAAAGGAATCGGAAATGTAGCCTGTGTTTAGATAATATTTACTCTCTCGAATTTTGACTTTGCCTAACTGCATTATGTTGGCTAAATTGGCAGTAGGTGAAAAAAATAACATTGGAGAATTAAAAATGAATGGGAGTCCCACTGCGCAAAATCGACTTTCCGCTTTGTGATCGATATGATCATCGATACGCGTTTCCGTTCTCGTTACCGGGCTATGGTGAACCAAACTTTTGTATGCTGCATTACTTCCCGATTTCGTTTACGTTTTGGTTACCATTCTCGGGCTATGTGAACCACCTTTGCAGAGAGTAGATAGAAAAATAAGCTTTTGTAAGAATAGATTGAAGAAGCTACGTAAAAATAAACCATACTGGGCAGAGAAAGTGAGATGGTATCCACTACTAATCCAAAACTTAGCCCCTACTAACAAAACTTAAATATTGTTAATTAATTATTCACAGCAAATACATATAACTATATTAATGAATACCATCCTACAACACAAATGTTAATATTTTTAAAGAGTTGTATGTTACGATAATTTATATACTTGGTAATAAAATTTAACAGCAAAGCCAGAAGTACGAGGTACGTCCAGAAAGTACAGGACCCTCTGGATAACGGACCTGACACTGACATTCAAAATGGCGGCCGTATGTGGTGGGAATTTGGGAAATGCCTTAATCAGTTCTTGTCTACAAGTTATGACTTCTCACAGTAAAATACAATTAATGTGGTGCAGTGACATGTCTTTTGTGTAGATATATGCTGCTGTGCACAAAAACGCTGTCTTTAAAGTAAACTAAATGCATTTTAACATTAAATGAAATATGTAACCTCAAACAACACGCTTTTCATTTATAAGTTTGCAATAATTATTCAAAACTATACCACTTAGCGACTTATAGCATCCTTTATTAGTTTTTGCATAGAGTCCACACCGACAGACTGAAATATAACAAATAAGTAGTCTTAAACCAGCACTGCAAGTGAAATATATGAAATACATAACCTTAAATAGCATTGCAAAACAACATTCACGCAGTCTACAGTATTGCATGCAACAACGTAACAGCATAAATACGATGGCTGAATTAAAACAAACTGTCAGAAAAGCACCATTCTGCAGTTTAACCACTTTCTTGGAACCGTTATAAAAGAACCACCGTAACGGAATTTATCCTTTCCTATAACTAAAGTCGGAAACAACGATGTATGCACACAGGCGAATCCTTCGAAGGCGTAAAGTGTTTACGATTTATGTATATTAACTGTTTTCTTTTAAATCTTTATATCTCCAGAAAGGTGTATATTATGAGACCATAAAAATATTTAATACTCTCCCTAATGATCTTAAGAGAAAAGTTGACAACTTCAATGTCTTTAAAACTGCTGTTAAAGAGTACCTATGCTCAAAAGCATATTATTCTGTACAAGATTATCTTAATGACAAATTATCCTACTGATACTACTTATATAGCTCTGTAAGTAGTATTAGTAAATATTAATGACAATTGCCAGTCATATTTGATATCTGCTCTAGAATTAATGAAGCTATTTAAATGTATGTATATTAAGAACTGACAGTAAATGCTATGCATTACACATCAAATAGAACAAAATGATCAGACTAACAAAGGTAAAATCCTAGTGAATGTTAAAATAACTGTTCTTGCCTATACATATGTTAACCTTATAACAGTAAGGAGGTATACAACTCTGTAATAAATTACACTTGATTTGTTTCATTTTGTATATAATATGTCCTTATTTTATTTTAAATGTTCTGTATACTATGTAATATTTATGTATATATGTAACTTTATTGTACATTTCCTTAACACGCATATAGTATTTGTATTTTATTTCAAATGTTCCATATTCTATGTAATATTTATGTTTATATATAATTTTTGTACATTTCCTTGACATGTTCTATGTTCACAAGTCTTTATGGCTGCTAGTGAACTCACAGAATACAATCTAATCTAATCTAATCTAATCTAATCTTTTGGAAATATGAATGGCAATACTCCGGTATAAGAGAATAACTGGGACTCACTATACACATACACACTCAAATACTCATAATTGTTTTATTGTATCTCACAAATATACATAAATTAATATATTTTATAACTCAAATTAACACTGTATATAGCATATTTTAAAACGTTTATCACAATTATTTGCACCTCTAATCATTATAATCGAAGTTCGATTTACATCCGGAAACATAATGCCGTTGTAATGTTTTAGGTTAAGTATATTTACAACTGTAACAATTTCTTTATTTCACCACAGTAACCGTGACACAAACTATATTCTCAAATAGATAAATTAAAAAATGTATAATTATACTTTACATTTAATGTAGCCATAATCTACAGGTAATATATTAGTAAACATAAGTAACACTTGGAAAGCACACGGCACTGAAAACGCATGACTGGGATTATTCCCGCTTCCCAGATTGCTCAAATAAAGGTTTTCAAACACTATTGCTTCGCTAATGTGATTACAAACTACCGCAGTTACTAAAATACTATAAATCACAAGCATCGGAAACACAGCACAGCAGTTAGCGAGTGTAAACACCTCAGGGATCACCACCAACTTCCGCCGCCATTTTTCTCAATCTCGAAACCAGTGTCAGGTCCGTTGTTTCTAGAGGGTCCTGGAAAGTAAGTTTCGTTTCAATTTCTCTCCGCTGCAACGCTGCGATCGCAGTTCCGCACATGCGCGGTAGACGCCCTGTATCAAGGAGAAGAAACGTGCACCATTTTGAGATCGCTGTCAGCCACGTACGCTTTGTTGTGCTTGTTTACAATGTCGGTGTTGATTGAAAATCCCGCCGCTTGTGAAATCAGATCTGTTACTCGTTTTCTGAATGCTAGGAAAGTGAAACCAATTGAAATTGATCGGCAAATTTGCGAAGTTTACGGACAAAATGCGATGAGTGATTCAATGGTGAGAAGATGGGTCCGACAGTTCAATGAAGGACGTAGTGAAGTGCACGATGAAGAACGAAGTGGGCGTCCATCTTTGGTTACAGAAGAACTGGTTCACGCGATTGATGACAAGATCCAAGAAAACCGCAAGTTTACAATTAGTGCTCTCGCTATGGAATTTCCCCAAATCTCACGATCACTAATTCATGAAATTGTTACCGAAAAACTGAAATTTCGTAAACCTTGCTCTCGTTGGTTACCAAAGATTCTTACTGAGCAACACAAAACAAACCGGATGGGTAGTGCACTTCAGTTTTTGACCCGTTATGATGAAGGCGGCGAAGTATTTCTGACACAGATAGTCACAGGAGATGAAACTTGGGTTTCTTACGACACCCCTGAAAGTAAGCGGCAATCAATGGAATGGAGGCACACTTCATCCCCAGCAAAGGTTAAGCCGAAACAAATCTTGACACCTCGAAAAATGATGTGCGCAGTGTTCTGGGACTGGAAAGGCATCTTACTCATTGATTTCTTACCGCGTGGTCAAACAATCAAAGCAGATGTTTATTGCGAGACACTTAGGAAATTGCGCCGCGCAATACAGAATAAGCGCCGAGGATTGCTGTCAAAAGTTGTTGTTTTTCTTCACGACAACGCACGACCACACACTGCAAATGTGACGCAAAACCTCCTACAGGGATTTGGCTGGGACGTGTTTGACCATCCTCCGTACAGCCCTGACCTCGCTCCTAGCGACTTTCATCTGTTCTTACATCTCAAGTCTTTCCTTGGCGGCCAACACTTCAACAATGACGAAGAGCTGAAAGAAAATGTTTCCAACTGGTTGAAGACACAGGCGGCAAACTTCCATGAAGAAGGTATACAAAAACTTGTGCCACCCTATGACAAATGCTTGCAAAATTTCGGCAGTTATGTGGAAAAGTAGTTTAAGAGTTGTAGAATTTTGTGCAATAAATAATTTTTCTGTATCTGTACACAATTTACTTTTATTACCAAACGGAACTTACTTTCTGGACGTACCTCGTATTTCGTGTTTGCAGCCAGAAAACACAATTTCTTATAAGGATTGTAACAAGGATAGGAAATCAAGCAACAAAACATATTCTGCTTTAACAATGCAGTAATCACATAACAATGAGTAATCTTTACAGCTATTACATCACAGAAATAACTAGGAGAATATTAACTAACAAGTGATATAATAATTGTGTTAATAATAATAATAATAATAATAATAATAATAATAATAATAATAATAATAATAATAATAATAATTACTAAGAGCAATGAATGCTTATAAAATATTTTGTGTGCGCGCAAATTAATACTCTAGCAACGCAAGTAAGGATATCAGTTTGTACCAAGGTTGTATGTTAGTGACCTACAAAGTTTAATATATTTCAGTATTAGTACTTTGAATCATGCGCCTTAAATTATTTATATTATCCAGGTCGTTATAGCATACCCTGCTAAAAGCAAAATGCCTACCGCAAGGCAAAACAGACAAATACTAAAGCATAGCAACGTTTAAAAACACACACACACACACACACACACACACACACACACACACACTCACACTCACACTCACACAAGATACACACCAAAGACAAACATCTGCATCCACCAGAGGCAATCTACATCTGCATCCACCAGAGGCAATCTACATCTGCATCTACTAGAGGTAATTTGCACAGCATCTACCCGTGTAGCAGCACCCCAAAGAATTACCAATAGGTGCCCTCGAGTCGGAAGAGGAACAGCGTTAATATGATGTGAATATAACGCATTACATATTTTTTTTCGTGGTCATGCAAAGAGCATGGTATTTCAAAGTCATTATATAACATGCTCTTTAAAAGATCTGATTACTGCTCCACCTACTGTATGTGACAATGGAATGTGTAAATGTGAATTGAAGATTTATCTAGATAAACAAGAAATGGATAAAACCATAAGCTTTTGTAAGAATAGTTTGTAAAGAAGTGAGTAGAGAAAATAATGTGAATGTAACACAAACTCTTCTTTTTTTAAAATAAAGTTTGCGTTTATTATGCTTATTTAAGTATAGATATGTAGGTACATAGCATTTACAAGTGACGTAGTGGAGCTTTTAAATTGAGTGTTATTTATGGACACTCTTTAACTGCTGTGGTCCTTGGCGTGCTCTTCTACATTGGGCATGAAATACTGATAATTTTGCTCAGAGGCGTCTCTATCAGACTTGGGGTTCTTTTACGTGCCGTAAATCTACGACACGGGACCACCGATTTTACTTCCCTTCCAAAGGAAGCCATGCTAAGGATTTTTACGCCCAAAAATATCCATCACCCTCCGCCGCGTTTGAACACGCGACCACGGGAATTAGAGGCTAGCATGGAGAACGGCAGTGGAGCTTTTGATGTTGTGGCTGTGACACACGTTAACCAAAACCCTATTGTGAGATGCAAGGCATGACAGTCTCTGCAAGAAGGAGTTATACAGTGTTTAACAGCGAAATACACCAGAGGCTTGTTGCAGTCGATTCTGTTGAGTGACGCAATTCGACTTTTCCTTCAGCGTTCCATCTCTCCGACTCATGAACCGTTTGCCCATTCCTAAACATCATGCTAGCTTCTAGGTCGCGGGTTCAAACCCCCCGGAGCGATGGATTTTTTCGGCGTAAAAATTCTTAGCATGGCTTCCTTCGGAAGGGAAGTAAAGCCGGTGGTCCCGTGTCGTAGATTTACGGGACGTAAAAGAACCTCAAGCCTGGTAAAAAGGCCTCTGAGCAAAGTTATCGGTCTTTCACGTCCAATGTAGGAAGGGACGCTAAGAACGATAGTAGTTAAAGGGCGTCCAAATATAAAACTCATTTTTTTTTAAAATTCCTAAACATTATGTACTATTTCACTACGCGACAGACTGGTGAAAAGATTCTCTGCACCATCGCCAAGTGTATAGCGCTGCACAAATTCAAAACGAAACGTGTGCAGAGAGAAGAATTTAATCTATCAGGTAGAAGGGACACGAAGGTAAAGTACGGATGAACGGAGGAGACCCAGTAATCTGGCAGAGCACCGCATGTAGGCCACAACGGCCATTTCTTCTTCTGTCATGACTTCTAGGACGGAGGGATGGGGAGAGATCCGAACGACGACCGAATCCGGATGACAGGTGAAAGTATGTCGCCGTCCCTAACGTTTCCAGATCGAACGCATCCCACGACGACCGGGCCCACCCACGAGCCACCGAAACCCTCGAGATGGGGCCCACTTGGAGGTCAGATCTAACTGAGTAGTCCTTCAACGACGCCAGGGAAGAAACTTCTACAGAGCACACAGCCACCGCCCAACCACAACCTGACGAGCACCGTCACCTGGCCCTACAATCCTGAAAAAAGATGACAAGGAAGATGATGGGTACAAGAAATAGGTACAGGTGAGTCGTAGTAGAAGACGAATCACCTCAGCATTTGCCTGCCGACCCGGTGAAACCACGTAAAACCCATGGATTAGAGTGGGCGGGCGCCGGGAATAGAAGCCGGGAGCTCCCGAATGTGTGACAAACACGTCATCGTGGCGCCACCTCGCTCGGTTGGGAGAGACATAAATGTCATACTTTTGAGAAGAGATTCTCAGCATTTCTATCCCTACTTTTTTCAATTCCCCCCCTCTCTCTCACTCTCTCTCTCCCTCTCTTTCTCAGGGAGTATCTCCATAATGCCTTTACACAAGCAATAAAAATCTGATGTGTTACACTCACATGACTTTCTCTACTCTTGTACAAACTATTTTTACAAATTCTTATTCTCCATCTATTTCATATTAATCGAGAAAAACATTTGCAGAAACGATCTATTGATATGCAAAGAGAATTACATTTTAAACATACCGACCAGTTCTAAGAATATTTGACTATGGCTTAAGGCCTACTAAGTTCTCCTTGTTTTGTATTTGCAAGGGCAATATAGAAATACAGTAGCCTTTAAGCATCAACATATATCTTAATAGCTGGTTGCTAGTTGCAGCACCATTGTCTTTGCCACAGATTAATACGCTTTGCATATCCAAGACAAAAAATGAATAACGAATTCCCATTTGAGAAAATAAGTATTGAAAAATTTAAGGGAATAACAAGCAATATCTCGAAAATGGTTCACTCAACAAAAATGTATGTGACATAAATTGTGTATTTTAACGCGATCTACATTTTTTGTGTAGTAAAATTTTGTCCATCTCTTGTGGTTTACCAGTTTACCAAAAGTCGTTCACAATGAAGAATACTTTTGGAGACATTCAGAGAAAATTCAAGATATACATTTTATTTGTCATGAAAATATCTTAAACGTATATTTTAATCAAAATCGTTAGAACCATTTTTGAGAAAATTAAAATTTTCGAAAAATGTTCCATGTAAAGGGTAGTCTGGGGTGGGGGTATTTTCTTGCAAACCTTCGTGTCGCATCTCTGGAAGATACTGAACCTAAATACCAAGTTTGGTGTTTATCCGAGTGTTTGTTTCTGAGTTATGCTGTTCGCAGACACACACACGCACAGACACACACACGGACATGTTTCCAAAAATGCTTTTTTTGGATTCAGGGGGTCTCAAAACATGTATTTCCGGTGAAATCTCGGTATCGACGTTTTGGGTGGAATACAATACTTCCCCTACTTACTATACGTAGTAGAGAAAGTAAAAATGTGCTGGGATGAAAGTCATGTGGATGAGGTAGCCTGAAAAGAATTACATTTTGCTAGGTTACAGGGAAATGAAACAAAGATTTCTTGAATTCTGTAACGACATAATAATTCTCAATGCTAGCGCATGTGACTGTGTGTGTGCATGTCTGTGTATTGATGAAGTATATCTTTAAATTATTAGCCCCACGTTTAGGTGCCAATTTGAAATAGTTGCTGCCCCATGTATGGTACAAAGTTTCCGGTGGCCTTCGCCCCAACGTTTAGGAAGCAACTTTGTATTTTTATGTTTCTTTAAATATTATGATGTGGAATGTGAGGTTGGTAACATTGTAATATATGGAGTGGCAACATTGTATGGTTAACGCATAGGTTGGCAATGCATACAAGTAGTGACGTAGAAGGGGAGGATGAAACCAGTTTTGTCTTGTATTAGTGTGTAGGACGCTCTCTTCTAGCGTCACCAGTGGACAGTGCAGACGTGTGATAGGCATGGCGCTTCGTCAAGCAGGAAGGTAAATTGTACCATCTTTAATTTGTAATATATTCTGTTCATCTAAACTTATACTATGTGAATTCTTAATGTAGGTAGTTTCTTCCTTTCTGACCTATGATGATTTTATGAATATTTAGGAAGTTTTCAGGTGATTTAGTGACTTTATGAGCTTGCCCCGTCGGACCTTATGTTAATTTAATGTGGTGATTTAGATTTCGGTACCCCCTGCTCTACCCCCTGTAATTATGTAAAAATAAAAGAGGTTACGACAATATATATATATATATATATATATATATATATATATATATATATTTATGTTTTCCTCGGCTGCGTCAGTATTAATTTTCATAAACATGTATCTCTTAACAGGGCGTGATGCGGCTAAAGAATGTAGGCTTACACAAATTATAATTTTTACTTCACTCCTTTTATTAATCCTTCACACGATTAAATAACACTTCACTGATATAGAGAGCTGTGAGATTGTTTATTAATCACTTGCACTTTTTAACACGTCAACTTCATAATATTCTCGCCGTAATGAATTTTATACGTCTCACAATAAATACGTATTCAAATGCTCGGGAACGCATATAGCGTCCGGCTGAGAACCCTGTCTACTAGCGACTGGCGTTTACCGCTTAAATTTGTAAATTTCTCTATTTGAGGTCTCTGATTAGCTAATTTTACTCCAATAGAATACCTTTATTTAACTTTCAGCTTTTCTGGTTGTTGATTGGCTATTTATAAACTGTTTTAAATATTACATTATTCTTCCAAGAATTACTAGTAGCATTATTAAACTTTCCGATTCATTATTGCCTCTAGGCTACCTCATTGTTAGAAACTTTCGGCTTCTATTCTCACAGCTCCTACATTATTAAATTACCTAATAACATTCACATAACACTATATACATGTACACAATAATATAAACATATACAATGACTGTAATATACACTTTTTATATATTGTTTTATGGCGGGCTGTTATTTTTTTATATTATATAATTAGACTGAAATCATTTAAGTGTTAAAAATACTGCCTCAGTATGAGTGTGTGTGTATGTATGTGTAATGACTTTGTCACGTGTATATATGAATGCTCGGATGTATGCAAGTCAAGAAAAAAGAAAAAGATATATAGAAAGAAAAAGAGAGAAGAAGAGAAAGAAGAAATAAAATAAATAATCGAGCCTAGGCATCGGGATACCTAAGTATACACCAGGGTTTAACATAAATAATTATATTTGTAAAATACATTTTAATCTGACCGTTCATACTCCCATAGTTTAATATTTATTAAGCATTAGAGTTTCGCAGGAGTAAGAATCGAGCTAGGACCTCAGGACACCTAAGAATATCCTGCATTAAGCATCGTAATGATATATAGAAATTAACATGATTTACCCTACTCGTCTATGTCCCTAAATTTTAATAGTTATTAAGCAGTAGTGTTTCGCTACACTAAGACTCGAACTCGGACATCTGGATACCTGAGAATGCCTTTCATTAATCCGGATAATGCTATAATAATGTTTCACCCTATCCGTCCAAGTATCATTTTTCATTAGCAGTTAAACATTAAACTTTTGCTTGCAGTAAGATTCGTACACAGACCTAAGGATATCTAAGTATACATCAGGGTTTAGTATAGGTAATGACATATGCTAAACACATTTTTGATATCGCTGATAGATGCTGGATGCAAAAACACAGAGTTAGAATGTGTTGAGCATGTACCAGTGTTCGGAGACGCTCGTAGGTCTTCGTGCAGGATGCGAAGAAAGATTTTCTTTGTGCAAGAATCTGGCACTGAGGGATGCAAGGGGAAAGGAAGGAATAGAACCGTGTCTGTCTTTTTGCCGACAAACAAAAGGCACGCCAGGTGTAATAGCACAGCTGCAGCCTTCTCTTTCAAGCAGAAACATTTGTTGCTTCCCAGGGAATGAAGCTTGGGGTGCCACGATGTCGGTATCTATAACAAAGCGTAATTTATTACTCATTGTCCCACGCAGCTACATGGTCACCCTCTCTGTCAAAATTTATTGCTCTCAGGTATTCTCTGTTAATGAAGGTTGCCCCGGGGGTGGGGTATGACGCCAGTCTGGCTTTTTGTTATAGCGCAGGTGTGTGTTTGAAGGAGCCTGTAAGTATAAAAACAAGCATAGAATGGAATACAGGAGGGGTTGAGGCAGGTGTTCTTTCATAACGCACACGTTACGGGTACTGCGGAATGCAAGGGGATGGGGAGAATAGTGTCTGCTCTTTTGTGGGCGTGATTACAAAGCATAATTTATTATACCCATTGTTCATTTTGACAAAGGACCTCAGTAAACAACTGTAATTACCTGTCAACATTATACATTACAAAAGTTATGACCTCCGCTGCCACAAAAAGGTACCAGAGGGGGCGTGGCAAGTGGAGGGGGCTTAATTAGCATATTAATTGCAAATGCCGGCATATTAAGTGGGCTTGAGGCGCTAAAACTACACTACTAGCGTCCATAAAGAAAATTAAATTTTTTACAGTACCTGATTTAGTCGCCTAGCCACTGAATCACTCGCCGCCCTCTGGGAACCCTGTCATGAAATGTGGGAATATTGTAGCGGACCAGGTTGAGCGCCGAGGATTACATGAGATGAGGTAACCAGGCAGAAAGTGTCGAAACGGGGTTACCTCAACACGACCGCGCTACGGAACGCTGAGTCAGCTCTTCTGTATGTATTTATACTACGGGAGTCTGACTCGCGAGGGAGAACGATAGGGAGGACAATTGTCAGATGGTCAGCGGTCCTCGGTAGGAAGTGTCGGAAGCGATTGTATGAATCATTGTGGGAATCGGTTGAAGGGAGAGTTGTATCATCGACGACCTGAGGTCCGCTTACCTTCCACGAGTCTCCAACGCAACACCAGGTGAACAGTAAGAATTATCTGCTTACTTGCCGGGCTTCACCCCAATCTGAGTGGCCCATCTACGGGCCCGAATGTACTCGCACTAACACAATAATACAATGTATTAGTTCGATGCAACCCCTGTGCATTATTTAAATACCCCATCCTAGAACACCACCCTGGCCTACCTACCACCCTAGTACCGACGCATCCCCTACCTTGAGCTATCCCCCCTAGTGTAACCAACCACTGCGGGGTAACCACCCCCGTAGGGGTGTTACAATATATGTGTTTAGAGTTCTTCCAGCACCTAAAGCGGTTAGATGCCTAGGCGGCCAAGTCAGGCATTGGACAAGAATGCAGATTGGGGGAGATTATTGAAAGAATGTCTAATAAATCTGTCCTTTTTGAGAGTAAAAAGCATAATTTACTTCTTTACTTTTACATTATATTGTCATTAAAATACTTTTTCATGGAGAATTGTGCAAAACAGGTTTTATTTAGTTGTATATTTAGAGTAGAAAGATGTTTCCAATAATGTCTGATAAATTCTCCTCTTTGAGAGTAAAAAGTATAATATGTTTCAATTTTATGTTATGTTGCCATTAAACTATTTTTTTAATGGAGATATTGTGCAGAACATGGTTTTATTTAATTATACATTATTTTAACATGGCTATTATAAGTGATGAAGAGTAAAGCTATTGCTTAAAGTTATATATTCATACAACAATCTAGGACTGTGCACGTAAAACTGGTCGCCACTGCATGCGCGAAAAAGTAAACAGAGACACACACCTCCTCCTTGCTATACATACTCACCTGTAAAGGTCAGCAGAATCCTCACAAAGCTGCGGGGATTGCATAAATATAAGCTAGTGTACATGGCGGAACAGCAGCTGATGTGCATTTTTTGTTATCTTCACTTTATTCATTAAGTGCCTAATGGCGCTACAACTTAACAATTTTATTATAAGTCAGTCAAATTTTCGCTAGTGCAAAGAGATGGCAACTGCGCTTGAACACCTGTTGCTGCCATAACTTTAACACTCAACTGTGTATCACAGCTGCGAGTTGAGAACTGAAATGTTTAGCGCTATAAACGGCGATAATGTGAACCAAAGTTTGATTGATGATAAAGGCGATTCTTCAGCTGTAAATGATGAAGATTACAAACGAAATGAATATTTGAGGGATTCCAGTAAAGATGGAGAAGAAGATGTAGGTATGTCCAGAGGTTTTTTGTGCTTGTATGAAAAATGTTCTCCTTGCGCTATTCAGTATTTGTCCCCCACGTAGTGCGCCTGTCCTGAAAGAAAATATAATACATGAGGGGCATTAATGCGAATTGTAACTCATTGTTCGAATGCGAATGTCTCTGCAGGTGAAATTGGGAAGTCGAAAAGTAATGTGCGTAGCTTCGGGCGTGTATCTTTGCATTACATTGTTTCTTGCCATTCCCAAAGCAATACAACCATTTTTTTTCTGAATCCTATTTTTATAGACTTGTTAAAACATTTGGTTTCCCTTCTGTACACAAAGGCTGGTTAAAAGAAAAAGAAAGTATTTTTTTGTAATTGTCCTGAACGATTAAAATTTATGTTTATATGGAGGATGGACAGTAAGACTCTTCGGGATTTCTGCTAAATACGTGAGATATTCTATAGTGAATTTGGCAACAAATAAAATATTAGACTTCATAATTGTACAGAAAGCAATTGTAAATGGTGATACTAAGAAAGCTGCTTGTGAAAATATACTGATTTCTATGAATGAAAACCTGCTGATAAAATTGTTCCTGCAGACAGACCCACGGATATTTAGAGCTTTGATGAAAAAGAAATGTCCGCGTATACACCATGAGTTTGGTGTGTGACGTCTTGCTAAATCGCTTATGAAAATATTCAACGTACTCAGTGAATACATATTCCCACTGAAACTTAACAACTTAACGCTTTAACTGATCAGTTGTTCCAGAAGATCTTGCTTCAAGAATGCTGGCTAGCCTCATGACGTCATCACTGTGCGCTGGCGGTGTGGAAAATACCCTGCAGATCTTGAACGGTAAGTCGTACGTTATTCCGGCTTTCAACAGTACTATACACCCAAGATCTCGTAGAATATTAAATAAAATAGACATGTGAATTTTTAGTTCAGTTCTCGTTTAAGTAAACCGTTAGCTTTCTGTTTTTCAAAGACACTTAGAAACTACTGCACACCCTTCGCCACAAAAAAATTAGTCATTCCCAGATGCAGAGTTGATCGAAGAACTTTGTGGACGTTCGAAAACGCTGTGTTCGCATGCATTTCATTCGTAGGGGGGGGGGCCGCGTATGAACCTACTGCTGTAGGTTCTTTGCCAGTAAATGCGTTGATCAGAATAAAAGAAATCGTAAAGAAGAAAATGTGTAGAAATGTGTGTAGTTTCTGTGACCGAGCGGTTTAGAAGGCAATTGATCTCCCGAGTTCAATACCCAACATTTTTATTTTATTTTTACTTTCTCTACTACGTATAGTAAGTAGGGGAAGTACTGTATTCCACCCAAAAATTCGATACCGAGATTTCACCGGAAATATATGTTTTGAGACCCCCTGAATCCAAAAAAAGCATTTTTGGAAACATGTCCGTGTGTGTTTCTGTGTGTCTGTGTGTCTGTGAACAGCATAACGCAGAAACGAACAGTCGGATAAACACCAAACTTGATATTTAGATTCAGTATCTTCCAGAGATTCGACACGAAGGTTTTCAAGAAAATCCCCCCCCACCCCAGATTACCCTTTACATGGAACATTTTTCGAAAATTTTAATTTTCTCAAAACTGGCTCTAACGATTTTGATTAAAGTATCATATATTTAAGATATTTTCATGAAATGTATATCTCGAATTTTCTGGGAATGTCTCCAAAAGTATTCTTCATTGTGAACGACTTTTGCATAACTGGTAAACCATAAGAGATAGACAAAATGTTACTACACAAAAACTCTAGATCGCGTTAAAACACACAATTTATGTCATATACATCTTTTTATTGAGTGAACCATTTTCGAGATATTGCTTGTTATTCCCTTAAATTTTCCAATACTTATACTTTTTCCTAAATTCGTTATTCCTTTTTTTTGGTCCTGGTAATGCAAAGAGAATGTAATACTCCACATAGCAACCAGCTCTTAAAATATTTGACTATCGCTTAAAGCCTACCAATTCCCCTTGCATCTACAAGAAAATTAGCATTAAGATTAACATCTCGATATCTGCATTAGCATGAAAAATATAGAGAATAAGCGTTTGTAAAAATAGTTTGTACAACAGTAGAGAAAGTCATGTGAGTGTAACACATCAGATTTTTTTATTACTGGTTTGATAAGTCGTTTCTAACGCTCCCCATATGGCCTATGACCTTCGGCGGATACCTGATTTCACCAAGCGATGACTGAACCCATTTCTGAAGTGGGGGTACCCAGAGGGCGGAATCCGTTGCCTCCGATGGTAGGGTGATGATGAGGATGGCAGTGGAATGAGAAGATCTACAGTTTTTACCGTGGACTCCGTACCACGTTGGGTTTTGGGGATACTTCACTTGAGCAGGTAGAGAAGAAGGCATGCATAGAACTGGCTTAAAATCGCCACCCTAGAACCGGAAATCGAACCCCAGATCCTCACCAGGAGAACCGGAAACGAAACCACTGCGCCACCCTGGCGTCCCTTGGTTTTGTGTTATATGTAGAGCATCACACACACACACACACACACACACACACACACACATACATATACAGGATAAATCACCTTAAACTTGCACCGCAAATATTTCGGAAATGGAAAGTGCTATTGTTGTGCAGTTATCACAGCATTGATTGGTAGTCAGGGGCTCGTACATTTACATCAACAGAATAAAGGTAGGGTAAATTAGAATGTCAACGGTCTTTGTTGCGGGATTCTAGTGCAAGTGGTTTACGAGAAATCGTATTTTGAAAAGTTTCCTCCCCGACAATTGTTTGTTCCATTCAACCTGCTTAGTTGCTAGGTACGATGTGGTTATGTTTGTTTGATTGTGTTTTCTGTTCATTGATTGCATTGCGACTTTCTGGTCAGTTAGTTTGTGACAGTTCAAGCAGTAAGTCGTGAGTGGAATAGGGGTTTACTAATGCAGAAAAAGCCGACATGCTCATGGTGTATGGAGAGTGTAGGAAGAATGCAGTTCGTTCCTGTACGGTGTATGCTGAAACGTATCCCAATAGATGTTAACCATCTCGGCAATTATTTATCAACCAATTACGTGAAAGTGATATTGTAACACCTAGAAAACGTAACAAAAACAAACAAGTGACTGGCAAAAGGCAGAAATTAATGTTTTGGCTGCCGTTGCAGTAGATCCGCAAATTAGTTCCCACACAATCGCACGTGCAAGTGGCATAAGTCAGGCAAGTGTACTGCGCATTCTCCATCGACATAGGTTCCATCCCTCTCTCCATCAAGAGCTGCATGGAAACGATTTTGAGAATCGTGTTAACTTTTGTACATGGGCATTAAGACATGATACTCCAGATTCATCATGTATCTTGTTTAGTGATGAGGCAACATTTACTAATCATGGCCAAGTAAACCGCAGAAACTTGCACTATTGGTCCATTGACAATCCCCGTTGGCTTCGTCAGGTGGAACGTCAGCGTCCATGGAGTTTAAACTTGTGGTGTGGGATAGTGAACCATCAGCTCATAGACCCTTTTTGATAGAGGGAACAATGAACTCGCACAAGTATCGCAGCCTCCTGACAGACCATCTGTTACAAATGATAGAAGACGTTGCTTTGCAGACTAGGAGGAACCTGTAGTACCAACATGATGGCTGTCCAGCCCATAGTGCACGAAGTACTACAGCTTGTCTTAACGGATTGTTTCAAATCATTGGATTGGACGAAGAGGACCTGTACCTTGGCCAGCCCGTTCACCGGATCTGACCCCTTTCTACTTTTTTCTATGGGGAAGGCTGAAAGACACTGTCTATAAGGATGTAACAACTACGATATGAAATAACGTATTACTGCTGCCTGCTCTGAAATTTCCGCTGAAATGCTAGAACGTGTGCAGCAGTCTTTCCATAGCAGACTGGAAGCGTGTATTGAAGCTGCCGGTGGTCATTTTGAACACAACCTTCGAAGGGCTATGTTCTCTTTGCTTGTAAGAATCCACAGAAGTATTGTAATTACCTTTTGTTTTTCTTTAGTTTGTGCTACCACAGGTTGTACAAGTGTCGGTGCGCAAAAGTTTCAAAATAAGATTTCTCGTAATTAACATGCACTAAAATCTTGCAACAAACACACTGACATTCCAATGTACCCTACCTTTATTCTGTTGAAGTAACTAGGCATTGTTTCATTTAAAAAAATCTGATGTGTTACACTCACATGATTTTCTCTACTCTTGTACAAACTATTTTTACAAACGCTTATTCTCCATCTATTTCATATTAATCGAGATAAACATTTGCAGAAGCGATCTTTTGACATGCAAAGAGAATTACATTTTACACATAGCGACCAGTTCTAAAAATATTTGACTATCGCTTAAGGCGTACTATGTTCCCCTTGTTTTGTATTTGCAAGGGCAATATAGAAATACAGTAGCCTTTAAGCATAGACATATCTCTTAATAGCTGGTTGCTAGGTGCAGCACCATTCTCTTTGCCACTGATTAATACTCTTTGCATATCCAAGACAAAAAATGAAAAACGAATTCCTATTTGAGAAAATAAGTATTCAAAAATGTAAGGGAATAACAAACAATATATCGAAAATGGTTCACTCAACAAAAAAAATGTATATGACATAAATTGTGTATTTTAATGCAATCTACATTTTTTGTGTAGTAAAATTTTGTCTATCTCTTATGGTTTACAAGTTATGCAAAGGTCATTCACAATGAAGAATACTTTTGGAGACATTCCCAGAAAATTCAAGATGTACATTTTATTTGTCATGAAAATATCTTAAACATGATATTTTAATCAAAATCGTTAGAGCCATTTTTGAGAAAATTAAAATTTTCGAAAAATGTTCCATGTAAAGGGTAATCTGGGGTGGGGGGATTTTCTTGAAAACCTTCGTGTCGCATCTCTGGAAGATGCTGAAGCTAAATACCAAGTTTGGTGTTTATCCGACTGTTCGTTTCTGAGTTATGCTGTTCACAGACACACACACGGACATGTTTCCAAAAATTCTTTTTTTGGATTCAGGGTGTCTCAAAACATGTATTTCCGGTGAAATCTCGGTATCGAATTTTTGGGTGGAATACAATACTTCCCCTACTTAGTATACGTAGTAGAGAAAGTAAAAATTGTATGTTTGCTCAAAAAATACAGTTTCTGATTATTATTAAAATCTGTTTATAGGCTAAATGTATGAGCCTCTGACTACCAATCAATGCTGTGAAAACTGCACATCAATAGCACTTTCCATTTCCGAAGTATTTGCGGTGCAAGTTTTAGGTGAACCACTCTGTATATATCATATTTAATCACAAATTAAACATTCTCCACAAACAAATAAAATATACATGAACATAAACTTTATGTTTTAAAGTGAAAAGGTGAACGCACATCTACTTCCTGAACCAGAGCATGGTGTTCGGTTCCTTTCCTGGATATTCTCACCCACATCTGAGCTGTACATATAGGAATTCGAATGCAATGTGCAACCTCATGAGCAGAAATGCCTGCGACATTCACCAATGCAAGGATAGATCGCATTGTGCCTACGTTCTTATTGTGTGCGCTATGCCATAATCAAAGCCGACATGAAAACATAGGTTCGAGGCCGCTGTGTTTGCGCAGACTTCTTCGTACCACATGGAATACGTGTGCAGCATGTTGCATTTAGATAAAACAAATACTGAATGATATATTATACAGCATGAATCCGGACTTTATCGACAAACTTTCACAAATTGTTCAAGGATATCTTCTGAGTGTTTTGAAGAGGGAACCCATGGTCCCCGGTGGCTCATTACCGAGTAATTTCATGGTTTTCGTTTTGTAACAACTCAACCACTTTTGTATCTGTTTACCCGGAATATGATTTTTTCCAAATAAAACACAAAATTTCGCTGCTGTAGTAGAGTAGTAGAGCGTGTTTTCAGTGCGGTCCACGCTAATCTTGAAGTCCTGCTCAGTTCTGTCTCAGCTTTTGTTTCCTGTAGCTATATTACTTTGTAAAGAGTCTTTCAACAAGAGTGTCCTATCTTTAACATGTGATAGCTACCGTTGTTATTGAGCTACAGCAGTCATTTTTTCATGTCGTTATAGTTGTTATTCACAAATAGCCATTGAACGTTACAGCATTCAGCAACGCGTAGAAATTGTAAATATTTATTATCAAAATGGATCATCTGTTCGCCAAACCGTGAAGTTTACGATGTGCATAATCGCCCCGCGAGAGAACAATTCGGCGTTTGATCGAAGTGGTTCTGTCAGCCATCAAAGAACGCCTGTACGTAATCGACGTAAGCGCTCCAACGAAAACATAGGCGCCGTTCGTGACAGTGTACGCGAGAACGGAAACAAATCAATTGCTCGTCGAACGCAAGAATTGGGGCACAACTTGGCGAATTGTGTATCTAGACTTGAAGTTACACGCTTAAAAATGGTGATAACTCAAGAACTAAAGCCCAACGACCATAGGTTGCGCCGTGTATTCGTGACTGGGCTATGGGGCAATTGGAAGCTGAACCGGATCTTCAGCGACGAAACCCACTTTTGGATGGATGATTGCGTTAACAAACAAAATTGCCGCTATTGGAGCAATCACAATCCAATGCAGATTCAAGAACGACCACTTCATCCCTAAAAGGTTACTGCGTGGTGTGAATTTTGGTATGCTGGAATCATTGGTCCATATTTTTTCCAAGATGAAGATGGAGAAGCTCTAACTGTCAATGGAGAAAGATACCGGGCTCTTATAAGGGACTATTTTTGGCCTCAATTGGATGGTATGGATCCCAGAAGCATCTGGTTCCAGCAAGATGGTGCCACATGTCATACTGCCCTCGAAACAATCGATCTTTTTAAGGAGAAGTTCAGAGGTTTCATCATTTCCCGTGGTGGTGATGTTAACTGGCCCCCGAGGTCATGTGATTTAACGCCGTTGGATTACTTCATGCGGGGTTATGTTAAAGCTCGAGTTTATGTGAACAAGCCAGAAACAGTAAATGATCTTATGAATAACATCACGCGTGTTATTCGTGAAGTTGGACCTAATTTACGTTTTTCTGTCATTGAAAATTGGGTCAACCGTATACGCGCAACCCAACGAAGTCGCGGTGGTCACTTAACTGATGTTCTCTTCCACACGTAATGACACTAATTATGTTCCAAAATAAAACAAGAAATAAACCTCTATCATTTATAGATCTTGTTTTATTTAAGTTCAAAGATAGGACACTCTTGTTGAAAGGCTCTATAGAATGTTGTTAGTGACGCGGCGTGGATAACTTTACTTGTGCAGAATTAGCCGAAAACACCTCAGTTTTGGTTTCACTCAATGCAATGGAAGAGCAGCATAACGACACCATGTACAGCTGTTCCCACAGCGACGGCAATCCATCACAAAAATTTGCACCTGATTGGGTCTTATATACTAACCGACAGTCTGAATGGAATAGTCTACAAAATGTTTCTTCAATATGTCCTCCCACATTTTCTGAAATATGTGCCGTTGATAATTCGCAAGCGTATGTGGTTTCAACATAATGGAGCTCCAGCACACTTTGCAGTGTGTTTAGGGAATACCCTGATGAATAGTTCAAGCAAAGAAGTTGGTCGTGGTGATCCGGTTCCATGGTCAAAATGACCGCTTGATCTGACACCCATGGACTTTCTGGGGTCATGTTTAGGTGACTCCTGTCGAAACTAATATGGTCCTGGTTTCTAGGATTGTAGCAGCTGCTGACGATGTGCGCCAATCTTCTGGTATGCTAGAACGTGTGCGACAGAAGGTTTGTCGTGATCATGGCGGTCGACATTTGGATCAATTATTTTAAACAGTGTAATTTGGGTTGTTACATGTCATCTTTTGTAATGTCTGGTTATGTATCCTTATGAATAAATAATTCCAATTGTCAGGAGGTAAACAAGTAATGTAAACAAGTTCTACAGCAGTCAAAGGTTGTGCTTGTGAAACAATATTCCAAAATAATGAAAGTACTTTGTAATGAACCACCAGGAACCATGATTGCCTCATATCAAAACACTCAGAAAACATCCCATAACAACTTGTGAAAGTTTGCCGGTAGAGTTCGGATTCACCCTGCATAATATGTTAATGTTAAAGATGGCTGTGTATAAGAAACAATATTACGCAACTAATTTGTTATATGTTACAAAGTTTATTAAAAAAACACAAAGTGCTTCATGCCAGGAGGGAGGTGAACTTGTGCTCTTAACCACTTAATCCTCTGCCAAGAGCTAACGGAACCGATACAGTAAGCAGTCTTTATTCCAGACCATAGAACAGCTACTGCAGTGGCTACACAGCTTTATGGATACTCTATGGAGCGCGCTGTATCGAGTAGAACTTAAACAATTTTGCATTCAAGAGGTGACTTGACTTTTTTACTATCTCTAACTACGTATAGTAGGTAGGGGAAGTATTGCATTCCGCCCAAAAATTTGATGCCGGGATTACACCGGAAATACATGTTTTGATGCGCCCTGAGTCCAAATAAAGCATTTTTGGAAACATGTTCGCGCGTGTGTCTGTGAACAGCATAACTAAAAACCGAAAAGTCAGATAAATACCAAACTTGGTATTTGAGTTTAATATCTTCCAGGGATGCGACACGAAGGATTTCAAGAAAATCCCCCACCACAACCTATCCATTACATTGAACGTTTTTCGAAAATTTTGATTTTCTCAAATAGTCTCTATTTTGATTAAAATACCATATATTTAAGATATTTTTATGGCAAATGAAATGTATATCTTGAAGTTTCAGGAATCTCCCCAAAAGTCCTCTTCATTCTGAATGACTTTTGCATAACTGGTAAACCGTAAGAGATAGACAAAGTTTTGCTGCACAAAAAATGTAGATCTCATTAAAATATGTCATTCATTTTTTTTTTTGCTCCAGTGAACCATTTCCGAGATATTCCTTGTTATTTGTTTGAATTTTCCAATACTTATATTTTTTCTCAAATGGGAATTCATTATTCATTTTCTTATGTTGAGACAGTATTTTATATCACAACTGTGAATGCCAGAGTGATTGTAGTGTAAATTAACATTATTGTATGACAATGATTTGAGATGTTTGTTAAATATAAGCATTGTTAGGAAATAAGTTTACACTGCCTCACTGAAACTGACAATAGGAGCGGGTAACAATGAAGCGAGGGGGTGAGATGTTTATCAATTAGAAGAGACAAACAAATGACGTCAGAGTAGCGTGCCTTTCTTTAGAAATGGAGGGAATATCTTCCCTAGAGCATATGTATTAGTAATTTTGATTGGCTGACAGAATAGACACTAATGCTGGCGCGATTTATTAACCAATAGCAGCTCTGTTATAATGTTTAGGCATATCGGGGTGAGGGAGTATAAATTCTTAAGTCAAAGACAAGTATCGCGCAGTTCTACAGAATCATTCACAAGGCAAACGTCGCGCATTTCTAAGAAATCTCTCTCGCGAGTTACACGGAAACATTCATGAAGTACACATTACGCAATTCTACAGAATCTCTCGCGTCGTAAAGTTAGTTACAAAATGTGAAATACGCGAATTAATAGTGCGCGGCAAATAAGTGATTGTAGTTACACTCGAAAATATAACAGTTTCAGTCAGGCGTGTATCAAGAGTAAATATGTGAAATTAATAAAGTGTGACGACAATAAAAGTGTAAAAACAAATTCTTTTATCAGTGTTATCTTTTAGTAACAACTCCTTTCCGTTTACACACCCTGTTCAAGAGATATTTGCTCGACTGAGTAATAATAACTAGTCGGAGGACAAAGAACCCAAAATTCAAAAATAGTAAAACAATAACAGGCACTCAGCAAAAAGATAACACGAACAGTTACTGCGACAATGTCCTGGACATGCAAAGAGAATGGAATGGTCCACATAGCAACCAGCTCTTAAAAGATTTGACTATCGCTTAAAGAGTATCATATTCCCTTGTATCGTCAATAAAATTAGTATTAAGATAATTTCTGCAAATGTTTATCTGGATTAACGTGTAATAGATGTAGAATAAGCATTTGTAAAAATAGTTTGTACAAGAGTAGAAAAGTCATGTGAGTGCAACACATCAGACTTTTTTCTTTTGGTCACCAAGGGTACCTATTTGGTGTCTATTGTAAGAGCTTACAAATAATATAACTGTGGGTATACTTCGTGTTACTACTTGTACGTTACTGCGATAATTAAATTCATGCATTGTCAGTGTGCATGAATTTCGTTTTACTGTGGTGTTTAACGCCCGTTCTTACTGCATACGGTACCACAGGTGGTGGTCACTGATGATACTTGAAATGAAATTGGGGAAGGAAATTTTGGAAGGAAACGCTCCAGACCTAAGCTTATGTTACCTCCCCAGCATTTGTCAATTATGAGGATCAGGAAGAAAATCTCAGTCAGGGAGTCCTTGCCGTAGCGATCTCGGCTATTCGTGTCGGTAGTGAATTTTATCCTTTCTTCTCATATTTAAGAATATGCCAACAGAAAAGAAGAAATCCCCAGTTGGGAGAGTATAGAGAATGCAAGGTATTGGAATTCATCAAAAACCAACGATGACATGCTATTTCCCCATTATAGCGATCTCTGATTACTTTTGGTGACATTGTATTTGTTCACTTGACATCAATACCAGCAACTGCTTCTAAAATATACGCATGGTAAAGATATGACCGTAGTTGGTATTAATTGCAGCTGTTAGGTTGGCGGTATAGGCTTTACCTTGCAGGACGCCAACTGTTGAGTTTAAAGCATGTATTCCTTGGTTGGGCAGAGGCCGTTGTGTTTCACCTATGCGTTTACTTGAAATTGTTTTAGTGCTTAAATAAGTATTCCACACTTTTTAATTGTTGTTTATGCAACACAATTTCACGTTAAATGCAATATTTAGCCCTGAGAAGCGATTTGATCAACTTATGTTGTTTCAAAGCAAGATTTGATTTACCGATTGACTTGAAACTAGTAATTCCTATTGTAAAGTTGGCAGTACTTTAGTGTAAAGCTGGCTACTTTAAACTCTTGAGAAATACCATTCAATTATTTCCCCATTACCATATTTGCCTTCTTGAATCTCCCGCGCTCAAATTCTTCATCGATGGCTTGGCCGACTGTATCATTTGGCCACAGTATTATATCCACGATCATTCCATAAAGCTTAAAGTAGACTGTTTCTAAATAATAGCATCAGTATTCAGTTACATTTGAATACACTATGATACTGTGTAGAATATATTTGGCAGGAATATTTCACAGCTCATAATCGATCTGAAAGCAAAAGGCAACTGTTTTAATTCGTTTACGATGAGGATAGACAGATGACTACGTTAAATAATATAAGGTTCAGTGTGTTTCTTTCTAATCCTTGATTTTGTTTAGTGACTTTGTACCTGCGGTGGTGGTGACCACTTCACCGACCAGGCATCGTGCCCGCGCTACCCAAGGATACAGCAACGTCGTCATCAACCAACTTCGCCTCCTGCACTGCCTCTCAACCATCCAGAACCAGCAGCGCAGATCACCACAAGCCAGAACACCACTACGCCGAATTATCAGGAATCGAGGACATCAACCACGCAAACATTGCAACAAAATGGGCCTTCCTGCACACCGGACTTCCAGGGCGCTCTTGAGGAGATACAGCACACCTTGCGTGACCTCGGCCTTCGCCTCGAGGCGTTGCACCGGACTTCCAGTGCGCGCCTTGCGGCATTGGAGGCCAAGCACCGCACCACCATTCGATACCTCTCAAAACTTGCCACCCAGTTCCTGCGACTTCGTCAGACAATCCAGGACGACAACAGCTCGGAAGTGCTCCTATCGTGCCAGCGCAAGCTGATGCGCATCGAGCACAACCTCACGGTACCAGACAACACCACGGACAGCGACTGCGACGACCGACCCACGCGGCTGGGTGCCCTTGAGGCCTCAGTTGCTGGGCTTCGAGAGCAGCACCGGGACAGCGAGACTACTATTCTACAGAAGCTTCAAGTACTACAGAACAACCACCAGCAGCTGCACGAAGGCTACATCCTTTGCCGAGCATTCATGGAATCACACACGTCACATGCCCAACTACCAAATCTGCCACTTGTAAGACCCAACTATCGGCGCAGCAATCGCTGAGACTATGATTAAAGAGCAATTAATACTCCTAAACCTTCCTTCACCTTAACCCCGGGTGGCAGCCAGGGACTTGTGCCATGGCTGTACTCCAGGTCCGACAAACCGTTCCCGGCACGTCCGGCAGCTAGTACCAACACTTTACTAACGGAGGTGCTAACGCGGTACTCCCCCTACCTTTACCCATAACTTCTAACTCCTACTCAACACCTGAAGAATATCCTTACCTATATATAAGAAAAAGTGACTTTGTGGGAGGCAGCGCCGTGGCCGAGTGGTTAGACCGCTCGCCGCTTACCAAGGCGGCCCGATTTTGATCCCAGCGGCATGTATGTGGGATTTGTGGTCTGGGCGGGTATTCTCCATTTCCCCCCGTCATTAATTCCCCAATATAATGTTTTCTTTCATCCGTTTCACCATCATTTCATATTATCTACCTCTTCGCTTCGCCATCGGGCTGATCATCAGTAGAAATATTAAGCCGGTTCTGGCCCACAGAGAGATGCCGACAATCGATAAGGTTCTTTGTTTTACGCCGACAAGCCCGCCGGTTCCCTTTGAGGGCTTACATGCCGCCAGGTCTCGTGTCGTTAGGCCCCGCCCCCTCTCGCTTTGTGTGCTTACCTAATGCCGACAGTGTCTGTGCTAACAGATCCTACCCCCTCCCCCATGCGTTCTACTGTGGCGTCCTGGCTTGAGGGAATTGTTTTCTCGAGGCCTGCCGCCCCTCGGCAAATTAATTAGGTAATGTTCGTCAAACATTTTTTATGACTACTAAGGCTTGCACATTGCATCCTCGAGCAACTAAGTTTTTTTGAATAATGAATTGTTGACTCGAGTGTGAGTATAAGTAGTCTGCTCACGGGAACAGTCTGTAATGTAATGAAACACTGCAGCCTTCTTCTATCTGGGGAAAGCGCTTGTCCATTAGCTGACCATGTTAGACGCTTTCACCACATTAATAGACTTTTAAGTTTGCATTCCGGATCTGTTTACATACATTAGAGAACAATAACCTACTTCTGCCTGGTGGTAACGGTGACCTCCATTAGCTGACCACGTTAGACGCTTTCACCACATTAGCGAACAAGGTCAGTAATTGTTTTCCTAAGTGCTCTGCACAACTCTCACCGTTTCAGCTTTAGCGGGGGAAATGATATAAAAAGCAGCAGCTTCTCCAATGAGTTCCAAGTTGACCGGGATGGCTGGGGTCGAATCCTAGGAGTGAATACAAATTCAGCTTCTAATAACTCAGAGACTAATTACGATAAAGACGTCAAATAAAGTTTATTACATTAATGTCATTAGATACTTTCTTGTGAATGTATACTCGGGTACATGGTGTCCAGGGTTCGAATACCGATAAAATGTAATTTAATTATAAATTTAATAACTCCTAAACTAATTAAGATAAAGACACCAAATAAACTTTATTGCGTTTATGTTATTAGGTAGTATCTTGCGGATGTGTAATTAGATACCCGACGTTCTGGGTTCGATCCTAATTTTTAAACCGTCATTATCTCAGAAACTAAGAGAGGTAGAGGAGTGAACCAAAGCATGATTGATAGCTCCTATGTTGGGTAATTAATACTGTATATAATTCTCAATCAGTTGTCCTTATTTCGAATCCCGATCTTTCAATCACTTACTTATTTTTCTCTATTCTCTAGAATATATCACTTAGATTGATGCTGTAACTGCATACACAACCTTTAAACATATCAAACTAATATTGTAAATAATTTTGTTTCTGGTGTCCAGGGTTCGAATACCGATAAAATGTAATTTAATTATAAATTTAATAACTCCTAAACTAATTAAGATAAAGACCCCAAATAAACTTTATTGCATTTATGTTATTAGGTAGTATCTTGTGGATGTGTAATTAGATACTTGACGTTCAGGGTTCGATCCTAATTTTTAAATCACCATTATCACAGAAACTAAGAGAGGTAGAGGAGTGGACCAAAGCATGATTGATAAGTTCTATACTGGGTGATTAATGCTGTATATAATTGCCAATCAGTTGTGCTTGATTCGATTCCTCATCTTTTAATGACTTCCTTAATTTTCCTCGGTACACTAGAATATATCACTTAGATCGATGATGTACCTGCATACAGCTTTGTTTAACATGTTGAGCTAATATCAAATTATTTTGTTCCGGGTGTTCTGGGTTCGAATACCGATTCAATGAAATTTATTTACAAATTTAATAACGCGTAATCTAATTTAGATAGACATGTCAAGGTAAACGCAAACAGAGTATCTAGTCCTTAAGTATCGTTATCATGACAAATATTACTTTAAAGTACTCAGATCGATTCCCGAAGGGATGATTTCATATATCTTCAAGCCTAGGGATCATATCAGGTTCTAATAAAGATTAAATGCTTGATGCTGATGTGGGGGAGCTAAAATACATTTATTAAAAGTATTACCCGGCTCGATTTAGAAGCTTAGAATCTGTGTAACTATGGAAAAATTGCTTTACTCGTGATTGTAGTTAAATGTAATGGGCTTTCTGTGAGAAGATGGAAAGGAAGAATTGAAAAGGGAATGAAAACATGAGATAATTAAGTAAATAAGGGGAAAATCTTCTCGTTACCTTTTAAGCTTTTACTTTAAGTATTGTGATAATACAGCTGGAATTAACCTTGGTACAATAGGTGCTGGTGGCGGTAGGCTTTGAATTTGAAATATATGTCTGAATGAGCGTGGGAGAATGCTTCTCTTACTGGTGTGACAGCATAAGCAGATAGTTATGAGACGAGTTTAAACGTGTTTGATGCTGTCAGATATCCTGTCTCTAGGTGTGACGTCATAAGCATCATGCTTCTGGGCGTGAGGTTATATGACTGAGATTAATACACGTTGAGTGATCATATACAGCTGGTTATGGAGCAAGTTTATGATTGATCTAAAAGGTTCGTGCTCCATCTATAAATATGTTATAGGGGAAAGGATGCTCTCCTGAAACATTAGGTCTCTAGACAGAAATTGTTCACAGAGACGGAGACGTCAGGATGGATGGGTGCATCTTATATATGAGAGAGGTAGGGGAATATGAGGAGAAGTGCTAGGCTAGTCAGGAAGCTCTGAATGACAGAGTATACGTCTATATGGGAAAAGATAGGGAAAACGAAGGTAGGTGCTAGGTTGAGAGAGTCTTCAAGGAGGAAAATGCATTTATATGAGAGCGCTAGAGCATTCGAGGAGAGATGCTAGTCTAGACATGGTTTGAGGAGTAGAGTATACGTTTATATTGGAGAAATATGGAAAACGGGAGAGATACAAGGATAGACAAGGTTGAAGGAGGAGGAATGTAGGTTTATACTGTAATATAGAGAGTAATTCGATTATAAAGCTTTTCTCATCCAGTGTTACAACACTTTTATATACTTATTTTCTAAACCTTACAAACTTTATATATGTTAAACACTAGAGCGCGAGACGGAGAGGGACAAACTGTATATCGGTTTACAGTGAAGTATACGTTCTAACCTATTCCCACCTTGTTTGTTCTGGGTCTTCTCATTCCTATCATCATCTAACGTAACAAGACGTAACACAACGTAACATAACAGCATAACAAGACGTCATACTAAGTAACATAACCACGCAACATCACGTGACATCTCGTAACCAGAAACGTTACGTGACATAGCAACTATGTAACCAAGTAACAAAACGTAAGAACTACACTCTATGTGAAGAGTCGCTCACTTTGTAGGACTACAGGCGATTATGAAAATGAAGACGATATAACACAGAAATACCATAAATGTCGAGTTCTTAAATTCTGCAAGTGTAATAAAACTACTTCCAAGTGCACTGTTTGTAAGAAAATGCACAAAGAAACCTGATTATAAATGTGTCAATTGTGTAGAGTATGAACTAGCTAAAATTGCTGTAAACGTGAATAATTCAATTTTTTTCTATGCAATTAAAACTAAGTAAACTCCCTCATTTGCTTTCTCTTGTTCGGGTTTTATGGTTTCAATGAAATTTATTTACTTTTTAATAATTGATATTATTTGTGTTTTGTTGCAGAATTCACAATTCAGCATTGTTATCAGGTTGTTACATAGCGTGATCATGTTGTTACATAGCGTGATCGTGTTGTTACATAGCGTGATCATGTTGTTACATAGCGTGATCAGGTTGTTACATAGCGTGATCATGTTGTTACATAGCGTGATCATGTTGTTACATAGCGTGATCATGTTGTTACATAGAGTGATCAGGTTGTTACATAGCGTGATCATGTTGTTACATAGCGTGAACATGTTGTTACATAGCGTGAACATGTTGTTACATAGCGTGATCATGTTGTTACATAGCGTGATCATGTGGTTACATAGCGTGATCATGTTGTTACATAGCGTGATCATGTTGTTACATAGCGTGATCAGGTTGTTACATAGCGTGATCAGGTTGCTACATAGCGTGATCAGGTTGTTACATAGCGTGATGAGTCTGTTACATAGCGTGATCATGTTGTTACATAGCGTGAGCAGGTTGTTACATAGCGTGATCAGGTTGTTACATAGCGTAATGCATGTTGTACAGGTCTATACAGATCACCAAACTTTAATTCAGGAGGTAAAATTTCGCCGAAATGTAGATGACAGGGGCGCGTCACGATGTTGAACGACCCGAAATCTGGAAATGTTAGGGACAACCCGTTGTGCGGATGACTAGTGTTTCCAGACAGCATCCTTTTTTCTCGAATGTTCCCAGAGAGCATCCTTTTTTCCATGCTCGCACTCGCCATGTTCTGGTTACGTATCGTTGTAACGTAATGTTACGCTGTTAGGATGGTTTAGTATACATGACAGGCAAAAGGCGGGGTCCGTGCCCTTAAAGATTTGAACCTGAGGTCTGTACCATTCAACCTGACGTCTACGGGCTCCGTGAACAATAGTTGTCTAGATGACTAATGTTTCAAGAGAGTATCTTTTTCCAATGCTATGCATAGATCGCAATACCCTCCGTCGTCCTCATCCTGGATATATACATAGTTGCGTGTTATGAAGTCATTCATTCGCTTTTAATTCCTTCGAGCGTTAGCATTCACGTATTCATTTAATTTCTTTTAGTTTTAGCATGAGCTACTGCCCGAGAAAATCTGTGCAACTAACGAATGAGAAACTCAATTTTTCATACATTACACATGGAGGAAAACGCGTTATTAGATGTTGTATATGCGGGCGGGTTTTTAAGAATCGTTCTTTGTCAAGATTTAAGCTTCATAGAGCAACATGTTATACCGAATCGATTCTCTCTCCTACACTCGAAGATCCAAAGATGTATAGAGGGGGATGTTATACTGGATCAAGCCTCTGTCCTTCACTGGAGACTACTGTTGGTGAAAAATCTGGATACATCGGAAGTTACGAGAATATGAAATCTTCATATGATGACGATTCAGCGATATCTACGCTTGAAAATCCGAATAGACTAGTAAATATATTGAGGTTACTAATTGCGTCGAGGGACGCTGGTAATAATAGTCACACACAAGAGATTGAGGAAATTATAAGTAAGCTGAAAGCTTCTAAAGTTATAGCATGACAGGATCGGGAAATTGTGTTAATCAATTACGGCCATGGTTAACAGGAACTTTGAAATATCAAAAACTTGTACTTATAAAATACATCATTCACACATTGTTGAGATGTTTAGTTTTTTACTGATAATGCAGGTCTCTTTCTGTGTGAAGTATATGATTATATAACTGAGTGTTTAGAATGTCTAAACTATCACCTTTGTCTTTAGGAAATATGTATGGTTTTTTTGTGAAGGAATGTAATAGGATAATGTTTATAAAAATAAATGTTGTCTGCATTACTTTTTGTAAAGTGTTATGTTTTTTTTCCATTGTTTCATTTTTTCTTATTTATATAATTTATTTCAATACATTGTGTACTGTTTCTTAGATATGAATTGATTCAAGCCTTTGTTAATCCCTGAACTGCTAGTTTTTAATTTATAAATTAACGCTAGGACAGTCCGACCTTTCCCTACCCTCTCTAACAACCAGAGGATCATTTTGACCCCTACCATATAACATTAACATTCTGCATCATTATTTCAAATTTATATTTGTATTCAATTAGTATATTTTAATGTTTTTACATGATTTATATGCCAGTTAAAATGCTGAATTGTGAATTCTGCAACAAAACACAAATAATATCAATTATTAAAAAGTAAATAAATTTCATTGAAACCATAAAACCCGAACAAGAGAAAGCAAATGAGGGAGTTTACTTAGTTTTAATTGCATAGAAAAAAATTGAATTATTCACGTTTACAGCAATTTTAGCTAGTTCATACTCTACACAATTGACACATTTATAATCAGGTTTCTTTGTGCATTTTCTTACAAACAGTGCACTTGGAAGTAGTTTTATTACACTTGCAGAATTTAAGAACTCGACATTTATGGTATTTCTGTGTTATATCGTCTTCATTTTCATAATCGCCTGTAGTCCTACAAAGTGAGCGACTCTTCACATAGAGTGTAGTTCTTACGTTTTGTTACTTGGTTACATAGTTGCTATGTCACGTAACGTTTCTGGTTACGAGATGACACGTGATGTTGCGTGGTTATGTTACTTAGTATGACGTCTTGTCATGCTGTTATGTTACGTTGTGTTACGTCTTGTTACGTTAGATGATGATAGGAATGAGAAGATCCAGAACAAACAAGGTGGGAATAGGTTAGAACGTATACTTCACTGTAAACCGATATACAGTTTGTCCCTCTCCGTCTCGCGCTCTAGTGTTTAACATATATAAAGTTTGTAAGGTTTAGAAAATAAGTATATAAAAGTGTTGTAACGCTGGATGAGAAAAGTTTTATAATCGAATTACTCTCTATATTACAGTATAAACCTACATTCCTCCTCCTTCAACCTTGTCTATCCTTGTATCTCTCCCGTTTTCCATATTTCTCCCATATAAACGTATACTCTACTCCTCAAACCATGTCTAGACTAGCATCTCTCCTCGCATGCCCTAGCACTCTCATATAAATGCATTTTCCTCCTTGAAGACTCTCTCAACCTAGCACCTACCTTCGTTTTCCCCGTCTTTTCCTATATAGACGTATACTCTGTCATTCAGAGCTTCCTGACTAGCCTAGCACTTCTCCTCATATTCCCCTACCTCTCTCATATATAAGATGCACCCATCCATCCTGACGTCTCCGTCTCTGTGAACAATTTCTGTCTAGAGACCTAATGTTTCAGGAGAGCATCCTTTCCCCTATAACATATTTATAGATGGAGCACGAACCTTTTAGATCAATCATAAACTTGCTCCATAACCAGCTGTATATGATCACTCAACGTGTATTAATCTCAGTCATATAACCTCACGCCCAGAAGCATGATGTTTATGACGTCACACCTAGAGACAGGATGTCTGACAGCATCAAACACGTTTAAACTCGTCTCATAACTATCTGCTTATGCTGTCACACCAGCAAGAGAAGCATTCTCCCACGCTCACTCAGACATATATTTCAAATTCAAAGCCTACCGCCACCAGCACCTATTGTACCAAGGTTAATTCCAGCTGTATTATCACAATACTTAAAGTAAAAGCTTAAAAGGTAACGAGAAGATTTTCCCCTTATTTACTTAATTATCTCATGTTTTCATTCCCTTTTCAATTCTTCCTTTCCATCTTCTCACAGAAAGCCCATTACATTTAACTACAATCACGAGTAAAGCAATTTTTCCATAGTTACACAGATTCTAAGCTTCTAAATCGAGCCGGGTAATACTTTTAATAAATGTATTTTAGCTCCTCCACATCAGCATCAAGCATTTAATCTTTATTAGAACCTGATATGATCCCTAGGCTTGAAGATACATGAAATCATCCCTTCGGGAATCGATCTGAGTACTTTAAAGTAATATTTGTCATGATAACGATATTTAATGACTAGATACTCTGTTTGCGTTTACCTTGACATGTCTATCTAAATTAGATTACGCGTTATTAAATTTGTAAATAAATTTCATTGAATCGGTATTCGAACCCAGAACACCCGGAACAAAATAATTTATGATATTAGCTCAACATGTTAAACAAAGCTGTATGCAGGTACATCATCGATCTAAGTGATATATTCTAGTGTACCGAGGAAAATTAAGGAAGTCATTAAAAGATGAGGAATCGAATCAAGCACAACTGATTGGCAATTATATACAGCATTAATCACCCAGTATAGAACTTATCAATCATGCTTTGGTCCGCTACTCTACCTCTCTTAGTTTCTGTGATAATGGTGATTTAAAAATTAGGATCGAACCCTGAACGTCAAGTATCTAATTACACATCCACAAGATACTACCTAATAACATAAATGCAATAAAGTTTATTTGGCGTCTTTATCTTAATTAGTTTAGAAGTTATTAAATTTATAATTAAATTACATTTTATCGGTATTCGAACCCTGGACACCAGAAACAAAATTATTTACAATATTAGTTTGATATGTTTAAAGGTTGTGTGTATAGTTACAGCATCAATCTAAGTGATATATTCTAGAGAATAGAGAAACATAAGTAAGTGATTGAAAGATCGGGATTCGAAATAAGGACAACTGATTGAGAATTATATACAGTATTAATTACCCAACATAGGAGCTATCAATCGTGCTTTGGATCACTCCTCTACCTCTCTTAGTTTCTGAGATAATGACGATTTAAAAATTAGGATCGAACCCAGAACGTCGGGTATCTAATTACACATCCATAAGATACTACCTAATAACATAAAAGGCAATAAAGTTTATTTGGCGTCTTTATCTTAATTAGTTTAGAAGTTATTAAATTTATAATTAAATTACATTTTATCGGAATTCGAACCCTGGACACCAGAAACAAAATTATTTACAATATTAGTTTGATATGTTTAAAGGTGCTGTATGCAGTTACAGCATCAATCTAAGTGATATATTCTAGAGTATAGAGAAAAAATAAGTAAGTGATTGAAAGATCGGGATTCGAAATAAGGACAACTGAATGAAAATTATATACAGTATTAATTACCCATCATAGGAGCTATCAATCATGCTTTGGTTCACTCCTCTACCTCTCTTAGTTTCTGAGATAATGACGATTTAAAACTTAGGATCGAACCCAGAACGTCAGGTATCTAATTACACATCCACAAGATACTACCTAATAACATAAACGCAATAAAGTTTATTTGGTGCCTTTATCTTAATTAGTTTAGGAGTTATTAAATTTATAATTAAATTACATTTTATCGGTATTCGAACCCTGGACACCATGTACCCGAATATACATTCACAAGAAACTATCTAATGACATTAATGTAATAAACTTTATTTGACGTCTTTATCGTAATTAGTCTCTGAGTTATTAGAAGCTGAATTTGTATTCACTCCTAGGATTCGACCCCAGCCATCCCGGTCAACTTGGAACTCATTGGAGAAGCTGCTGCTTTTTATATCATTTTCCCCGCTAAAGCTGAAGCGGTGAGAGTTGTGCAGAGCACTTAGGAAAACAATTACTGACCTTGTTCGCTAATGTGGTGAAAGCGTCTAACGTGGTCAACTAATGGAGGTCACCGTTACCACCAGGCAGAAGTAGGTTGTTCTCTAATGTATGTAAACAGATCCGGAATGCAAACTTAAAAGTCTATTAATGTGGTGAAAGCGTCTAACATGGTCAGCTAATGGACAAGCGCTTTCCCCAGATAGAAGAAGGCTGCAGTGTTTCATTACATTACAGACTGCTCCAGTGAGCAGACTGCTTATACTCACACTCGAGTCAACAATTCATTATTCAAAAAAACTTAGTTGCTCGAGGATGCAATGTGCAGGCCTTAGTAGTCATAAAAAAAATGTTTGACGAACATTACCTAATTAATTTGCCGAGGGGCGGCAGGCCTCGAGAAAACAATTCCCTCAAGCCAGGACGCCACAGTAGAAGGCATGGGGGAGGGGGTAGGATCTGTTAGCACAGACACTGTCGGCATTAGGTAAGCACACAAAGCGAGAGGGGGCGGGGCCTAACGACACGAGACCTGGCGGCATGTAAGCCCTCAAAGGGAACCAGCGGGCTTGTCGGCGTAAAACAAAGAACCTTATCGATTGTCGGTATCTCTCTGTGAGCCAGAACCGGCTTAATGTTCCTACTATCATCCATTCTGGATATTCTATCTGATCCAAAGTGTCTGCTGCTCGACAGGCTTCTGACCCCAGGCACCCGCTTGTAAGTACTGGAGGGTCTAAGTCCTACATACGAGGTGGATAAACAGAGAAAGAAGAAGAAAATATTTTATGCGAGCCGTTTTCTATGTGAAGCACGGGCATCTAAAGCATTTCAATCACAAGGGGATTTTCAAACCCTGAATAACAACAAGACAATTAACACGGCTTTAAAGAAGAAAGCCAAGGTCGTTCAAGCATTCAACAATAAACATATTGATTCACAATAATTTAAGTGGGTGATTTGGCGCTGGATTTTGTAACCTTAGTGTTTAAAATTGGCAGCTATGTTTTGGCATGAGCGTTTTTTATTACAAATTGCTTCTATAGCCAAAATTTAAATGCAGGTGTGATACTTCCTCTATCGTTACGATTATTGCTGAATCCCATTACCATAGTGATATGTCAATGAATGAGTTCGCAGTCTGCAAATAATTCGCAGATAAGATTTATTCCGTAAATTAAATTAAGTTTTATCTATGGAGGCTCTCTTACTGTTGTGGTCTTTAGCGTCCCATTCTATATCGGGTGTTACAGTCCGGTAATTTTGCTCAGAGGCCTCTGTATCAGGTCTTGAGGTTCTTTAACGACACGGGATCACATTTATTCCGTGAATGATCGAAGTGAAAGTCATTGTTAAATATGGTCAATACCAGATGCCTGGCATATGAATAGCATAGTATTCGCCATTTGTTACCATTATATAGTTATCAAGAAGCGGAAGGGGATTTTGGCACCTACGCGCATAGTCGTCTACTGTGCTTCTGGAGATCTCCAAGAGGAAGGGGTAAAGTGAAGGACACAGATGGCGACCAGATCCGGGGTGTTATGGCCCCTAACGGGTCAAGGTATTACACCCTGACGTATGTGCACTCCCATGGGTGTCGTCCTCCGTGGTCTTGGAGTACCATGCTAGCCTCTAGTTCCCGAGGTGCGGGTCCAAACCGATAGAATTTTTCTGGCGTAAAAATCCTTAGCATGGCTTTCTTCGGAAGGGAAGTAAAGCGGTGGTCCCATGTCTTAGATTTACGCCACATAAAATAACCTCAAGCTTGATAAAGAGGCTGCTGAGAAAAATTACTGCTCTTTTACGCCCAATATAGAATGGGACGCTGAGAACCGTAGCAGTTAAAGAGCGTCCATAAATAAAACTCAAATTTTCCCCTATAGGCCCACCTCTCCCTACGGAGTGGTCTCTCTGGGGATCTATCACACGTCGAACACCAGTGCAGACATTTCCAGAAAGCAAATTTCACCGCCACACGCTTCCTCTGCCGCCCACTCGCCTGATCCTTCGACCCTGAAACAAAAAGAAACCGGAGACAAGGAACTTCCCGGCGTTACATATCCCGATCCATTATTCGCCTACCAACCAGAGAAAACCGCGAAAAACCTCCAAGGTCATAGGGGCCGGTCCAACGGCCTCACATGCTACCGTGGATCCATCGCGCTTGGTGGTTTTATTGGCATACTGAGTAGTAGTGGACCTGATGAATACCAGGAGATTTTCATAAATAAAACAATAATTGGAAAACGCTGTTATCTTTCGCGTTGTGGACATAGTTTATAAAGTGATGTTACACGTCTTTTATTGTACACAGCGCTTCTTAGTGCGTTCACAAGATTGTTGCGCCTTGTAGTAAAACTTAGTAACGTAGGATGATACACCTTAACTTACATTACGTTCACTCCTGTGCCCAGTAAAACTTATTTACTATTAAAACGACCATGTCTGATAATACTTTATTGCGTCAATGATAACACATTTAATGCAGAAAAGTCTTTTTACTTTCCCTACTACGTATAGTAAGTAGGGAAAGTATTGCATTCCACCCAAAAATTCGATACCGAGATTTCACTGGAAATACATGTTTTGAGGCCTCCCGAACCAAAAAAATCTGATGTGTTACACTCACATGACTTTCTCTACTCTTGTACAATCTAATTTTACAAACGCCTATTCTCCATATGCTTCAAGTTAATCGAGATATCGAGATGTCAATCTTATTGGTAATTTTCTTGTAGATGCAAGGGAAATATCGTAGCTTTTAAGCGATAGTCAAATATTTTAACGCTGGTTGCTATGTGGCGTATTCCATTCTCTTTGCATGTCCAGGACATAAAAAAAATGAATAACGAATTTCAGAAAAAGTATAAGTATTGGAAAATTTAAGGAAATAACAAGCAATATCTCGAAAACGGTTCACTCAACAAAAGAAATGTATATGACATAAGTTGTGTATTTTAACGCGATCTACATTTTTTGTGTAGTAAAATTTTGTCTATCTCTTATGGTTTACCAGTTATGCAAAAGTCGTTCACAATGAAGAATACTTTTGGAGACATTCCCAGAACATTCGAGATATACATTTCATTTCTCATGACATTATCTTAAACATATGATATTTTCATCAAAATCTTTAGAGCTATTTTTGAGAAAATTAAAATTTTCGAAAAATCTTCCATGTAAAGGGTAGTCTGGGTTGGGGGGATTTTCTTGAAAACCTTCGTGTCGCATCTCTGGAAGATACTGAACCTAAATACCAAGTTTGGTGCTTATCCGAATGTTTGTTTTTGAGTTATGCTGTTCACAGACACACACACACACACACACAGACACACACACACAGACACACACACAGACACACACACAGACACACACACGGACATGTTTCCAAAAATGCTTTTTTTGGATTCAGGAGGTCTCAAAACATGTATTTCCGGTGAAATCTCGGTATCGAATTTTTGGGTGGAATGCAATACTTCCCCTACTTACTATACGTAGTAGAGAAAGTAAAAAAGTAGTTTTGAAAATATGTCCGTGTGTGTGTGTCTGTCTGTCTGTGAACAGCATAACTCAGAAACGAACAGTCGGATAAACACCAAACTTGGTATTTAGGTCCAGTATCTTCTAGAGATGCGACACGAAGTTTTTCAAGAAAATCTCCTCATCCCAGATTACACTTTACATGGAACATTTTTCGAAAAAATTTATTTTCTCAATAACGGCTCTAACGATTTTTATTAAAGTATCATATGTTCAAGACATTTTTATGGCAAATAAAATGTATATCTTGAATTTTCTGGGAATGTCTCCAAAAGTATTCTTCATTGTGAAAGACTTTTGCATAACTGGTAAACCATAAGAGATAGACGAAATGTTACTACACAAAAAATGTAGATCGCGTTAAAACACACAATTTATGTCATATACATTTTTTTGTTGAGTGAACCATTTTCGAGATATTGCTTGTTATTCCCTTAAATTTTTCAATACTTATACTTTTTCTCAAATGAGAATTCGTTATTCACTTTTTGTCTTGGATATGCAAAGAGTATTAATCTGTGGCAAAGAGAATGGTGCTGCACATAGCAACCAGCTATTAAGAGATATGTCTATGCTTAAAGGCTATTGTATTTCTATATTGCCCTTGCAAATACAAAACAAGGGGAACAATGTAGGCTTTAAGCGATAGTCAAATATTTTTAGAACTGGTCGCTATGTGTAAAATGTAATTCTCTTTGCATGTCAAGAACATAAAAAAACAACGAATTCTCAGTTGAGAAAAAGTGTAAGTATTTGAAAATTCAAAGAAATAACAAGGAATGTCTCGAAAATGGTTCACTTTACAAAAAACACGTGTATGGCACATACTGTGTGTTTAAACGAGATCTACATTGTTTATGTAGTAAAATTTTGTCTATCTCTTGCGGTTTACCAGTTATGCAAAAGTCGTTCAGAATGAAGAGGACTTTTGGGGACATCCCCAGAAAATTAAAGATATACGTTTTATTTGCCATAAAAATGTCTTAAACATATGATACTTTAATAAAAATCGTTAGAGCAGTTTTTGAGAAAATAAAAGTTTTCGAAAAATGTTGAAAAGTATTTAAATTTTTTAGAAGGTGTGTAAAAATTTTCCATCATAAAAACATCCGGTTCATCAACGATCCAATTCATTCAAAGATGCATTTAAAAGATCCTACTCACTGAAAAGATGCTTGAAACATACAGAATAATCGCCGGAATTTTCTGTGACACTGTAGTATCGTTTTACTAATGCTGTAGGAGTAGTGGTAGTTGAATTCTTGCTGTAATTTAAGGTTTTTTCTAAGTATAAGTGCTTGAAGCTTACAAGAGTAGCTTTTTACTTAGGAGTGGTTGCCCTTTCCGTCCCTTGCCATCCTGTAATAAGATAACGGAATTCAGTGTCCGGAGACGTTCGTTTAAACTGTTCCACTTCAGTTACTGTAAAATGTATAATACACTAAAATAGTCTTAGGCTATTCTTAAATGTTTGCGCTTCTCTCCCCTTTTTCTTTTTATGTTAAGAATCGCTTATTTGCTTGAATTATTTTCTGTCGTTCTGAGAAGATGCCTCACCTCTAAATGGAATCGATATACGAATGTGTTTCCGCTCTAAATACAAGAGACCGCTTCCGAGAAACGTAAAAAGATCTTCATACAACAAAAGTCGTGGGAACGCACTGCAATGTCTTCGCAGGAAATGCAGGAAATGTTTCTTCTGAGTCTTACATGTTCACATGTAGCAAAGGCTGTTAACAGCTTCAGAAAGAAAGGATAACAGATCCATGAATTTCTCTATCCATTATCGTTTATTACTTTCTCTACACGTATAGTAAGTAAGGAAAGTACTGTATTCCACCAAAACATTTAATGTCGAAATTTCACCGGAAACATATGTTTTGAAGCCCCCGAACTAATATAAATCTGAAGTGATAAATCCACATGACTTTCTCTACCCTCTCGCTTATTAGTACAACAATTATTTTCCTATTACTTCATTATAATTTAGATAAACCTCTGTAGAAATAAACATTTCGTTATAGATATAAAGAGAACAACGATAGTCATATGTTTAAGAACTGCACGCTATGCGCTGGCCTTAAAATCCCATACTGTCTCCATGCAATCGTGAGAAACAACTGAATGTTGACAGGACTTTAAAAGATGATCAAGCAATGAACAATTCGAACCTTTAATAATGGATATCTTAGAAACGGCTTATGTCAAAAAACCTTATTTTAAATAAATTGTGTGTTTTAAAGAGATCGACATTTTTTGTGTGGTACACTTTCGTCTATCGCTTAATGTTTACCAGTTGTACAAGATTATACAAAATTCCTTCCGAATGAAGAGGACTAAACAGGTATTCCCAGAAAATTCAAGATATAAATTTTATTTGTGTATAAATATCTTTAACAACATGTATTATGACATGTATGTGTCTTTAACAAACATGTATTTCCGGTGAAATCTCGGTCGAATTTTTGGGTAAAATGCAATACATTCTCTACCTAGTCTGTACATGTTTTGAGGCCCCTGAATACAAAAAAAGCGTTTTAGAAAAAGTTCCGTGTGTGTGTGTGCCTGTATATCTATGTGTTCGTGCGTGCGTGTGTGTGTGTGTGTGTGTATATCACATACAGAATGTTAAAGAAAAAGTATTCCATATTTTGAGAGTTGGTAGTATGGGCCAAAACAAGAACAAAATGTCAAGTAAACATGGGCTCTAAAATGCATACCTTAAGAGCTTTGAGCACTTGTTCATCTTTGCTACTGAGAAACATCTCTTCTACTGCAAGCTCTTTGCTATTACGAACGACGTAAAGACTGGAGTAAACAAATGAGGACACATCACTCTGTTACTGTGAAACAGAATAGCTTCTTCTAGTGTAATCTGCTTGCAATTACATACATACGACTTACACTTGTGAACCATCGCTAAAGAAGGTGCTCAATATGGTACCCATTCATAGTAAGACATGCTTCTGTCCGACGTCTTACGGAATTACACACTCTCATCACTCCAGGTTGGTCACGGATGTTCTGGCAGGCATTGATGACGCCTTCCTGTAGTGCTTGTACATCATAAGGGTTGCATACACCAAAGATTTAAAGAAAAAAGTGCAGTGCAAAAGCATTTTCATAAATTTATCAAAACAGAAACTGATTCCACTAGAACTAATAAGAATATACCTTGCACTTAACTGTGAATACGGCTTACAGTACCAACACTAACAGATGTTAACTGCATGCTGTATTCGTGGACAATAACAGAGTAATGTGTCCTCATTTGTTTACTGCCTGCTGTAGGTCGTACGTAATAGCAAAGAGCTTGCAGTAGAAGAGATGTTTCACGTAGCTCTTAAGGTATACATTTTAGAGCCCATGTTTACTGGACTTTTTTTCTTGTTTTGGTGAATACTACCACCTCTCAAAACATGGAATACATCTTTTTTTAACACCCGGTGTATGTATATATATATATATATATATATATGTGTGTGTGTGTGTGTGTATAAAACTCAAAAACGAAAGTGGGATAAATACTAAACTTAGTATTTACATAAGTTCAGTATCTTTCAAAGATGCGACACAATAGGTTTGTTCCCACACGATTCAGAATCGATTCCGAATTATCTGAGTGTGCGCAGTAGCTAAGTGGCGTTCCAACACGACAGAGAATCAGTTCAGAACCAATTCTGAATTTCCAGTTTGCTGTTCCAACGTATTTGGGAACTAGTTCGGAACGAGTGAAATCGGTTCGTGATTAAGAATAGGAACTGAAAATTCCAGACATGCGCAGATTGTATGGTCTACAGCGCATACTCAGTTAATTCAGAATCGATTCTAATCGCTTGGAACAAACCCGACAGAGAGTATTGAAAAAGCGACATACTCTGTATTCAGTAGAAAATAAATTTGAATATGTAATTCATTCCTCCATTCGTGTTTATTTCTCAATACAGAATAGCAAAGGTGTTTGGTAAACAGTTGCTCGCTGTTGAGTAGTATGGCGACATACTTGAGGAAAAGAACAAACGTCTAACAAAGCCAGGGAGCAAAACAGCGTTCAAAGATAACAATAATGAGTGATTTAGAAGTTGACAGTGATCTTTTTAATGATGCATCGACTTCCGAAGAAGAGGATTATTTCCATTTAAACATTATTCCGTTATTTTGGGACCTTTACCCCTTTTTGGCACCTTTATACCATTTCCCCCAACCATGCCCATAATCCCCTTTTTTCTTTTAAGTTTCATTCCAATTTATTCTTTAACTTTCAATTAACGTCTCCTCAGCTTGCTGTGTACGTGCGAATAGTAAGTCTACCTCTTTCAGTAAACGCCGCGCGGGAATTGAAAGCACACCCGCAACAATGGAAAATAATTGTGTGTTCGACGAAAACCTCTTTCTCTCACTTTACTGCTATAAAGTAGCCCGCAATAATGCAATTGACAATGAGTGATTCTATCCCACCTGAATCAGTAGCCTGCTGTTCGTGAATGTGAGTTTGTTGCTGTGAGAGACGTCATCTGTTTACGTGGAGACGAAGCCTGGGCAGGCAGAGACGACAATAACCTCAACCGCGCAGTTCCGAGAATTATTAAGACTGGGCTATAATTCACAAAACAATTATATATAAAGAAATAAAAATTTCAGCCCAATTGAATGGATAGTTTAGAAAATAGCAATTTTAGTTGTGCATCCCCTTAAATAAACCAGCACCTTATTGTGCCTTTTTCACCTTATTTGAGCACCCTTTCCCTTCCTTTTTTCTTCTGAAATTTGCAACTAAAAATCCTAACCCTGATCATAAGCATACATTGGTACCATGTAGTTTTGTATTATTTGCATTACGTTCGGAATAGAATTTATGTGGGGTGTCATTGTTTCAGAGTATTGGAGTTTTAAATTAAACAGTGTGTTTAGAAGCTTCTGTAGCAGGAAACCTAATGTTAAATTGGAATTGTGTTAAATTACTTTTTCCGGGTTCTGGTTTAAATATAAATATCCATAAATTACAATTGTTATTCGCAATAACTCTGTATCAATGGCTTTAAGCCGATAAACGAACGATTTATTTTTGCTCGAATATTAGGACTGGATTCAGTATGAAAGAAACGCTGAGTTTGATTTCATTCATCAACGCTGTAAACGTAGATATTTGATCGTCTTCTGATTGACCGTGCAACGAAGAAGGCCGTGACAGAACGCGAACGGTTCAAGTAGTGTTCCAACCACACAAAATTCCGAATTAGTTCTGTGAGCGTACCGGACTGGCGCATGTGCTTTAGCATGTGTTGGAATTAGTTCGGAACCCGTTCAGAACCGTGTGTTGGAACAAACCTAATATTTTCAAGAAACTCTCCTCACCCCCAGCTATCCTTTACAAGGAATATCTTTCGAAATGTTCGATTTTTTTTTCAAAAATAGTTTTTACGATTTTTATTAAAGTAGCATATATTAAAGATATTTACATGACAAATAAAATGTATATCTTGAATTTTCTGGCAATAGCCTGTAAAGTCCTCTTCATTCGGAAGCAGTTTTGAAGAATCTTGTTTAACTGTTAAACGTTAGCGATAGACGAAAAGGTACTACACACAGAACATTTTAAAACACACGATTTATTTCGAATACCTTTTTCTGTGGCATAAAGTATTTCCGAGATATCCGTTATTAATGCTTCGAATCGTTTAATACTGTGTCATTCTTTTTAAAGTTCTGTTGACAATCAGTTGTTTCTCGTGACTGCATGGAAAGAGTATGGAATTTTAAGGCTAGTATATAGCGTCCAGTTCTTAAACATTTGACTAATAACCTTTGCCTCTATAACGAAATGTGTAACGTAGCTATTTCTGCGAACATTCATCTCGATTAAAATGAAGTAGGTAGAAAAATATGCTTTCGTAAGATAAGTTTTTATACCCATTAATAAATGGCAGAGGGGAGAAAGTGATGTGAATGCAACACATCAGAATTTTTTTTGTTAATGATGATTATTGTTGATTGTTAGTTTGCATGCTGTAATACAAACTGCTAACTATAAAATCAACCACCACTTTCTTAATTTCAAGGACCTTTCAGGGGGCATTATCAGAACGAATGTCGAACTACAAACACGTCTCGTTTCCTTGAAAAAAGTGCCGTAAACAAAAGCTCGGTTGTAAAGTAGGGTACTGATAAAGGCAAATAAGAATAAAAACGAATCTCATTTGTTAAAGTAGAGAGGAAATCAGCTGTGTCTGACTACAATAACGCAAAAGGTTCATGATGGAATGCTTTTAGCAGCTTCACCAAAAGACCAATGGAATTGGGTCACAAGCGTGACGACATTATCGCCACCTGTGACGACAATGAAGAATGTGGGCTTAGTGGTGTGGCAAACCGAACAGGAAAGTATGCAAATTAGACAAGTAAACTGTTGTTCGGGAATAGGGTGACAACTTCTACAAAAGAGGAATGAGAGACAAGAGTGCCAAAAATCGTATGTGTTGCATTCACATGACTTTCTCTACTCACTTTTCTACAAACTGTTCTTATAAAAGTTTATTCTCTATCTGTTACTCGAAATAAGCTAACATTACACATTTCGTTGTAGATATAAGAAGAATACAGTAGGCTAAAACGATAATCAGATTTTTAAAAGGCAATGGTAGGCTTTGAAATTTCACGCTGTTTGCATGAGCACGAGAAAAAAAAACACCGTATAGCGACTTGCCAGTTGAAAGAAGCATAAGTATTTGAAAATTCAAACGAATATCAAAGAATATTCCGGAAATAGTTAATGTCACGAACAATTTTATTTGACAAATTATGTGCTTCAATGAGATCTACATTTCTTTTTGTGCGTGTAGTACGATTTTGTCTATCTCTTATGGTTTACCAATTATACAAAAGTCATTCAAAATGAAAAGGAGGACTTAACAGGCTATTTCCAGAAAACTCTAGGTATATATTTTGTCATGTAAATGTCTAAAGGATATGGTATTTTAATAAAAATTGTTGAACCCATTTCTGAGAACAGACAAAAAAAAAAAAAAAAAAAAAAAAAACAATTTCCACGTAAAGAATAGTTTGGAATATGAGATTGTTTTTTGAAAAATTTCGTGCAGCATGCTTGGAAGATGCTGAACTTGAATACCAAGTTTCATATCAAACCGACTTTTCGTTTTGGAGTACAGTGTTCATAGACAGACAGACACACATACACAGGCCTTTTTGTAAAAATGCCTTCTTTTTCAGGGAGCGTCAAAACATGTATTTTTGTGACATCCCAGTGGAGTGCAATACTTCCTCTACTTGCAGAGAAGGTAAGCACTAGTGCCTACTAAAATATTTCACAAATATTAAAAAATATACTAAATATTGTTTCTGTAATAAAAACTACAAAGATCAAAACTGCTTTATTTTCTGACCTATGGATTTATTTCTGGAAGTGCATAAAAAGTCTGAATTTTATGATTTCTGTTTAAAATTGTACTTATTGTTACTTCTTGTGTGTGCTAGAATTTCTTCACTTAGTGCAGTATAGAAAACTTGTTTACATGCTAAACTAAATTTGAAGCTCTGGTTTAAGTATAACTACATATATAATCCAGTTCTAATATATGACCATGACATTTTCCCTGGCTGAAAGTTTGTTCAGCAAATGCATTGGTTGGTGGACAGCATGTCGAAACATTCGAAAACCTAACTAAAGAAAGAGAAGGCAAAGATTTTCGAAAATTCTACAAATGATATCCCGCAAGGGACAATTTTAAAAGTACCAAAATGAGGAATAGTCCCTTGAAATTTGGAATGGATTGTCATTCAGTTCGGGAACTACGTGTTATTATCCCGCTTTTAGGAAGTTACTCGTGTAAATATGTGCACAGTTTTCATTAAAACTTCCTAGTTTATATCAATATTAGTTTAATTTTAATTCAAATAAAAAATACGTCCATTTAGATATTGAAAGGAGATATAATTGCACTTTCTTCTCTGATAATCGGAGGGGACTCGGCACTGCTATGGATATTGTAACTATGTCCCATATGGAGGTGCCCCAAGAGAGGGAGGAGGAGGTGAAAGGAAACACCAGGCGGCCGGAACCAGGAGTGACTGTACAGCAGTGACAGGGTCCCTACAGTTTTCAGATTGAGATGCCGCGACAGTCGGGAGGCAAACCGGAGACTCCCGCCCCACACACAGGGTCCAACACCTTGTTCCGAAGAGGCGTCCGTTTACTCACAGCAGCCAGCCGAAAGCCAAGGGACGGAGAAAATTACACAGAGCATTCCTTTTCTCTGCCACGCTGCACCGAAACACCATCTCCGACACTTCCAACCTGAAATAGACCTAACGGGGTAAAGGATGAATGAAATGATGAATGGACCGAGAGGAAATTCGGGGCTGAAAAAAAACCACTTCAGCATTCGCCTTGCATTTTAGATTATATGAGCGCGCATATGTATGTGTGTGAGAGAGAGTTTAATATGCGAACAATACTCAAAAACAAAACGTTCATAAATTCCAGCCTTCATACTTGATTCAGACACTCCTTAAGCATGACACTCGAAGATGCTCAAGAAAATTCTCCCCAATACAAAATACATGGAAAAATTTTCGTTATCTTTTATTTTATTACAAATGGTTCTAACGATTTTGATTAAATGTAGCATATATGAGATACACATGTGTTAAATTAGATGTATATCTTGTACTTTCTGCGAGTAGACTATCCTCTTCAAACTGAGTGAATTTTATCTCATTTTGCATAAACTAACATCGGTGAAGTATCTTGGTGAACTGTTTGACACCAGCTCACGTGGAATTCGCTTGTACGGCGCATGGTCACCTTAGCTACAGCCAAACTCACAACTTTATTTAATATTTCACCGGCGGGGCCACCTTTGGCTCTTCTGAGACTCTTGTTCAACATATACTACGTGATCAAAAGTATCCGGACACCTGGCTGAAAATGACGTACAAGTTCCTGGCGCCCTCCATCGGTAATGCTGGAAGTCAATATGGTGTTGGCCCACCCTTAGCCTTGATGACAGCGTTCACTCTCGCAGGCATACTTTCAATCAGTTGCTGGAAGGTTTCTTGGGGAATGGCAGCCCATTCTTCACGGAGTGCGAAACTGAGGAGAGGTATCGATGTAGGTCGGTGAGGCCTGGCACGAAGTCGGCGTTCCAAAACATCCCAAAGGTGTTCTATAGGATTCAAGTCAGGACTATGTGCAGGCCAGTCCATTACAGGGATGTAATTGTCGTGTAACCACTCCGCCACAGTCCGTGCAGTATGGACAGGTGCTCGATTGTGTTGAAAGATCGCCATCCCCGAATTGCTCTTCAACAGTGGGAAGCAAGAAGGTGCTTAAAATATCAATGTAGATCTGCGCTGTGATCGTGCCACGCAAAACAACAAGGGGAGCAAACCCCCTCCAGGAAAAACGCGACCACACCATAACACCACCACCTCCGAATTTCACTGTTGGCACTACACACGCTGGCAGATGACATGCACCGGGCATTCGCCATACCCACACCCTGCCATCGGATCTCCACATTGTGTACCGTGATTCGTCACTCCACACAACGTTTTGCCACTGTTCAATCGTCTAATGTTGACGCTCCTTACACCAAGCGAGGCGTCGTTTGGCAATTTCCTGCGTGATGTGTGGCTTATGAGCAGCCGCTCGACCATGAAATCCAAGGTTTCTCACCTCACACCTAACTATCATAGTACTTGGAGTGGATCCTGATGCAGTTTGGAATTCCTGTGTTATTGTCTGGATAGATGTCTGCCTATTACTTTTTACGACCCTCTTCAAATGTCGGCGATCTCTGTCAGTCAACAGACGAGGTCAGCCTGTACGCTTTTGTGCTTTACATTTCCCTTCACGTTTCCACTTCATTATCACATCAGAAACAGTGGACCTTGGGATGTTTAGGAGTGTGGAAATCTCGCATACAGACTTCTGATACAAGTGACGCGTAATCACCTGGCCACGTTCGAAGTCCGTGAGTTCCACGGAGCGTTGCATTCTGCTGTTTCACGTTGTCTAATGACTACTAAGGTCGCGGATAATGAGTACCAGGCAGTAGGTGGCAACACAATGCACCTAAGATGAAAAACGTATGTTTTTGGGGTGTGCGGATACTTTTGATCACATAGTGTACATATGCAGCAACTGTTTGGGGTTCCGCCTTCAGATCATACAAAATAGAGCAATCCGTATTATCATCAAAAGCCCCCATGGTTCATCCGGATACTCAGTTTCACCATGAGCTTGAGTTTCCATTATACAGCAGTTCATCCGCACCGTCTCTAAGCCTTCAGAAGGTCCAGGGAGTAATAGAATACAAGCTCGGAGTAACAAATCGTGGGCTAACTCAGTCGAAGTCCAGACCACCACTTTCTGCTTCTCAGTGATCCCACTTCTGCCTCAGACACTCATGATTTGTGTGATTATGAACTATTTTGTTATATTGACTGCTATTTCTTTTCTTATATTAATTTCTTTATATTATGTTTACTGCCTTGTTCACTTATTACTTTCTCTACCACGAACATAGTAGGTAGAGAAATATTGCATTCCACCCAAAAATTCCATACCGAGATTTCACCGAAAATACATGTTGAGACCCGCTGAACCCAAAAAAGCATTTTTAGAAAAAGATCCGTGTTTGTGTCTGAGAATAGCATAACAAAATAGCAAAAACAAAACGTCGGATAAATACCACACTTGGTATTTAGGAGTAAGTATCTTCCAAAGATGCGACACGACGATTTTCGAGAAATCCCACACCCCAATTACCCCTTACATGGAACATTTTTTTAAAATTTTGATCTTTTATAAAATGGTTCTTATGATTTTGATTAAAATATCGTATATTAAAGATATTTACATGGCAAATAAAATACATATCTTGAATTTTCTGGAAATAGCCTGTGAAGTCCCCTTCATTCGGAAGGAGTTTTGTAGAATCTTGTGTAATTGGTAAACTTTAAGCGATAGACGAAAACGTACCCTATAAAAATGTAGATGTTTTCAAACCACACAGTTTACTTAAAATAAGTTTTTCTGCGGCATGAGCCGTTTCTGAGATATTCGTTATTAAAGGTTCGAATTATTCAATACTTGTCATTCTTTTAGTCTCGACTGTTTTCAGTTGTTTCTCGCGATTGCATGGCAACAGTATGGAATTTAAGACCACCTCTTAAACATTTGACTATCGCTGTTCTCTTTGTATCTATAAACAAATGTGTGATGTAGCTATTTTTGAAAGGTATATTTGGATTAAAATCTAGTTGCCAGAAAAATAACTTCAGTAAAACAGTTTGTATACCCACTAATAAAGATAAAGGGTAAAGAAAGTCATGTGACTGCATCACATCAGATTCTTTTTATTTCAAGGAACCATATAGGCCAACGTCTAGGTTATGTCCTGGGTTAAACTTGCATTCCGTTCACTGATGTGTTCAAAGCATTAGTGCTGAACGATGTATTTGTTCTCCTAAAAGAATGTTGCATAAACAGGGAAATCATAAGAGATAGAAAAATTGAGAAATAGGTTTTTGTTGCTGCTACATATGGAAAGTCTGTTTGGAGATGATGTATTGAAGGAGTTGTATTATATTTCAACTGTTGAGGAGCCGAACTTGTAGTAGTTGCAACAGCACGTATAGTAAACAGTTTCCGGTAGCCTTCGCCCCAAATGTATTTTTAGGTGGCCTTTGCCCCAAGTTTAAAAAAAAATTAACTTTGTAATTTGATTGTTTCCTTAAGTATTAAATATTTATGTTTGCCTCGGCTGCGTCAGTATTATCGTTAGAGACATGGAAGTCTTGGCAGGGCGTGATGCGACAAGAATGTAGGCTTACAAGAGATTTTAAGTTTTAATTCACTCCTTTTTATTAATCCTTGACACAAATTAAATAGCACTTCACTGATATCGAAAGCTGTGAGATTCTTTTATTTAATACTTGCACTTTTTAACAAGCATACTATTTTCGTCTCACACGAATACGTAATTAATTTCTCGAGGACACATCTCGCGTCTGGATATGATCACTGTCTAGAAGCAACACGTCTGGTTATGAGCACTGTTTGGAGGCAACTGAATTGATTTCAACCGTCTAAATTTGTAAATTTCTGTATTTCATGTCTCTGAATGGCTAATCCTAGTCCAATAGAATACCTTAATTTAACTAAAGCTTTTTCTGGTTGTTGTTTGGCTATTTTTAAGCTGTCTCAAAATTTACATTATTGCTGCTCTAATAATGACTAGTAGCATTTAAACTTCCTTATTCATTATTGCCTCAAGGTTACCTCATTGTTACCTCATTGTTAGCAACTTTAAACCTATTTCTCACAGCTCTTACATTATTAAATTACGTAATACATTCACATGACAATATTACACATGGATAGAATAATATAACATATGCAATGAATGTTACATACATATTATAAATTATTACATACACATATTGCTTCAAGGCCGGCTGTTATTGAATTTACATATTATATAATTAAACTGAAATTATTTAAGTGTTAAAAATACTGCCTAAAATAGAGCGGGAAAAATTTGGAGCTCATTAAAATACACAATTTGTATACAATCAATTTTTATTTTCTCTGTTACTTACCTACAGTATGTAGAGGAAGTATTGTATTCCACCCAAAATGGATTTCACCGGAAATGCACCTCTGAGGCGCCCTGAATAAAAAAGCACTTCTTTGTTTTATTTATATGCCGCCTTTAACATCTAAGGCTATATTGGCGGCTTTGCTTGTGGAACAATTGCACATCGGCAAAGGTGTTCACTTATTTTGCTGTTATGTTAATATTTGGGTTTGTTTACTTTGTTTTTTCTTTATAAATATTAACTTCATATATATTCACACAGACACACACACACACACATTTGCATCTCATTCATACTTCCAGTCTATAGGGAAGACGGAAAATAATCCTGGCTTAAGAAAAGAAATTCCCATCCTGCAGGCGGAAATCAAACCCGGGACCGGTAAGCTATCATGGTAACCATCAGACCATAGAGGAAGGCGAAAGTACTTTTAGAAAAGAAAGGTTCATGTGTGTGTCTGCCTTTCAAGAGCATAACTCAAAAGCAAAAAGTTAGATCAATACTAAATATTTAAAAAAAATTAGCCATTTTTGAAAAAAAAGAAAAGCTAAGAATTCCATGCAAATTATAGTAGGGGTGGGGGACTTTATCGAAAATTTTCTTGTCGCATCTTTGGAAAATGTTGAACGTAAATACCAAGTTTGGTATTTAACCGATTTTTTGTTTTTAAGTTATGCTGTTCAAGATACAAGGGCGCACACACATACACAAATACGCACCTTTTTCTTTAAAAAATTATTATTCAGGGGACTTCAAAACGTGTATTTACAGTATGATTTTATAGAGAACTTTTGGGTGATATACAATACTTCCTCTACTTACTAATGACAATTGTATTGTCATCTTAATGCTCTACACTTCTGCGTAACCAGACAATTCAAATAAACTCCTTGCAAAGTAGCAGGCATGTGCAGAAGTAGATATCTCACTTTTACATGGGTGCGTGTGTACAAAGCAGGATGGGTATGTGTACCGCCTTCGGGGGGAGGGGAGCTGGGAACCCCGCCGACTCTGACCTATGTTTTTTACTTTCTCTACTACGTATAGTAAGTAGGGGAAGTATTGCATTCCACCCAAAAATTCGATACCGAGATTTCGCCGGAAATACATGTTTTGAGACCTCCTGAATCCAAAAAAAGCATTTTTGGAAACATGTCTGTGTGTGTGTGTGTGTCTGTGTGTCTGTGAACAGCATAACTCAAAAACGAACAGTCGGATAAGCACCAAACTTGGTATTTAGATTCAGTATCTTCCAGAGATGCGACACGAAGGTTTTCAAGAAAATCCCCCCACCCCAGACTACCCTTTACATGGAAGATTTTTCGAAAATTTTAATTTTCTCAAAAATGGCTCTAACGATTTTGATGAAAATATCATATGTTTAAGATAATGTCATGAGAAATGAAATGTATATCTCGAATTTTCTGGGAATGTCTCCAAAAGTATTCTTCATTGTGAACGACTTTTGCATAACTGGTAAACCATAAGAGATAGACAAAATTTTACTACACAAAGAATGTAGATCGCGTTAAAATACACAACTTATGTCATAGACATTTCTTTTGTTGAGTGAACCGTTTTCGAGATATTGCTTGTTATTTGCTTAAATTTTCCAATACTTATACTTTTTCTCAAATTCGTTATTCATTTTTTTTATGTCCTGGACATGCAAAGAGAATGGAATGCGCCACATAGCAACCAGCGTTAAAATATTTGACTATCGCTTAAAAGCTACCATATTCTCCTTGCATCTACAAGAAAATTACCAATAAGATTGACATCTCGATATTTCGATTAACATGAAGCATATGGAGAATAGGCGTTTGTAAAAATAGATTGTACAAGAGTAGATAAAGTCATGTGAGTGTAACACATCAGATTTTTTTGTCTTGGATGTGCAAAGAGTATTAATCTGTGGGAAAGGGCATGGTGCTGCACGTAGCAACCAGCTATTAAGATATATGTATGTGCTTAAAGGCTACTGTATTTCCAAATTGCCCTTGTAAATATACATTCCCCTTATATCTACAAGAAAATTAGCAATAAGATAGACTCTGCAAATGTTAATCTCGATTAACATGAAGTAGATGGAGAATAAGCGTTTGTATAAATAGTTTGTACAAGAGTAGAGAAAGTCATGTGAGTGTAACACATCAGATTTTTTTCCGTTGTTTCCCCGAGGACGGCAGGGAAATGCTGGGATGGTTTCTTCTTTGCCACAATTTCCATTCCGTCGTTTCCCTTTCGTTCCATTTCCCTCTCATCTTTAAGGTGTGCTTCTAGGTTTCGTGGTGTATGGCGGTACCGGACAGATAGCGCGGGTGTGTGCTCACTGGAAAGAATATTCCCCGTGGACACCAGAGGGCTGATCTACTGGTGGGTCATTCATCCCCCTCTCTTTGTGGCAAAATTTAAATTGAATTGAGTTTTATTTATGGACGCTCTTTAACTGTTATGGTCCTTAGCGTCCCGTTCTAACTTCCCTTCCGAAGAAAGCCATAGTAAGGATATTTTTATGCCCGAAAAGTCCATCGCCCTCCGCCAGGCTTGAACCCGCGACCTCGGGAACTAGAGGCTAGCGTGGTAACACTCTCGGTGGCTCCAACAGTGGGACGAGTATGGCAGTTGGAAACGTTAGAGACCTCCGCGTGTCTCTGTGGTCTGTCTGCCTAAGGCCTGTAGTCTCCTGAATGGTACCTTAAATTCATTCCTTCCTCCTGGGGGTGGTAGGCACAATAGAGCTCTGTAGGTCGCGTTGCCGAAGAGTCTCCCACCGTTCAACTACTTATACCTATAGTAAGTGTATAGGTACAGGTGATGCAACGGAGGGGGATACCTCGTGATCTACCTAGATCTATTACCACCCCCAGGAGGAAGGGATGAAGTGAAGGAACAAGCTACAGGCCGCCACAGAGACGCGCGGAAGTGCCTAACAGTTTCAGACTCGAAGACCCGTCCCACTGTTGGAACTGCCTAGAGAGGATGATGAACAACCCGTCGACTAAACAGTCCTCCAGTGTCCACGGGAGTACTCTTTCCTTTGAGCAAGCATCGGCGCCATCTGTCCGGCACCACCATACGCCACCAAACCTAGAAGCACACCTAAAGGATGAGAGGGAAATGAAATGAAAGGATAATGATGGAAAGGAAACCGTGGTAAATGAGAAACTACTCCAGTATTCGCCTACCGACCAGGGAAAACTACGAAAACCCCAGGGCTCGCGAATGCAAGCCTCACGCATTACCAGGGAGCCATCTCGCTAAGTCGCGCTTTTGCATACGATGACTTCTTTTGTTTTGTGCTGTCCTGTAAATGTTACACTTTCAAGCTTATCAAGTTATTCAGTGGGATCAAAGATATATCATTACACTGCATTACGTCGTGTGCGAAAAGAGCACATTACGGCATTTCTCATCGTACAAGATAATACTACAGGATACAACGCTCTGCTACCTGCAGCATGTTGAGTTTAGCTAAAGTAGCCAATGACTTGTTTTCTCGGTGTAAGGGTTTGATGATGCTAAAATACCATAAACACATCATCATTTGCTGTATTGGTTTGCTATTATACTCTTAAGTATGAGCAAAGATTCATTTTAGCCCATCTCTTTGATGTGGATGCAGTGGTTGCCATGCTAGTTCCCAAGGTCGCGGGTTCAAACTCGGCGGAGGGCGATGGACTTTTCGGGCGTAAAAATCCTTAGCATGGCTTCCTTCGGAAGGGAAGTAAAGCCGGTGGTCCCGTGTCGTAGATTTACGGCACGTAAAAGAATCTCAAGCCTGATAAAGAGGCCTCTGAGCAAAATTACCGGTCTTTCACGCCCAATATAGAATAGGGAACTAAGGACTACAGCAGTTAAAGAGCGTCCATAAATAAAACTCAATTTAAATTTAATTTTTGCCTCAAAATCAAGAGGTTTCGTATTCGAATCTCGGTTAGAGTGATTTTTTGGTGAAGTTCCTCATTCACAGAAGACGAATTTCAGGTAAATTAGGCTCAGACGGAGTGGGATGGCTCAGGAGATATCGTCTGTGGCCCGCATTCGAGAGTTCGTGTTCGATTCCCGCGGCCGACCTTCGTGGCGCATGAGTTTTACGGGGTTTCCCCGGGTCGCTATGTGAATACTGGGAAGGTTCATTACATCCCCCGAATTTCCTGTCCGTCCATTTCACCTACATTCTCATTTCACTTCACCTTTCATCTGCTTGGTCTCTTTCATGGTTGCAAGTGTCGCTGGGAGCTCTTGGTGTGTGCATGGTAGGGGAAAAGGATGCTCTAAGTAAACCTTCGTCCCCTGAATGGGAGCGGTCTCCGGATCCTAGGCCCCCCTCAGAGGGGGGGAACCGCCTGCAACCAGCTGCCATCTGGGGAGTTCAAATCTGTAAATGGCAGGGCCCCTGCACTGTGCCTGTCGTGCCTCCTGGTCCGGCCGCCCTCTGTCTCCTCTCACCTCCTGGAAGCGTCCCTTCAGGAACCTAGGCACAAAAGATCTGTGTAGGTCGAGGTGCTACGTCCCCTTCGTTCCTAGTCTCCTCAGCTATCCTAGGCTCAAAGGGAGCGTCATTTCACTCTTTCATTCGTTCATCTCCATTATTAACCATCCGGTTAAAGGACGCTAACCCAAAAAATCTGATGTGTTACACTCACATTACTGTCTCTACTCTTATACAAACTATTTTTACAAACGCTTATTCTCCATATGCTTCATGTTAATCGAGATATCGAGATGTTAATCTTATTGCTAATTTTCTTGTAGATGCAAGGGGAATTGCTAGGCTTTAAGCGATAGTCAAATGTTTTAAGAGCTGGTTGCTATGTGGAGTATTCCATTCTCTTTGCATTACCAGGACAAAAAAAAATGAATAACGAATTTAGAAAAAATGTAAGTATTGCAAAGTTTAAGGGAATAACAAGCAATATCTCGAAAATGGTTCAATCAACAAAACAAATGTATATGACATAAATTGTGTATTTTAACGCGAGCTACATTTTTTCTGTAGTAAAATTTTGTCTATCTCTTATGGTTTACCAGTTATGCAAAAGTGGTTTACAATAAAGAATACTTTTGGAGACATTCCCAGAAAACGAGATATACATTTCATTTGTCATGAAAATATCTTAAACATATGATGTTTTAATCAAAATCATTAGAGCCGTTTTTGAGAAAATTAAAATTTTCGAAAAATGTTACATGTAAAGGGTAATCTGGGGTGGGGGATTTTCTTGAAAACCTTCGTGTCGCATCTCTGGGAGATACTGAACCTAAATACCAAGTTTGGTGTTTATCCGACTGTTCTTTTCTGAGTTAAGCTGTTCACAGACACACACACACACACACACACACGCAGACATGGGGGCCTCAAAACATGTATTTCCGGTGAAATCTCGGTATCGAATTTTTGGGTGGAATACAATACTTCCCCTACTTACTATACGTAGTAGAGAAAGTAAAAAGAAAAGAAACCTTAAGAAGTTTTTTTTTTCAAAATAAGTAAGTAAGTCTGTTGAAAATGGTTAATAAAGGAGAGTTTTAGTTTTAAAATATGTGGATTGTCCTTCTCTTTGGACGACTTACATCCCCAAGGACGTGACTTAACTAAACGCGACGTAACCTAAGAGTTTGGTAATGTCAAACTTTTCCTTTCCGTTATGTTAAGTTTGATGACACTGGTAATAAGAACCAATTGGCGTGAAGCAGTAGCATGAAGTAAGAAAACTAACCACCAATCGAGAGTCATTCTAGTTACGTTAAGTTAATGCATCCTAATTAGATCTTTATTTCAGCTGCATTTCATAACTTCACATTACGCCCTGTCGCATTAAATCATGTCAAGTAAATTTCTTCGTAATATCGGCATTACAAGCCAATGCTTTGGGCCAGTAGCCTGTCAAGGAGCAAACAAACTCTAGATCATAGCATATCCAAGATGGGTGATCAGCCCAATGTCTGGTGTGGCAGTGAGGAAGAGGGAAATTAAATGTAATGTGAAAGGGACGATAGAAAACTTCTCGGATCAAATTATCCACTGAGCATTTGCCTAGCGACCGAGGAAAACCGCGAAAAAAACCTTCAGTCAGATTTGTTGGTCAGGGGATTTAAACTTGGGACCTCCCGAACGGGGCCCCAAACGTTACCGCCTGAGCCATCCCGCTCGGTAATGTATGTTACATTTTTATATTCACGTTTTGGCAAACTACACTTCGTATGTTGAAAACGTTTTCTCCACATTATGTTTGTCTCTACTTACAGCAATGAGAACCCCAAAAGGATCGAAATCTTTATTATTAAAACAAAAGTTATATAAAATCCTCAACCAAATCCACCAATTGTAATAGGTATAATATGAAAAAAAATCTGATGTGTTGCACTCACATGACTTTCTCTACTCTTATACAAACTATTTTTACAAACGCTTATTCTCTATATGCTTCATGTTAACCGAGATGCTAATCTTATTGCTAATTTTCTTGTAGATGCAAGGGGAATATGGTAGTATTTAAGCGATAGTCAAATATTTTAAGAGCTGGTTGGTATGTGGCGCATTTCATTCTCTTTGCATGTCCAGGACATAAAAAAAATGAATAACGTATTTGAGAAAGTATATTGGAAAATTTAAAAGAATAACAAGCAATATCTCGAAAATGGTTCACTCAACAAAAAAAATGCATATGACATAAATTGTGTATTTTAACGCGATCTACATTTTTATGTAGTAAAATTTTGTCTATCTCTTATGGTTTACCAGTTATGCAAAAGTCGTTCACAATGAAGAATACTTTTGGAGACATTCCCACAAAATTCGAGATATACATTTCATTTGTCATGAAAATTTCTTAAACATATGATATTTTAATCAAAATCGTTAGAGCCATTTTTGAGAAAATTAACATTTTCAAAAAATGTTCCATGTAAAGGGTAGTTTGGGGTGGGGGGATTTTCTTGAAAACCTTCGTGTCGCATCTCTGGAGGATACTGAAGCTAAATACCAAGTTTGGTGTTTATCCGACTGTTCGTTTCTGAGTTATTCTGTTCACAGACACACAGACACACACGGACATGTTTCCAAAAATGTTTTTTTTATTCAGGGGGTCTCAAAACATCTATTTCCGGTGAAATCTCGGTATCGAATTTTTGGGTGGAATGCAATACTTCCCCTACTTACTATACGTAGTAGAGAAAGTAAAAATATAATAAAAGCGTGAGCGGTAATAAAAATGTATAGAAATTATTCGAGATAAACGTGTGATTAAAAATGTAGTTCCAGTAATTACGTGTAAGCAGTGAAAGCTTGCAGACTACAAAGGAGGAAAAATTATGACAGAAAATGTTTCTCACAGGTAAAGTATTAAGAAATTGCGGTAAGCAATAGTCTCAGTTCTACGTCATTTATGCAAATCTGGATAGCTCAGTCTCAGTAGAAAAAAAATCTGATGTGTTACACTCACATGACTTTCTCTACTCTTGTACACACTATTTTTACAAACGCCTATTCTCCATATGCTTCATGTTAATCGAGATATCGAGATGTCAATCTTATTGGTAATTTTCTTGTGGATGCAAGGGAAATATGGTAGCTTTTAAGCGATAGTCAAATATCTTAACGCTGGTTGCTATGTGGCGCATTCCATTCTCTTTGCATGTCCAGGACATAAAAAAAATGAATAATTGAGAAAAAGTATAAGTATTGGAAAATTTAAGGAAATAACAAGCAATATCTCGAAAACGGTTCACTCAACAAAAGAAATGTATATGACATAAGTTGTGTATTTTAACGCGATCTACATTTTTTGTGTAGTAAAATTTTGTCTATCTCTTATGGTTTACCAGTTATGCAAAAGTCGTTCACAATGAAGAATACGTTTGGAGACTTTGCCAGAAAATTCGAGATATACATTTCATTTCTCATGACATTATCTTAAACATATGATATTTTCATCAAAATCGTTAGAGCCATTTTTGAGAAAATTAAAATTTTCGAAAAATCTTCCATGTAAAGGGTAGTCTGGGGTGGGGGGATTTTCTTGAAAACCTTCGTGTCGCATCTCTGGAAGATACTGAACCTAATACCAAGTTTGGTGCTTATCCGACTGTTCGTTTTTGAGTTATGCTGTTCACAGACACACAGACACACAGACACACAGACAGACACACACACGGACATGTTTCCAAAAATGCTTTTTTTGGTTTCAGGAGGTCTCAAAACATGTATTTCCGGTGAAATCTCGGTATCGAATTTTTGGGTGGAATGCAATACTTCCCCTACTTACTATACGTAGTAGAGAAAGTAATAATGGTACTATATCTGTGGTGTGCACTTTGCTTCCAAACAACATTTGATGATGTTACATTACATTAACAAAGATAAGATGCTTCAGTGGAATGCAGGCGCAGAAACTTGGTCTGAGAAAGAATATAATGGCATGGAATATATGAGACAGCAAGTGTCAGAGTTGAAGTTGACTGGGGAAGCTTCCAGCTTCTCCGAGCAGCGAAAATCTGGAGGAGGATTTTTGGTTACATTGTCGATAATGGCTTGAAAAAAGGAACGCAAGTACGTGTCAAAACTGCAATACAAAACTGACATGTAGCGAATAACCAGGTCAAGGGCTGTACAAACATGTTAAATTCTCCAGTAAAAGAAACTTGTATACCCTTTTCCAGACACGTACGAAAAATTCTGAACAGCAGAGCTTTCGTTATAATAATGCCACTAAACCTGAACGGAGAGATAACTTATTTGTGTTCAGTATTTGACCAAATAAATCTTGCGTTTGGAAACGCTTCAAAAAATCTAGCATGTTACATTCACATGACATTCTCTACCCTGTACCGCTTATTAGTGAGCATACAAAATATTCTGAAAATTTATTTTTCTATTTACTTCATTTTAATTAAGATAAAGCTTTTCAGAAATAGGTACATTACACATTTCGTTAAAGATAGAAAGGGAATAGCGATAGTCAAATGCTTAACCCTAGACAGGTGGCGCATGAACGTCTTACATTAGTGGTGGCGCGGGGTCACTCGCGACTCCAGGAATAAAACGATTGTTGCAAATGGACCGAATTAATAAATTTATCTAATTATTGCTTACATGTACCGAGTAATACATTATGTATTAAAATAACTGTTGGTTGTAGAAATCTACTTTAAAAAATAGAACAAAAACTTTGAATTGACAGTTCCTTGCAATTTGGACTGATGCGCAGCACAAAAAAAATATTTAAATGTTCGCTTCACTCATAATCATAAAGTATCACAGTTAATGTGTTTTTTTTTTCATCTCGACAGTAAGAACATATGTTGATACTCATATTATAATTCACACACAGCTCCTACACACGACTACACTATGGTCTTTGCACACCTGCTGCTTGTATTTTACACACGAAAGTTTTGTCTTTCTGTCTGCATTCTCGGACACACATTACACCCCATTCTTTTCTTCACTGGCAATTCCTGTCCTTGATTTTCTGGTTGTGCTGCATTTATAAAATGCTGTATTTTCTCAAGCAATAATTCTATAGGAGATTTTGCATTTTTAGCTGCAGATTTTACACCTGGTAAGTGAGTCACTATTTTGTGGGAGCGAGTACATTAATTTTGAGGAGGTTGAACCATTTTCCATGCCGTAACTCGATCCTCTTCTGCACTTTGCTCACTTTCACTATTTGAACTCAGTATTTCAAGTTCATCTGCGGTTTTGCTGCCTTCACCACCTAATGCTTCTTCTTCCACTTCCCTTATTAGGGCTAATGACCTTGCCAGATGTTCCTCATAACACATATTGATATAAAAACAGCACTACGTTTAAGACTAAAAAATACGTAAATATTATAACCACAACTTCTCGAAGGTTCAGCTGAAAACACACTGTAACTACAGAAATAATATGCAGATGAGACACATAACACGCAACGGGAGAGGTGGCGTGGGGTATTTCCTGCCCTCATTTCAGCCGAAGAACACAAATAGCCTATATTCTAGGAATGTATGACCTGTATTTCAATGCTAATGACCTCTAACAAAAGCCAAGGAATGCAGCGAAAGGTAAGGGAAAGGCAGGGTTCAGGTATCTGAAATCATTATATATAACTTGCAAATAAAACTGACTGGGGTCAGAAAATACCCCGCGCCACCTCTCTAGGGTTAAGAACTGGACGCTATATGCTGGTCTTAAAATTCCATACTCTTTTCATACAATCGCGAGAAACAACTGAAAATCGACTGGACTTTAAAAGAAGGCTAAGTATTGAACAATTCAAACCATTAATAATGGGTATCTCGGAAATGGCCGATGACATAAAAAAATTATTTGAAATAAACTGTATGTTTTAAGGATATCTACATCTTTTGTGTAGTACGTTTTCGTCTATCGCTTAACGTTTGCCAGTTATACAAGATTATAAAAAAAATTCTTCCGAATGCAGAGAACTTCACAGGCTACTCCCAGAAAATTCAAGATATGTGCCATGTAAATAACTTTAGTATATATTTTAATCAAAATGGTTAGAAACATTTTTCAGGAAATAAAAACTGTGTAAAAATCTTCCATGCAAAGGGTAGTTTGGGCTCGGATGATTTTCATGAAAACCTTCATGTCGCATCTTTAGAAGATGCTGAAGTTAAACAGCAAAACTGGTATTTATTCGACTTTTCGTTTTTGAATTATGCTGTTCACAGACACACGGACACACACACACGGACATGCACGGATCTCTTTCTAAAAATGCGTTTCTTGGATTCAGGGGCCTCAAAACATGTATTTTCGGTGAAATTTTGTTATCGAATTTTTGGGTGGAATGCAATACCTTCTCTACCTACCTACTACGCACGTTGTAGAGAGTAAAAATAATAATTTGAAATGTTACGAGGGCTGTCCCAGAAGTACCCGATCTAACAAAGGAAACACAAAAATATTTTTTTAAAAAAAAGTATATTTATTTCTCTACATAGTCTCCTTTCAGCTCGACACACTTTTCCCAGCGATGTTCAATAGCTATGATACCCTGAGAACCGTCTAGTTCTGCAAAATAGCCATCAAGCAAACTCCACGTATTCATCGTTGGCAAATCTTTTACCACCAAGCCATTTCTTCAACTTTGGAAGCAGAAAATAATTAGAGGGGGCTAAGTCTGGCGAATAGGGTGCATGAGAAAGCAAGTCGAACTTTAACTCATTGATTTTGGCCATGGCGATAATGGATGTGGGAACTAGTGCACTGTCTTAATGAAACAGAACTTTCTTTTTCGCTAAATGCGGCCGTTTTTGCTTGATTTCATCATTCGACGCTGCAATAAGCTTGCATAATACTCGCCATTGATTGCTTTTCCTTTTTGAAGATAATCAATGAAAATTATCCCACGCGCATCCCAAAAAACTGACGCCATGACCTTGCCTGCAGATGGAGCCGATTCTCCCCTTTCAATCCACTGTTTCGACCGTTCCTTTGTGAAGTGTGAAGTGATGGACCCATGTTTCATCCATGGTTATGAATCGACGCAAAAACTCGACTTCATTGCAGCGAAACATCGACAAACACTCGACTGAAACACCCTCACGACGCTGCTTTTGTTCCATTGTGAGTAAACGCGGCACTCATCTTGCGCACAGCTTTCTCATGTCTAAATTTTCAGTTAGTGTGCAAAATGCCTACGCTGTCTGCAGCTCGCGCACTTTCAGTCGAGGTCATCCAATACCATTTTGTGGATTTTCTTCACAATTTCTGGCGTGGTCACCTCATTTGGTCGACCACTGTGATTTTCGTCCTGGCAACTCGTACGGCCTCGCTTAAACTCTGCCACCCAATATTTTACTGTTGTAAACGAAGGAGCAGACTTCCCCAGAGTAGAATCTATCTCAGTTTTAATATTATTTGGACTAAGACCTTTCAACTTATTGTATCACATAACGATGGCCAGTTTTATCCACGTTTACAAATTCGCTGAGGGAGTTCACTATTAATGGCTGCCAAACACTTACTAAACAAAGTAGCATCGGCAAACTTCTAACAAGCTTTATAAGGGTGGTACTTTCTACCATAGTCATTTGTTTGAAACAACCGTCGTGTATACGTCAGGTCGGGTACTTCTGGGACTGCCGTCGTAATTTGTGAGAATTGTTTAATTTACACAAAAAATATGGTATCTCCACGTTGGAAGGAATCTTTTATGTAGTATAAATTGTATTGTGTGCCAAGGAGAGGGAAAGCAAGAAAGGGGAACGGGGAGAGAGTCAGGAGAGGCCAACTCACCTCTGTGTTTCCTGGTGGAAGTGCCACTTACACTCTACTGCACGTACAGGCCTAACGGGTCCCTAATTAGTACACTGTATTCAGTCTTAGGTTGATCCGTGCCAAAACAAACCCACGTGACTAGTGCACGTGGTAAACGCTGTAGCAGTGCACGCAGGAAAATGGTCCGATGCTAATAATCTAAAGTTTAGAATGAATTTATGTTTAGATGGTATAATATTTTATACAAATACCTAAGAGTTTAATTAACGCTGATGTATACCGTTAAACAGGGTTAAAGTCCCATCATGTAATTCATATGAGTCATGCATGCGGGTATGCTTACCACAAGTTTCTGTTTAGTATCACGGCGGGCGGTGAATTTGCTCTCGCGTCTTTGTCGACTTACTAAAGCATAAGCCGGGCAAACCATTGACTAGTACTGAAAAAAATAATAGTATTGAATGTTTATTATAACTTATGTGAGAAATATCCAACACTCGTGAAAGAAGTGTTGAAATTAACTTCTGAATTCACCGGTGTTTCGAGTACAAGTATAAACAGAGCTCGTAAAGAAAATTTTGAAACGGGAAAAGTGGTTACACCCGGGAAAAAAAAAAGAAAGAAAAGAAAGCATGTGAAATACGCGATGCAAGAATGAGACGATTTTGTAAAGAATGCAATTCGTGTAATAGTGCACAATTTCTTCTTTAAAAATTAGCCGTCAACAGTTGATAAAGCGAATAAATTGTAAGTTATCGCATACCTATTACTTTCTTTTTCGCTCGGTTCTTTAGAATGAACTATTATTATATGTTCAAACGTTTATTTTGTTGTGACCATCAATCTTATCACCTTTAACCCTTAACTTAATATGCTAGTCACCGTTTAAGTTGTCGGAATAAGGGCTCTGTTCTTTTCGCACTTCTGCCGCTTGGTCTGAAAGTGTGACAGTATTTCTGGTGAGAATGGCGGAAGGATACATTATAAAGGCTGGTTCACAACCAACGAGAACGGTAACCAGAACGAGAACGAGAAAGTTGAAATACATGTATTCAAATGGAAATGTTCACAACCGACGGGAAGCCTTCCCGGTCCCCGGGAACGGGAACGAAGACTTGCCCAACTTTTTAACTTTCTCGTTTTCGTTCCCGGGCACGGCATGTTAGATCCCTATTGTGCATATTAGACTTTTCACTCTAAAGGTTTTTTTAGGTGGCCGTGACATGAAACAGCCACTAGTGCTCTCTATAGTCGCAAGCTGGAAACATGAAAGTGGAAGGAATTAGTAATAAATGTGCTTCCTAACCTCATCCCGACACCCGCAAATCTAATCAGCGTTGGTTCCTCTGGTGAAGGGGTTATTTGTAGTTTGTTTATATGCAACTCAAAACTGGCTATTACCCGAAAAACAATGGCAAAAGCTACAAAGAACAGCTAAAACCGATGGAAATGAAAAAAGAACAATAAACAATTTTAATGTATGCCATTCAATAAAGGAATGAAAGCTTGGCATAAGTAGAGGGATCGGAAATGTAATGGATATACATTTAGATAATGTTTATTCTATCGAATTTTGACGTGGGCTTGGCTAAATTGGAAGTAGATGAAAAAATGTCATTGGTCAGTTAAAAACAAATGAAATCCCAATGCGCAAAATCGACTTTCACTTTGTGATCGATATGCATTCCCGTTCTCGTTACCGGGCGGTTGTGAATCAATATCTTGCATGGTGCATTGCATCCCGTTCTCGTTTCCGTTCTGGTTACCGTTCTCGGGCGGTTGTGGACCAGCCTTAACGGTGCACTGGTCACCTGTGTTTTGTTTTGGCGCGAATCAACTTAAGAGTGAATACAGTATAGTAGCCTGGACCGCTAACAGTTACATTGGGGTGCGTGGAAACAGAGTTTATTGTTGGTAATTGAATGTTAAGAGCACCCTATCTGTTTCTAGCAATTGCCGTGTGTTCATTAGGTTTACGCGTACACTTCTTTCGGAATAATAATAATAATAATAATAATAATAATAATAATAATAATAATAATAATAATAATAATAATAATAATAATAATAACACTTTAACAACATTTTAGACTCGATCAAATAATGTTTAATCATGGTCAGCACCACAGTTCTGTGAATAATATAAGCTTATTTAGTAATGGTTTAGAATAGTGAATTACATCACATTACTCAGCAGCCCTTGCAGCGCTACAACACTTTCAGTAAGTGCAATAACTTTTGGTTTACTTTCCATGTTCATATGTTAAATATCTGTTAGCATAGAGAGTTAACAGATATTTAACCTAGAACTAGACTTTGTTTATAGGTTAAAGCTCCTGTGCTGAAATTTAATTCTAAACAATAGGATGGTAAGCAGTTCTGCCAACAAGAGGATGATGGTGATAAAACTAGATGCGTAGGTAATTCTCCATGTACTAAAACTATGACACTCAAGTAAGTAAATACTACTCTCTGCTACCTTAACCGGAAATTCCACTACCATTTGGGGCAGCCTCACTTAAGACGATGACTAGGAGATTCTTTCTACGTTACCTGGCTGACATTCCGAGAACTTTAAGGGAGAAACCTTGTGGTTTTGTATAAGGTAATCTCGGAACCCACTAAAAAAATGTTGATAATTTTTTTCTCTATTGAAAAACGCTGTTCTTCTGGAAGTACAAAGGAGAGAAGACAAATTCTTATTTCAATTCCAAAAAGATTAAAAAGTTGACGCAGTAATTTGTATCACAAATTATGTAAATATAAAGAGTGATTATAGTGTGAATATGCATTATTGTGTGACATTGATCTGAGATGTTTGTTGATTGTAAGCATTGTTGAGAAGTGGGTTTATACGGCCTTACTGAAACTGACAATAATAGCGTGCAATAATGTAGCGAGGGGGTGAGCTGTTTATCATTATTAGAGACGAGCAAATGACGTAATATTGGCGCGTTTTTCTTAGGAATTTGCGGGAACATTTTCCCTAGAGCATATGTGTTTATAATTTTTATTGGATATAAAAATAGACGCTAATGTTGGCGCGTTTTATTAACCAATAGCAGCTCAGTTATAATCTTTAGGCATATCGGGGTGTGGGAGTATAAAAAGAGCTAAGTCAGAGGTAGATCTCTACTGTCCATCGGAAACATTTGTACATTACACATCGTTCCCAGTTCATCGGAAACATTTGTACATTACACGTCGCTGAGTTCAACAAAAACGGTCATGGTGAATACATAGCATAGTTTATCGATTCGCAGGTTACGCGTAGCAAAGTTATAAAAAAATCTCGTGTCGTAAAGTTAATTACACAAAAAGTTGAAGTATGCGAATTAATAAGGGGCAGTAAAGAAGTTATTATAACAGTTTCAGTTTGGCGAGTGTCAAGATTAATACGTGAAAGTGCATAATGTGTTACGACAATAAAAGTATAAAACAAATTCTTTTATCAGTGTTATCTTTGGATAAAAACTCCTTTCCGTTTACACACCTGTATAAGATAAGTGCTCGACCAAAAAAGATCATAGCTAGCCGGAGGACAGTGAACCCAAAATTAAATACAATAACAGGCGCTCAGTAAAAGATAACACGAAGTGACCGCGACAAATTGTCTTTTATACGTGCGGCAAATAAACAGTAGCATTCTTTCAAACAAACACTAATACCATCGCAAATTGGCTACCACAACGTGGAACTTAACAAAGAATACCGCCGCATATTTCGCTCCCAAACGTGGGGCTCAATAAATAAATAAACACGAATACCGCCGCATATTTGGCTCCCAAACGTGGGGCTAATAAAAACAATGTGTAACCGTCACAAAGTATTTACAAGGATTGCATACCAAATGCCAACACGTTGAAGTCCTAACAGGACAGACTTGCGAAGAAGACTTCGAATTTTCGTTGAAAATGTTATGGAGTACAAAAACAGCTGTTGTTGCTGCCCAGAAAATGCACGTAAAAAGAAGAAATAAAAAGCTATAGTCACGATTCAACAATCAAGAGAACGGAAGACACAGGAAAACAAAACACAATCGGATTCTCCGTTATATTTGTATGCGATACTTATTTCTTTAAATGATACTATATACAAGTACTGCAGATGTGGGCAGGATTTAGAATTAATACATATGAGTAAACGTTGTTTTAATTATATCGATTACGAAGTAAACCTGATGAATGCCAAACTCTTTTAACATCCCATATCTATGCAAGTGTTATTGCATTTCTTCTGTATGTTATGATCGAGTTCAGAAGCAACTCAATATAAATATACAGGATTGACCATTTACGTTGAGACTGTATAATGTCTCCAAAACTAAGCATTGTAGAAGGAAATGACTTGAACAAAAGTTGCTTGATATTATGGGGAAGAGTAAATGACATTAATCGTGTTTTGTTTGGAGGACGTTATGATGGTCATTTTAGGGTCAATTTATTATTACTTTCTCTACTACGTATAGTAAGTAGGGGAAGTATTGTATTCCACCCAAAAATTCGATACCGAGATTTCACCGGAAATACATGTTTTGAGACCCCCTGAATCCCCAAAAAAAAGCATTTTTGGAAACATGTCCGTGTGTGTGTGTGTGTTTGTGAACAACATAACTCAGAAATAAACAGTCGGATAAACACCAAACTTGGTATTTAGGTTTAGTATCTTCCAGAGATGCGACACGAAGGTTTTCAAGAAAATCCCTCCATTCCAGATTACCCTTTACATGGAACATTTTTCGAAAATTTTAATTTTCTCAAAAAAAGCTCCAACGATTTTGATTAAAATATCATATGTTTAAGATACTTTCATGACAAATAAAATGTATATCTTGAATTTTCTGGGAATGTCTTCAAAAGTATTCTTCATTGTGAACGACTTTTGCATAACTGGTAAACCATAAGAGATAGACAAAAGTTTACTACACAAAAAATGTAGATCGCGTTAAAATACACAATTTATGTCATAAATTTTTTTGTTGAGTGAACCATTTTCGAGATATTGCTTGTTATTCCCTTAAATTTTTCAATAGTTATTTTCTCAAATGGGAATTTGTTCTTCATTTTTTTGTCTTGGATATGCAAAGAGTATTAATCTGTGGCAAAGAGAATGGTGCTGTACATAGCAACCAGCTATTAAGAAATATGTTTGTGCTTATATTGCCCTTGCAAATACAAAACAAGGGGAACATAGTACGCCTTAAGCGATAGTTAAATATTTTTAGAACTGATCCCGATGTGTAAAATGTAATTCTTTTTGCATATCAAAAGATTGTTTCTGCAAATGTTTATCTCGATTAATATGAAATAGATGGAGAATAAGAGTTTGTAAAAATAGTTTGTACAAGAGTACAGAAAGTCATGTGAGTATAACACATCAGATTTTTTTTAATGGGAACCTACATTTTGTATGTTGTTTTCTCATTAGAAAATGGTTTATAAAAAGCTGTTTATTTTGTGATGAATAAGGAAAGAAAAAAAATGTTGGTTCCCAATTACGAAACGTAACTTGACCCTCAAATGATCATCCATGGATGGTCCAACATTCATTGCGCTCTTCGTACACAGACATTCAGAATTTTCGTCGTTATTTACGTTGGTGTAAGAATAATTGCAAAGTACTTTATACAAATGTGGTTTAGTTTTTTATGAGGAGTGAGAACATAAAAAAGTAGGTTCGCATTTAAAAAAAATAAATTGGCTTTAAAATGATCATCACAACGTCCTCCAAATAAAACACGACTAATCGCATTTACTTTCCCCCATAATATCAAGCGTCTTTTATTCAAGACATTTCTTTCTACAAAGTTTAGTTTCGGAGATATTGCACAGTCTGATCTTAAATGGTCCACCCTGTATATAAAATATTCTATCACCGCTGAAATATGCATTTACTTAATTTAAAAGACTGTTGGGAGAATAAGGAAATTAGAACTGCAGCATCCACCGATATTTTATTCCCGTTTCTCTTTAGATCAAAGGATTCTTGGTTCTTTACTAGATTATCACGGGAACTTGACGAAAGTGAGTTATATGCAAAAAAATTATGCCATAACAATCTTCTAGAGCATTCAATAATCTTATGAAGAATACAGCAAGGGGAGATAAATGAAACTAAACAAACCTTCACTGGAGATTTAAAAAGCCTCTCGTGCAACATCGAATACGGTAGCTTGTATGACATTATCAAGACATCCCTGATTGAGGTAGGATGTCGGAGTAATTAAATACTGGTCCAGGGTTTCAAAGCTTCAGACAACTGCCTTCAGTTATGAAGATAAACATAAACTTTCGCGTATAATCAAAGCATTTTTTATTCACTTGCTACGTTTTGTAAGAGTTTCATACAAATTGTATTCCGCATGCACATTGTTTATAACCTTAAAAGGAAACGTTATGCTGGGGATCAAAGAGGAAATAGAGGGGCAGTTTTAAGCATACAAGAGTATTATGCAAAAATGTGTCTTAAAAAGTACCTAGACATAGGATAAGTTCTGTTACAACTTTAAACGTGGGTAGCGCAACAAAGAATGAGAGTATTCAAAACATTTTCATACCATTTATTAACCGTAATATTATGAATACAAAGAGCAAAGATGTCCTCAAAATGTCCCCCTTTGGAGGCCACACAGGCTTTCAAACGGTGCGGCGAATCATCTATAGCGACACGTATGATATTTATGTGCAAATTCTGCACTGTTCGCTTCAAATCTCATTCTAGGGCCTTCAGGTTTCTGTGTCGTGACGAGAAAGCTCTACTCTCTATGATATCTCATAGTTACTATTCCAGCTAATTCAGATCTGGACTTCCCGATGGTTAATCTTGGTGCGCCATAAACTCGGGAACATTGTCCTTCTCGCCAAGTTTGGCCATCGGGAAGTCCAGATCTGAATCCGCTGGATTACCAATGTTCCCTAAAACGAGATTTGAAACGAGCAGTGCAGAATTTGGACATAAATGTTGCATGTGCCGCTATAGATATTGGCCGAAAACTGTTTGGCCTCCAAAGGAGGACATTTTGAGTAACTCTCTGTTCTTTGTGTTTGTAATATTATAGTTAATAGACGTTATGAAAATGTTTTGAATACTGCCATTCTTTGTTGTGCTACCCCCTTTAAAGTTGTGGCAGAACTTGTTATATAACTAGGTAAACTTTAGTTATGATGGTTGCCATAGTGGTGCTGATGACGTTGGTGGCAGTGATAACGGTATGGTGGTTACAATGCTAATACACTATGGCGCTGATGATGGTATTGGTGATGATGGGAAGGTAGTCATAGCCGTGGCGATGGCGTACTGGTGGTATGGGGTCACGATGGTAGATCATTATGGCACTGACGATGGTATTTGTAATGGTGATGATGGGATGGTAGTCACGGCCGTGGCGATGGTGATGGTGGTGGTAACTGTACGGTGGTCACGATGGTAGTTCATCATGGCGCTGGCGATGCTATTATTAATGGTGATGAAGGGGATGGTGATGGTGGTAACTGTATGGTGGTCACGATGGTAGTTCATCATGGCGCTGGCGATGCTATTAGTAATGGTGATGATGGAATGGTAGTCACAGCCGTGGTGATGGTGATGGTGGTGGTAACTGTATGGTGGTCACGATGGTAGTTCATCATGGCGCTGGCGATGCTATTATTAATGGTGATGAAGGGGATGGTGATGGTGGTAACCGTATGGTGGTCACGATGGTAGTTCATCATGGCGCTGGCGATGGTATTAGTAATGGTGATGATGGGATGGTAGTCACAGCCGTGGCAATGTTGATGGTGGTGGTAACTGTATGGTGGTCACGATGGTAGTTCATTATGGCGCTGGCGATGGTATTAGTAATGGTGATGATGGAATGGTAGTCACAGCCGTGGCGATGTTGATGGTGGTGGTAACTGTATGGTGGTCACGATGGTAGTTCATCATGGCGCTGGCGATGGTATTGGTAATGGTGATGATGGGATGGTAGTCACCGCCGTGGCGATGGTGATGGTGGTAACTGTATGGTGGTCACGATGGTAGTACATCATGGCGCTGGCGATGGTATTAGTAATGGTGATGATGGAATGGTAGTCACAGCCATGGCGATGGTGATGGTGGTAACTGTATGGTGGTCACGATGGTAGTTCATCATGGCGCTGGCGATGCTATTATTAATGGTGATGAAGGGGATGGTGATGGTGGTAACTGTATGGTGGTCACGATGGTAGTTCATCATGGCGCTGGCGATGCTATTATTAATGGTGATGAAGGGGATGGTGTTGGTGGTAACTGTATGGTGGTCACGATGGTAGTTCATTATGGCGCTGGCGATGCTATTAGTAATGGTGATGATGGAATGGTAGTCACAGCCGTGGTGATGGTGATGGTGGTGGTAACTGTATGGTGGTCACGATGGTAGTTCATCATGGCGCTGGCGATGCTATTATTAATGGTGATGAAGGGGATGGTGATGGTGGTAACTGTATGGAGGTCACGATGGTAGTTCATTATGGCGCTGGCGATGGTATTAGTAATGGTGATGATGGGGTGGTAGTCACAGCCGTGGTGATGGTGATGGTGGTAACTGTATGGTGGTCACGATGGTAGTTCATCATGGCGCTGGCGATGCTATTATTAATGGTGATGAAGGGGATGGTGATGGTGGTAACTGTATGGTGGTCACGATGGTAGTTCATTATGGCGCTGGCGATGGTATTAGTAATGGTGATGATGGGGTGGTAGTCACAGCCATGGCGATGGTGGTAACTGTATGGTAGTCACGATGGTAGTTCATCATGGCGCTGGCGATGCTATTAGTAATGGTGATGATGGAATGGTAGTCACAGCCGTGGCGATGGTGATGGTGGTAACTGTATGGTGGTCACGATGGTAGTTCATCATGGCGCTGGCGATGGTATTGGTAATGGTGATGATGGGATGGTAGTCACCGCCGTGGCGATGGTGATGGTGGTAACTGTATGGTGGTCACGATGGTAGTTCATCATGGCGCTGGCGATGCTATTAGTAATGGTGATGATGGGATGGTAGCCGTTGAGGTGGACGGATGGTTTTGATGCTGATGGCAGTGAAAAATATAGTGATAGTTGATAATAATAGTGGTATTAGTGGCGGTGATGATAGTGGTAATGATGACAATATGGTGGCCACGATGATAGTTTGTAATGACACTGAGGTGATGCTGATTATGGTGAAAATGGGATTGTGGACGCTGTAGTGGACGATGACGTATTGATGATGATGGCGATGAGAAAAATGCTGGTAGTTGATAATTGTCTTGATGATAATGGCGATGATAAGAGTATCATTATAGTGATGGTGGTGGTGATTGTTGACGATAGTAGACGTTACGATGGTTAGTGGCGTTAACAGTAGTTGTTATAAGTAGGTATATTACAGTGGTCATTGTGGTAGTGTTGCTGTTGGTCTTTGTGGTGGTTGATAATGGTGTCGACGGTGGTGGTAATAAGATATAATCGAGGTGATCGAGGTAGGTACGATGACTGATAATGTTGTGGTCATCTCGGGAGACGTGATGTTGAGAATGGTGGTGGTGACAATGGTGGTAGTGATGCTGGTTTGGGAGTCACGGTTTATGGTGATGTGATAATTGTGTTGTAGGTTGTGATCATGGTGGTTATCATGTGGCAATGATAGTGGTAATGATGATGATAATGACGCTGATAATAATGTTTGTGTTCTTTCCATGCTGACATAATGAGAGCACTTCTCCAGCCTCGAAAACAGCGTTCCACATAACGTTTATGCACCAGTAATGGCAGGAAGCTTAGCGGCCTGAACAACGCAATTATTGCCCGTAGATTTATTTCAGTCGCTTCAAGAAGTTACGCTCACTGCACAAGCATCAAGGAAGATGAGAATTAAGGATACATACCTACTTCCTGGCGAGAGCAAATGAAGTCATTAAGTCAACATCCCCTTGTGAATAGCATTTATAGTATTAACAGGGCTTCTGTGTGCTTAATAACGGTCTCATCCTGCCGTTAGTTCAAGCACTGCTTAAATAACGGAATGCCAATAGTTATGCAGAATGTAAGATATCCTAGAAGCAGTTATTACAAAAGGAAGGGCATGTTGCAGTGCAGTCTTCATCCTGATGTTGTCATGCATGTTTTGTAACTTTTGTTAAGCTAAAGCCTACAGAAAACAATAACATGTTTTAGTGGCATTGGTGAGTTTTACAATTTCGATTGCAGCGTTAGTTTATTAGTTATTATAAGAGAACTTGTAACTATTTTTTACAATTTTAAGAGCTCTATCACTATTGAAGTTGTTTGCTATAGAAATATATTTATAGACAACATTCGTATGGTGGCTATAAATGCTCCACAGAATAGCTAGCTGTTACCAAACGCGGCCTCGTCTCTCTCTTAATATTAGAAAAACAATTTCTGTGAATGCAACATATCAGTCTTTTCAATATCATATTACAAATTATTTATTTCTGGAGAAATACTTGGTATGGGCCGAAGGCTATGAGGACGTTTTCGCTCCTTTCAGTGCCTTCTACTCGCAGTTTAAAGGTAGGAATGTCAAATGGGTCGAAACACCTCTTAACGTGCATTTATAAAAATGCTTAATTTTCTGTAGAATGCGATACACTATGTTGATATATAAATTATGTATACAATTAATATTGTGACGAAACGACGACGGTCGGCGACGCCACCAAATGTGAGACGACATCATAGACGCCTATAGCAGACGCCACGGACGCCATAGGCGCCTATATGAGATGTGACGTGAAGGTAACTTTGCTCAAACCAGCTCCTTTGCCAGGGGTGACGGAGGACGTAGCATCGGGATGACATGAGAAAGTTATAGGTTGCGATAGTTGGAAGGGTGCCGAAAGGGAAACTATTAGTAGATGTATAATTCTGCTTTCAGGAGAGACTTTAATCGTTCTAATAACTAATATAAACTACAATGCAAGAGGTAGAGGGTTAAACATCTGGGTGGTTACTGGTAGACGGAAGAAGCCCGGCGTTCCATCTTCATCGTGTGCCTTGGGACCCGGCGAAATTGTAAGTTAGCATAAAATAATTGTTGGAGAGCTGACCGGCACAGATTCTTGCTAGGCAAGTAATCGACCGAGCGCGCGCCGTCAAAAAACTGTAAGTTTAAATACCCGAGGAGTATGCTGGTTTGTGCTTAGCTACAGAATGAGCCAAAAGACTCCGAACCGCCTGCGCGGTGTTTTTCCTGTCCACGTCCTCGGCGCTCGTTGCCGTCTACCGCTATCATATATTTTTAAAACTAGTTTTAAAGGCTTTACTTACCAACTTTATGAAAGGAAATGCTGAAACTGGCCACCATCGTTGTCCATACATTTTTGGCAGCTCTTTAGGAAACTATCCATCATGGAATTTTTGAGGGTAATTTTCCAAACGATGACCAATGTCGTCTAATGTTTCTTCGATAAGAACCGAACGTCGTCTTTTAGATTTCTTAGCCTGAACACTTCCTGTGGCCTGAAAAATTACTGTAAAGTTCATGGATTGTTGTACAGCCTGGAACTTTTACACCTGGAAATCTTTCTGCAAATTGTACTTTCACTTGGCGAGCTGACCGAGTTAACACATACGAATCATAAATAAATACAGGCTGTGCAGTAGAAAACATATACTGAAGCATAATATACTTTGTGACTAAGTACAGGACAAAATAATAAATAACTCAGATAACTGAACTACATCACATCACCGTCAACTCAAAACCACAACAGCGTGACTTTGTTTATAGCAGCGGTACGTTATCATATTTCCACACACCCAGTGGACGAACACCAAGCAGCCGGCAATATTGTTCATAAAATAACCCTCCGGGGTAACTTAAAACATAAAGTGAACAACACAAACCCACACACCCTGGAAGAATTAAAACAAAATATACGCCAGGAAATTTCTCAACGTGAACTACTGCGGGTGATGGATAGTTTCCTAAAGAGGTGCAAAAAATGAATGGACAACGACGGTGGCCAGTTTCAACATCTCCTTTCGTAAAGTTGGTAAGTAAAGCCTATAAAAGTAGTTCTAAAAATGTTGTATGGTTTCATCCGCGCCTTTGTATAATAGCGGCAGACGGCAACGGCGCTCGTTACGTGGGCAGGAAAAACACCGCGCAGGCGGTTTGGAGTCTTTTGGCTCACTCTGTAGTACTGACATATCAATGTCAGCAAGAAATGCATAATCCACCCACGTGTCGAACATAAAGTGATCCTTCCCCTAAATTCATACCACTAAACTTCTACTTACATAAGCATCTGGGAAATGACTAGCAAGAACTTTAGAGCCAATTTCATGGATTTACTTAAATTTTGTCCTCAATATTTCGAACTTTATAAAATTATTTATCACATTCTTTTAAAAATAAAATGATAACCGTCAAAATATGAATTCATTGCAAATATGTATGTAAGCATATGCTGTTCCTTAAATATGAGTAGCTGTTGTATCTAACAGCCTTTATGTTGAGGCAGTATTTTTAACACTTAAATGATTTCAGTCTAATTATATAATATATAATTCAATAACAGCCCAACTTAAAGCAATATGTGTACGTAATAATATATAAAAAGTATATATTACAGTCATTGTATATGTTTATATTATTGTATACATGTGTAATAATGTTATCTGAATGTATTACGTAATTTAATAATGTAGGAGCTGTGAGAATAATAGGTTAAAAGTTGCTAACAATGAGGTAACAATGAGGTGGCCTTGAGGCAATAATGAGTACGAATGTTTAATAATACTACCAGTCATTCTTGGAGCAAAAATAATGTAATTTTTGTGACAGTTTATAAAATAGCCAATCAACAACCAGAAAAAAAACTTAAGTTAAATAAAAGTATTCTATTGGATTAGGAATAGCCAATCAGAGAGTTGAAATACAGAAATTTACAAATTTAGGAGGCTAAAAATCAAGTCAATTGCTTGTAGACAGCGCTCATAACTGGACGTGTTGGTTGTAGACAGTGTCTCTAACCGGACGCGAGATGCGTCCTCGAGAAGTTTAATACGTATTCAGTGTGAGAAAAAAATAGTTTACGTGTTTAAAAAGTGCAAGTATTTAATAAAAGAATCTTACAGCTCTCTATATCAGTGAAGTGTTATTTAAATCGTGTCAAGCATTAATAAATGGAATGAAGAAAAACTTAAAATCTGTGTAAGCCTACATTCTTCAGTCGCACCGCTCCCTGCTAAGACATTCATGTCTAAAAATATGAATACTGACGCAGCCGCGGCAAACATAAAAATATAATATTTAAAGAAACAGTAAAGATTACAAAGTTAATACTTTTTAAACATTTTATTGGGGCGAAGGCTACCGGAAACTTTTTACCATATGTGCGTTTGCAACTACTTCAAATTGGCTACCCAACAGTCGAAACATATCTTCTTCAAACTGGCTTTCCAATAGCAGCTACCAAACCTCCTTCTTCAAATTGGCACTCAGCGTGGGGCAAACAACGTAAAAATAACAATACAAAACATCTTCAATGTTCGTAAGACTGTGACTATTGCACGAACATACAGAATACCCCTACAATTCAACAAAACTAACAGATGCCACCAGTACTACCTTACAGAATCTTATTCATTTTCCTCTCTGACAAGTTCGTGTGGAACGTCAATGCTATCGTTAGGTAGTAGCGAGGCGACTAGTTATGAAGCATGTAGATGTATGGGCAGCAAGCTGCAAGGTCGAGCCTCATCTACTGGGGAAAATTAGTGTTGGAACACTCTTGGGTATAAATGATGATCTAACGTGCATGAGTACCGAGTGAGACGGCCTTCCGGTGACGTTTGAGGCCCTCATTTGGGAGATTGCGGGCTGGCCACTCTAGCCATGGGTTTTCGTAGTATTCCCGGGTCGATAGTAAACGATGGGGATAGTTACCTTCTACCACGAATTTCCTGTACCCATTATTTCCTTTCATCTGTTTCAGGGTTGTAGGACCAGGCGACGGCGGTTGATGTGTTGGAAGTTCCGCTATGGAAGCATTCCTTTCTGGTGCTTGGCGGAACTACTGGGGCCTCCCTTCCTTGCTGAGAGCTATCTCGCTTATTCCCGTGACCCCAGGTTGCAGGTGGCTTAAGCAGAGCTAGTCGAAATTAGGATTGGTGCCATGTTGGAATTGTTAGGTACACCGTCTTTGTTAGCGAACATCATCGTCCGTATCTGCTCGTCCTTTGGATGTCCCCTTCAACCCTTCCTCCTAGGGATCACGGTGGAAACACAAACACTATGGCCTATGTACAGTGCTGTGCTCGAGTTACTGGAGGTCCCTCCGTGTGGTCACTTCTAAACTTCTAACATGCAGGAATACGTTATTGCATGTGCCTCCTAAAGAAGACAAGTGTCTATTTGGACCTTTAGGATTAGCACCTTGACCCACACAGGAATCTTTTAGCATACACCACCGGGAGGAACGGATGAGATGAAGGAACCGCAGGTGATGCAGGACCGGCCGACGGAGGCGACAGAGACGCGCAGAGGTCCCTAAGAGCTACATACTTGACCATCCAGGCCGGAAAGCGCTCAACGCAGCCCTCCCACGCCACCGGAGGGTGGCTCACAGGCTCCCCTCCAGCGCACCGGGAAAAGCCGACCCAGTAGCGGCGACTCGAGCGACCTCCCTCTGACGGGGCCGAGAAGAGCCTCCATCACGCTAGCTATCTGCACCATCTGTCCGCAGTCGTCCGACACACAACCACGGAGTCAATTTGTAACGTGAAAGAGGAAGACGAAATGAGAGGGAATGAGGGAGAGAGAAATTCGGGGGAGACAATGATCCTTCCCGCCATTCGCCTAGTGGTCCGAATCAGGAAGTGTCGGCCGCTGAAATCGAACCCATGACCTCCCGAATGCGGGCCACAGACGCAACCGCCTGAGCCCTGTTCGGTTAGTTGGACCTTACCTTTTTAGTGGATGAGTTTCACATATTGGTTATTCCATATATTACACTAACATTGTAACATTAAAAGTGAAAACTGCGAAGCAAATTATGATAATAGTATCTGACTCGATAACAGAACAGCTGTATAATTTTACAATCAACAAATTTATGTTGATGTACTTAGTCGGCTTACATTCCTTGTATGTAGGGCTTACACTTCCTAGGATTACAACCATGCCTAAGGTCAGAGGCCTGTCGAGGAGCATGCGAATCAGAGAATGAAAACCCCGGAACGGGAGATCGGCCTGTAGCCAGGTATGAGAGTGAGGGAAGAATATGAGATAAAATGAAGGCGAAATGGATGAAAGAGAAGGTGGTGATGGAGCAATTGGTGGCATGAATGGCGGGGATACCTGAGAACCCAGAGAAAACTCGTCCAGACGCCGCGGGTCCCGGGGATCGAACTCGGGCTGCCTTGGTAGGAAGCGAGCGGCCTAACCATTCGGCCACGGCATCCGTATATCTGATATATAATGCATAAATATTAAACGACCTTCGGTAATTTACAATGCACTTTAAAGATAAACAATTTGAGCTTTAATGTTCTGCAAGTCGCTATTCATTATTGCCTAAGTTTATAAGCAGTAGTATTACAAACTAATAATATAATAAAGAGTACTCCTCTAAAACCTAGAATTTCGGGTAGCCTACACTACATCGTCGGTTACTGTAAACCATACGTTGAGCGCTATTTGATAAAATTTGACACTTTATGGAACATCAGTTACGATGTGAAATTATACGCTGTCAGGGAGACTCAAAAGAAATTGAACCTCGTTATTTACTCTGGAGATAAGTGACCTAATCTCCTTGTATTCCATGTAACTATTTTAATTTTGTTACCATGTTTTTTCTTTCTACCGGCCTTGAAATCTTTTGGATAGTGTATAGGTTATACAACGGAGGAGAATAAGGCGCCTACTGCGATCTACGAGAGACCTATTTAAGCTACACCCCAGGAAGAAGGGATGAAGTGAAGGAATCACAGGTAGATATAGGTCTAAACAGACATGCTACAGAGACACGCGAAAGGCCCTAACAATTCTCCTGGCTAGAAGACCCGTCTCACTACTAGAGCTGCCCAGAGGGGAGATGAAGACCCGTTCAACCAAGCAGGCCTCACGGAATACTCTTTCCTTTGAACAAGTGTCCGCACCATCTGTTTGATGTTGTCTCACGCCACGAAACCTAAAGGCACACTCGAAAGGTGAGAAGGAAAGGGAATGGAAGGGAAATTATGGAAAAAGAAGTCGTGTTATAGGTTATTTAAACGGAGGGGGACACCTCGCGCACTACGACCTGTACAGATCTATTGCGGATACCACTACCCCGGAGGAAGGGATGAGGTGAAGGAACATAGGAGGCTACAGGTCACAGAGACAGGCCACAGAGACGCGCGGAAATCCCTAACATTTTCAAGCTCGCAAACTCCTACTGCTGGAGCCGCCGAGAGAGCGCGATGAAGGACCCATCAATCACGCAGCCTTCTGGTGCCCAAGGGGAGTCCTTTTTACTTTCTCTACTACGTATAGTAAGTAGGGGAAGTATTGATTACACTCAAAAATTCGATACCGAGATTTCACCGGAAATACATGATTTGTGGCCTCCTGAATCCAAAAAAGGTATTTTTGGAAACATGTCCGTGTGTGTCTCTGTCTGTGAACAGTATAACTCGGAAACGAACAGTCGGATAACACCAAACTTGGTATTTAGGTTCAGTATCTTCCAGAGATGCGACACGAGGGTTTTCAAGAAAATCCTCCCACCCCAGATTACCCTTTACATGGGACATTTTTCGAAAATTTTAATTTTCTCAAAAATGGCTCTAACAATTTTGATTAAAATATACAATTAAGATACTTTCATGACAAATAAAATGTATATCTCGAATTTTCTGTGAATATCTCCAAAAGTATTCTTCATTATGAACGACTTTTGCATAACTGGTAAACCGTAAGAGATAGACAACGTGTTACTACACCAAAAAAAACGTAGATCGCGTTAAAATACACAATTTATGTCATATACATTTTTTTGTTGAGTGAAGCATTTTCGAGACATTGCTTGTTATTCCCTTAAATTTTCCAATACTTATGTTTTTTCTCAAATGAGAATTCGTTATTAATTTTTTGTTATCCTGGTAATACAAAGAGAATGGAATACTCTACATAGCAACCAGCTCTTAAAATATTAAATATGTAAAGGAAACACAATGAAAAGGAAATCGTGGTAGAGAAGAAACCACACCAGGATACGCCTGCGGATACGGGGAAAACCAGGAAGAACTCATTGGTCAGAATGGGCTGTCGTCGAGGATCGACTCCAGGACCTGTCGAATGCGAGTCGCAGACGTTACCGCGAAGCCATCTCGCTTGGTTTTGTGTACTGAAAGTATTTGCCTGATGCGATCGCCTTCCCTTAGCTGGGTTTCGTCCGCCCCGTGTATTTGATTGCCCCGGTGTGGAGGATACTCCCCAATGCGCCATCTTGGGACTAGCAAGCACCATTGCTCTGCAGATAAATGAAAGTCAGCACTTTTGAGTCGTCATCCGTTGTGTAGTGGTTACTATGCTAGCCTTTAGTTCCCGAGGTCGCGGGTTCAAACCCGGTGAAGGGTGATGGATTTTTTTCGGGCGTAAAAATCCTTAGCTTGGCTTCCCTCGGAAGGGAAGTAAAGCCGATGGTCCCGTGTCGTAGATTTACGGCACGTAAAAGAACCTCAAGCCTGATAAAGAGGCCTCTGAGCAAAATTACCGGTCTTTCAAGCCCAATATAGAATGGGACGCTAAGAACCACAGCAGATAAAGAGCGTCCATAAATAAAACTCAATTTAATTTAATTTTCACTTTTGGACTGTTGTGTATCCCTTCATATTGAATGACGTATGGTAAGAAAAAAAACGCGAGGTCATACTGCATTTTGGTTCGTATATCGCTTAACTCTGCATGCTCTGTAAGACGTCATTTTATGCATGCGATTTCATGCCGTGTGACGCGATCTGAAAGTACGAGTTAAATTGAAGAATTTATGCAATGCGACGTGTCGCACGAACTGAAAATCACGTCGCATGGTCCTTCAGCTTGTATGACATATGCGACAGTCGCATGGCCTCAATATACACGGGTGTATAATATGGGTTCGTTTATGCACTCGCATTGCCGTATTGTGAGCTAGATAAGCGAGTTACTGCTGTCACCTTGGGAAACACAGAGCTCTGATTGTTGGGGTTTGTATTTTCACGTTTAGCGAGAATAATCTGATTATCGTCATTCAGACCTTTATCAAGTATGGATACCCCAAAAATTCCATACCGAGATTTCACTAGAAATACATATTTTTAGGCAGCTTGAATCCAAAAAAAGCATCTTTAGAAAAAAGATCCGGTATGTGTGTGTGTGTGTGTGTGTGTGCGTGTGTGTGTGTGTGTGCGTGTGTGTGTGTGTGTGTGGGCGCGCGCGCAACTCAAAAACGAAAAGTCGGTTAAAATCCAAACTTGGTATTTAAGTTCAGCAAAGGATGTGACACGAAGATTTTCATGAAAATCCCCCACCCCGCACTATCTTTACATAGAACATTTTTCGAAAATTTTTATTTTCTCAAAAATGGTTCTAACGATTTTGATTACACTAGTCTGCATTTTCAAACTTTTCGTCAGATGATTTCTTAAATGCAGGTGTTCTTGAATCAAGTTTTTATGCTGATTCCAGAAATAACTTCCGTTTTTTTTCTATCACGTCAGGTTTTTACACAAAATAAGTAATGTTTTGATAAGTTTACTAATGAGCGCAGAAAAGTATTCAAATACTATTTCACACAAGGTAAGTTTTTATTCAAGAAACATTTAAGAATACTCTCAAGAACGCCCCTAATTTATTTCATGACTACATTTTAACAAAACAAGAAGCCAAAGTGTTTCATTTATTTTTTTCAAACTTTTTCTTTTTTACTTCCTTGCAGATCCTTGAAGATGACTGTCCCTCCTCAACATCCAACAGTAGTCGGTCATCATAGTTTCATTCCATCTCCCCTGGTACCTCCTCTCCATTTCCTTAATATTTTGGTGAAAACGTTCACCCTGCTCTTCACTATAATGTCCCAGATTTTCTGGAAAGTAGTCGATATGTGAATGCAGAAAATCACCTTTACCCTCATGTTACAATCCATCTTCTTGAAATTTTCCAAGATTGTTTCGACAATGGCCTTGTAATTAGGATCTTTGTTATTGCCTAAGAAGTTTTCAGTAACTGATCGGAAGGCGGTCCATGCTTCTATTTCTCTCTCATTCATTGACTTCTCAAAATCTTCATCCTTCATCAATTTCTTTATTTGAGGACCAACAAAACCTCCAGCCTTTAATTTGTGTTGTGTAATGAAGGGAAATTTGTTTGAAAGGTACTTGAAGCAGGTCCATCCTGTGGTAGAGCCCTTACAAATTGCTTCATCAAGCCCTATTTTACGTGTAGTGGCGGAAGCAATATCTTTATATCTATATTTTTGATGTGAAATTGTGAACGAACTGTACGTGATAGAAAAAAACTAAAAGCAGTTCTGAAATCAGCATAAAAAGGTGTGTTAGAATCACTTATTAGTTTTCAGTCATCCGATATCATGCAGACTAGTGTAATAGATCTCTTTAAAATACAATTTATTTCAAGTAAATTTTTCTGTGGCATCAGCCATTTCCGAGATATCCGTTATTAATGGCTCGATTTGCGCAGTACTTTTAAGTCCTGTCGATTTCCAGTTGTTTCTCGGGATTCCAATTAAAGAACATCCAGTTCTTAAACATTTTAAGTATCGCTGTTCCCTTTGTATCCTAAAGAAGTGTGTAATGTAGCTACATCTCTAAAGGTTTACCTCGATTAAAATGAAGCAGATAGAAAAAGAAACTTTAGTGAGAATAATGTGTATACCCACTAATAAAGGATAGAGGGTAGAGAAAGTCATGTGAATGTAGCACATCAGAATTTCTTCGAGTTAAGAGTTCGTAGCAATAGTATAACACACAGAGCTGCATTCTAATTGTCGAACCAAACGTGGACACGGGTTGGTGGAACTGATTTCCTAACAATGCACAATGCAACACCTCGGATGCATAAGTTGACCGCCCGTCAACTTACTCGCTTGCGAAATGAAATAGGATGCATAAATGAGGTCTAATACTTCGAAAGCTCAGATTTTCAAAAGCGAATGTGGATTCTAGTAAACATTTTATAGTCGCTAAAGAAACAACACTACTTACTCTATGTGATCAAAAGTATCCGGACATCCCCACAAACATACGTTTTTCATCTTAGGTGCATTGTTCTGCCACCTACTGCCTGGTACTCATCCGCGACCTCAGTAGTCATTAGACATCGTGAAACAGCAAAATGGGACGCTCCGTGGACTTCGGACGTGGTCAAGTGATGGGTGTCATTTGTGTCAGAAGTCTGTACACGAGATTTCCACACTCCTAAACATCCCTAGGCCACTGTTTCTGATGTGATAGTGAAGTGGAAACGTGAAGGAACATGTACAGCACAAAAGCGTACAGGCTGACCTTGTCTCTTGACTGGCAGAGACCGCCGACATTCGAAGAGGGTCGTAAATTGTAATAGGCAGACATCTATCCAGACCATCACACAGGAATTCCAAACTGCATCAGGATCCACTCCAACTACTATGAAAGTTAGGCGTGAGGTGAGAAACCTTGGATTCCATGGTCGAGAGGCTGCTCATAAGCCACACATCACGCAGGAAAATGTCAAATGACGCCTCGCTTGGTGTAAAGAGCGTCAACATTACACAATTGAACAGTGACAAAACGTTGTGTGGAGTGGCGAATCACGGTACACAATGTGGCGATCCGATGTCAGGTTGTGGGTATGGCGAATGCCCGGTGAACGTCATCTGCCAGCGAGTGTAGTGCCAACAGTGAAATTCGGAGCTGGTGGTGTTATGGTGTGGTCGCGTTTTTCCTGGAGGGGGCTTGCACCCCTTGTTTTGTGTGGCACGATCACAGCGCATACCTACGTTGATATTTTAAGCACCTTCTTGCTTCCCACTGTTGAAGAGCAATTCGGGGATGGCGATTGCATCTTTCAACACGAGCACCTGTTCATACTGCACGGGCTGTGGCGGAGTGGTTACACGACAATAACATCCCTGTAATGGACTGGCCTGCACATAGTCCTGACTTGAATCCTATAGAACACCTTTGGGATGTTTTGGAACGCCGACTTCGTGCCAGGCCTCATCGACCTACATCGGTACCTCTCCTCAGTTCCGCACTCCGTGAAGAATGGGCTGCCATTCCCCAAGAAACCTTCCAGCACCTGATTGAAAGTATGCCTGCAAGGGTGAACGTTGTCATCAAGGATAAAGGTGGGCCAACACCATATTGACTCCAGCATTACCGATGGAGGGCGCCACGAACTTGTACTCATTTTCAGCCAGGTGTCCGGATACTTTTGATCACGTAGTGTATCTGACAAAGTATGAACTATACTGGAGAGGAGAAAAACTGTGAGTCATAATGTTTCGCAAAAACCTAAAACAGTTTTATAATAAAACAAAGAAAACGTATTTTAATATTTTGACTTGAAACAACCAGATATATCACACTCAATTAAATATGTTACTTGTGCGATATTTCAGCGCTTTCTGTGCAGGAGAATTGGTAAAGCACGGAATTAGTCCTTGATGTTCTTATCGCAACTACAAGTGAAATGGACTTCTACGGCCTATACGTACTATTTTATTATTTTAAATTAAAAAAACCTATTATATGTTACATTCACACAAATTTCTCTACCCATTCTTCTACAAACTTCTTGCAAAAGCATATTCTTCTATTTGTTTCATGTTAGTCCAGATAAATCTTTGCAGAAATTGTTTTATTACACGTTTCGTTGTAAGTACAAGTGGGGAATACTGTAGGCTTAAGCTATACCTATTCAAATGTTTTGGGTCGCTATGTGATGCGTTTTAGATTCCAATCTGTAAGCATGAGCACGAGAGAAAACAGAATAGCGACTTAGCGGTTACAAAAGGACCTATGTTAGTACTTGAAAATTCAAACTAATAATAAGAATATCTCGAAAATGGTTAATGACATAAATTATGTATTTTAACGCGACCTACATTTTTTTGGTGTAGTATATTTTGTCTATCTCCTAAGGTTTACAAGTTATACAAAATGTATTCAGAATAAATAGGGCTTCATAGGCTATTTGCAGAAAATTTAGCATGTAGATTTTGTCATACAAATATCTTAAACATGTGGTAGTTTAATCAAAATCGTGAGAGCTATTTTTGAGAAAATCAAAAATAAAAAAACTTTTTTCCATATAAAGGGTAGTTTTGGGCGAGGAGATTTTCTTGAAGTCCCGAATTTAAATACCAAATTTGATATTTAACATACCTTTCGTTTTTAATTCTTCTGTTCACATACTCACGGACACACAAATTGTTAGAGAACCGCAAAAAGTATATTTGCTGTGAAATTTCAATATCGAGCTGTTTGGTGAAATGTGATACGTACTGCAATTACTATAGATAAGTAATAGAGAAAGCAAAAATCGGTAGTCCATTACTGTAAATGGTGCATACAGCTGAAAGGTTGCCTACAATGTCAGTGTCAGTTCCCAGCTCTGTGGTGTGGGATTGGATTGGCTACGGAGGGGACTCGGCACTGATCCACATAGGGGATATTGTACGCCCCACAAGGGGGGACAGGCAGACTGGGGCCCCACCCCGCACAGAGGGGGCCCTACGCCCCTCAAGGAGGTTCGCATACCTCCGGCAGCCAGCCGAAAGCCGAGGGACGTGGAGAGTCTCAAAGAGCATTCTTTTCCTCTGCCACGCTGCACCGAAACACCATCGCCGACACTTCCAACCCTGAAAGAGACCAACGGATGAAAGATGAAGTGAAATGAGAATGAAATTAAATGGAGGGACAGGAAATTCGGGGGATATGAGAATCCATCCCAGCATTCACCTAGCGACCCGGGAAAACCCCCAAAAAAACCATGGATCAGGAAGGTCGGCCACGGGAATCAAACCCATGACCTCCCGAATGCGGGCCACAGACGAAACTATGCCATCACACTCGGTCTTGCTGTGGGAGTTGAGTGTCTGCCTCACATTCAAGAGGTCCCATGTTCGGATCTCGTTTAGGGTGATTCACCTGTATAAAGTTTTTTTCCGGGGTTTTCCCTTATCCTGAGAAAACAAATGTGGGGTAATTCTAGCCTCTATGGACACCGGGCTCATTTGAGCATCATTTCAACTAATTCATTCACTGTCCGATATGCCTAATGGGGTTAAAGGACGTTAAACTAAAGCCAAAAATAATGAAAACGAAAAGAAAAGTCAGTTACATGTTGTTTTTTCAGAACATTATGGTGAGTATCTTTTAGGTGCAGTGATTAAGATTAAATTATTTTCATTTTTTGAGAATCATGTATGCATCGAGTCGTAAATTCATAGGCTGCTCTCGTTACCTATCTATACTAGTGTTAATTACTTCAGGAAGTCTTTCTACCCGAGTACTTCTCATTTTAGAACACACGCATAGTTATTGATGCCAAGCTTTTGTATTCTTCACGGTTTTGCATCTATACAATGAGGACAGTGTCTCATGTTCTGACTAAGATGAACAGAAAATGTACAAGGTTGATGAGCTGGACAGGCACTGACGGGTGGATATGCAGACATTTTTCTGCTACATTGTTTTAAATTCAGTGATCCAAATCAGCCTTCAGTTTTTCACTGCTGTGAATAACCTACATACTTTGAGATAACTTTGTTCAAAGGCAATCATATAAATACGGGCATATTTGTGATTTACAGAATGTAAAACTACATGACAGCTTTACTTTCTCTACCACATACCTCTAGTAGGTAGAGGAGGTAGATATTGCATTCCACCAGAAAATTTGATACCTAGATTTCGCCGGAAGTACATGTTTTGAGGCCCCCTGAATACTAAAAAGCATTTTTAGAAAAGTCCCTGTGTGTGTCTCAGCATAACTCAAAAAACGAAAAGTCGGATCAATACCAAAGTTGGAATTTAAGTTTAGTACCTTCTAAAGATGCGACACAACGATTTTAAAGAAAATCATCCCACTCCAAACTACACTTTAAATGAAACATTTTTCGAAATTTTTTATTTTCTAAATGTGGCTTTAAATTTTTATTAAAATACCATATATTAAAGATATTTACATGAATATGTATCTTGAATTTTCGGGGAATAGCCTATGAAGCTCTCTTCATTCGGAAGGAATTTTTATAGTCATGCTAAACGTCAAGCAATAGACGAAAGCGTACTACACAAGAATTGTAAATCTCATTAAAACACAAATATGTTTCAAATAACCGTTTTTTGTGGCAACAAAGATATTTCCATTTCCGAGATATCCTTTATTAATGGTTCGAATTGTTCATTACTTGGTCATTCTTTTAAAGTCCTGTCAAGATTCAGTTGTTTATTGTGATGTAATGGAAACAGTATGGAATTTTAAGGCAGCATATAGCGTCCAGGTCTTAAACATTTGACTATCGCTGTTCTCTTTGTATCTGTAACGAAATGTGTAATGTAGCTGTTTCTGCAACGGATTAAAATAAATTAGATATAAGAATAAGCTTTAGTAAGGCTAGTTTGTATACCCACTAATAAACGATAGAGGGTAGGGAAAGTCATATGAATGTATCGCATAAGATTTTTCGGGGTTGGATTCCAAACTTGTAGAGGATCACAAACATTTATATCAGTATGGGTTGTGCAATGGATATTTATGGCATCTATTAACACCCGTAGATGAAGTGAGATGTTTACACCTAGCACTGGGCAGGGATGGACCTTCCATCAATGCACTGTTATTATAGATGTTGCTGTTGTTGCAAGGTATGTGAGTAAACGTTTTACATTGCACGTACCGGTTTTGCGCTGCTGCTGTAATTTTATTTTAACTGCTGATTCTTTTGTATTATTTAATTTAGTTTAGTTTATTGTACACATTCTAGCTACAATTTACAATATTTCGATACATTTATGCACCATATTCCTACTTTATGTACATGCCTGGTACCTTCCTTTGTGTTGCACAGTCTGTATGACTCCCTGGCCTTCAGCACTGCTGCGCAACATTTACTTCCCTTTTCCGAAACCTCAGTGTAGTTCATATAATTTTATCTCACCTCTCTCTCCCTCCCTCTTGTTCTCCTTGACTTTTCTCATCCATTTTTCTTTCTCTTATATTAAAAAATCCCCTGGTTTCCTATTGCTTACTTCCTGTTTACTTGTTAACATTTTCAATGCAACTAAATTACCCACCATGTTGTTCCATTTCTTGTCCCAGATTTTCTCTCACCAATTTTTTAAAATTTTTACATTCGGTTAGATAATTTCCTACACTTTCCTCACTATCATAAAGTTCACACATTTCCTTATCATAAAGTAGAAGTTGTTGCTTCACGTATGGAAAGCCAATTTGAAGTAGACTTGTATTGTAGTTCAACTGTTGGGGAGCCGAACTTGAAGTAGTTGCAACGCACGTATGGTACCCGGTAGGCTTCGTCCCAAATTTAAAAATATTAACTTTGTAATTTGACTGTTTTTTTAAATATTATATAGTTATGTTTGCCTCGGCTGCATCAGTATTATTGTTAGAGACATGGATTTCTTTGCAAGGCGTGGTGCGGCTGAAGAATGTAGCCTTACACAGATTATAATTTTTAATTCACTCCTCTTTATTAATTCGTGACACGATTTAAATAACACTTCACTGATATAGAGAGCTGTAAGATTCTTTTATTAAGTACTTGCACTTTTTAACACGTAAACTATTTTCGTCTCACACGAATACGTATTAAATTTCTCGAGGACGCATCTCCGTCCGGTTAGGAACACTGTCTACAACCAACGCGTCCAGTTATGAGCGCTGTCTACAAGCAACTGAGTTGATTTCTACCGCCTAAATTTGTAAATTTCTGTATTTCAAGTCTCTGATTAGCTAATCCTAGTCCTTCATATAACTAAAGCTTTTTCTGGTTGTTGATTGGCTATTTTATAAACTGTCACAAAAATTACATTCTTGCTTCCAAGAATTACAAGTAGTATTGTTAAACTTTCAAATTCATTAGTGCCGCAAGGTTACCTCATTGTTACCTCATTGTTAGCAACTTTTAACCTATTATTCTCACAGCTCCTACATTTATTAAATTACGTAATACATTCAGATAACATTATTGAACATATATACCATAATATAAACATATACAATGACTGTAATATACACTTTCTATATCTTGTTACATACACACATTGCTTTAAGACGGGCTGTTATTGAATTTACATATTATATGATTAGACTGAAATCCTTTAAGTGTTAAAAATACTGCCTCAAACATTACCTCTTAATACACTTAAGAATATCGTTCTCGCTTTCATCCAAGCTAACCCTTCTTTTTCTTTTTTATTACACTGCTCTATGTACCTTTCTCTAACCCATTCCCTTTTTATTTTCATGTAACATTTTAAAGATTTCTTGTTTTCTATACTTCCCCATATCTTCTGCCTTTCTATATCATCTACTCTTTCTTTCATTTTTACTTTCTCTACTACGTATAGTAAGTAGGGGAAGTATTGTATTCCACCCAAAAATTCGATACCGAGATTTCACCGGAAATATATGTTTTGAGACACCCTGAATCCAAAAAAAAATTTTTGGAAACATGTCCGTGTGTGTCTGTGTGTCTGTCTGTGTGTCTGTGTGTGTGTGTGTCTGTCTGTGAACAGCATAACTCAGAAACGAACAGTCGGATGAACACCAAACTTGGTATTTAGGTTCAGTATCTTCCAAGGATGCGACACGAAGGTTTTCAAGAAAATCCCCCCAGCCCCAGAGTACCCTTTACATGGAAGATGTTTCGAAAATTTTAATTTTCTCAAAAATGGCTCTAACGATTTTGATTAAAATATCATATGTTTAAGATATTTTTATGACAAATAAAATGTATATTTTGAATTTCCTGGGAATGTCTCCAAAAGAATTCTTTATTGTGAACAACTTTTGCATAACTGGTAAACCATAAGAGACAGACAAAATTTTACTACACAAAAAATGTAGATCGCGTTAAAATACACAATTTATGTCATACACTTTTTTTTGTTGAGTGAACCATTTTCGAGATATTGCTTGTTATTCCCTTAAATTTTTCAATAATTTTCTCAAATGGGAATTCGTTATTCATTTTTTTGTCTTGGATATGCAAAGAGTATTAACCTGTGGGAAAGGGAATGGTGCTGCACCTAGCAACCAACTATTAAGAGATGTGACTATGCTTAAAGCCTTCTGTATTTCTATATTGCCCTTGCAAATACAAAACAAGGGGAACATAGTACGCCTTAAGCGAGTCGAATATTTTTAGAACTGGCCGCTATGTGTAAAATGTAATTTTCTTTGCATGTCAAAAGATAGTTTCTGCAAATATTTATCTCGATTAATATGAAATAGATGGAGAATAAGAGCATTTAAAAATAGTTTGTACAAGAGTAGAGAAAGTCATGTGAGTGTAACACATCAGATTTTTTTGTCTTGGAGATGCAAAGAGTATTAATCTGTGGAAAAGGGAATAGTGCTGCACCTAGCAACCAGCTATTAAGAGATATGTATATACTTAAAGGTTACTGTATTTCTATATTGCCCTTGTAAATATATATTCCCCTTACAGTTACAAGAAAATTAGCAATAAGATAGAGTCTGCAAATGTTTATCTCGATTAACATGAAGTAGATGGAGAATAAGCGTTTGTAAAAATAGTTTGTACCAGAGTAGAGAAAGTCATGTGAGTGTAACACATCAGATTTTTTTTCCCGCGCTTTTTTCAACCCTGCTCCCCAACTGTTCTCATTTTACTTTCTCTACTACGTATAGTAAGTAGGATAAGTATTGTATTCCACCCAAAAATTCGATACCGAGATTTCACCGGAAATACATGTTTTGAGGCCTCCTGAATAAAAAAAAGCATTTTTGGAAACATGTCCGTGTGTGTGTGTGTCTGTGTGTCTGTCTGTGAACAGCATAACTCAGAAACGAACAGTCGGATAAACACCAAACTTGGTATTTAGGTTCAGTATCTTCCAGAGATGCGACACGAAGGTTTTCAAGAAATCCCCCACCCCAGATTACCCATACATGGAACATTTTTCGAAAATTTTAATTTTCTCAAAAATGGCTCTAACGATTTTGTTTAAAATATCACATGTTTAAGATATTTTTATGACAAAATGTATATCTTGAATTTTCTGGGAATGTCTCCAAAAGTATTCTTCATTGTGAATGACTTTTGCATAACTGGTAAACCATAAGAGATAGACGAAATTTTACTACACAAAAGATGTAGATCGCGTTAAAATAAGCAATTTACGTCATATACATTTTGTTGTTGTTGCTGAGTGAACCATTTTCGACATATTGCTTGTTATTCCCTTAAATGTTTGTATACTTATACTTTTTCTCATATTCGTTACTCATTTTTTGTCCTGGTAATGCAAAGAGAATGGAATTATCCACATAGCAACCAGCTCTTAAAATATTTGACTATCGCTTAAAGCCTAGCAATTCCCCTTGCATCTACAAGAAAATTAGCAATAAGATTAACATCTCGATATCTCGATTAACATGAAGCATATGGAGAATAGGCGTTTGTAAAAATAGTTTCTACAAGAGTGGAGAAAGTCATGTGAGTGTAACATCAGATTTTTTTATATTCTGTTGTTGTACTATACAACTTCTTAATATATTTCCTTCTTTCATTTATACCAGCATTTTGTCATTCCCTTTAGGACTAAGCCTTTGTTTCTTGTTTTTCCTAATTCTAGTAAAGCCACTTCACCTGGGGCCGATCGCGATAGTCCTAATAGTTCCTTACAAAATAACCTGCAACTCTGGTTCACCTTATTTGTTAATTCTGATCCTCCCCATATTTCCGCTCTATATAATATTCTTGTTTCTACCATAGCCGCGTATAACTGCTTTGCTTCTTGCCACTGTCTTTCTACTGTGAACCTCCCAATTTACATCACTACTTAGTCGCATTCCTAAGTAATCGAATTCTTTGACCACTTCCAGCTTTTTCCCGCCCAAGTTCCTTGCTCGTCTTTCTTTAATTTCATACCTTTTTTAAAGACAATAATTTTGGATTTATTTGTTTACTTTTATTGCATATTCATCACAGAATTTTTGTATTTCATTTATTGCTTTCTGTAACCCTATTTCTATTATGGCCCGTACCGTTACATCATGTGCATATACCAGTCCCGGTATGTCTCTATTTGCCATATTTGTGTTGTTAGAAAATGGTACAGTGTGATTCTCTCGCTAGAGGCCCCAAACATTTGTCTATATGTTGGCCATTTATGTGAGTTTTGTGATGTAAATTTTTGTACACACACCTTGAACTATGCACTGTCACAGTCAATGCTGAAAATGGTCCCTTCCCACATCCAAACACGTTTGTACACGTCGCTCCAAATTCTGGAATGCTTTTATTAAAGTCTCCTTGGTAATGGCTTCAATCTCTTGACGTATAGCATCTTTCAACTCTGCAATTGTACGTGGTCTATTTCTGTGTACCTTTCATTTTCGACATCCCCACCGGAAAAAGTCGGGCGATGTTAGGTCAGGAGATCTTGGTGGCCAAAGGGTTTTTGAGATGATTCGATCTTCAAAAAAACTTTCAGTTTCCCCCATGCTTGCACGTGAAGTGTGAATTGTTGCACCATCTTGTTGGAAATATCCGTGAGTTAATTCATCATCTGTTAATTGATTGACAAAGTCAGTGAATATTCTAATGTATTCTTCAGTGTTTACGGTATTCTCATGAAAAATAGGGCCTATAATACGCCTACGTGACACTGTGCGCCACACTCCAATTTTCTGTGCATGTAGAGGTTCTGCATGTAGGGCATGAGGATTTGTTTGTGCACATATACGCGTGTTCTGAGAGTTTATGTAGCCACTCAGATGAAACCACGCTTCATCCGTGAACCAAGTAAAGCCCACAATCCCAGGATTCTCATTAATAAAGGTTTGAAACCATACACAGAACTGCACATGTTTTTCATGGTCCGTCGGTTACAATTCTTGAACACATGTCACACGGTAAGCATAGAGGTTTGCTTTCTTAGCAGCTCTTTGGCACGCAGTATATGGAACATTCAAGTCGTTACAAGGATTTTGATGGTGGCGCAAGTAATCGCTCGTTTACGTCTTCCATTACACCCACATTCATTTTCCGGCCGTCTGCATGCTGTGTGATCAAGGTTCTAGTCGTCTCTAGCTTTGTTACCAATTTCTGAATACAACATTTTGAGAGCACACGTCACGTACCAAATTCGGCCCGAAATGCCCTTTGACATGATTTAAATGAACCCGTTTGCCAGTAGTTACGAACGAGAAACACGTGTTCTGCAATTGTGTACGACATTGTCGATGCTGCTTCCAAGCCAACACTGGAGTATAGCGCGTGGAGACGTTCGTGTGACTAAGCAGAGCCAAGGTCAGTTGAACAGTTCAAGCCTATTGGGAGGGTGTGGCACTACATTACATTGTTTAAGGTATGTGTGCACAAAGTTTCATAACAAAACTCACATAAATGGCCAACATATAGGCAAACGTTTGGGGCCTCTAGCGAAAGAATCGCACTGTATATTCAAATGAGTAGTGTGCATTCATGCATTTCATGTACGGTTCGGCGAATGGCAACCTTTGGGGCTCGTCGATTGTACCAAGAGCGACATCCAGAACGCCGATGCCCAGGTAGGAAACAATTCGAAGCTGTCCACAGCAGCTCCATGTGAACAAGGTAGTTTTACCCTTCCATCTATAACAAGAGGGTGGCTAAGAGCGTCACTCCTAGCGTTGAAGATGCCATTCTCTGTGTTATTGCTCAGAATCCGCACATCAGCAATCGGCACATAGGTATGCATAGCATATGAATAATTCTCACTACACTGTCTAGCGACTTTTGCGTAAACTACAGGTATATCCGTACCATCTACAGCGACTTCAGGAATTTGCCCCAGAGGATTTCTATACACGATTTGTTTTGCTACTGTTTATCCAACAATGCGGAATGAAGTCTTAATTTTACAGCACTAGTTTTATGGACGAGACAACCTGCACGCGCAATTGCGTGTATAATTTCCATAATGAGCAGGCGTGTCATTTCAGGGTATAGGGGGGTGTCAATTGCCCCACCCAAGCTATGAGAAATAATTAGACTACTGGTTATTATTGCTCTATAAAGAAGAAAAATCTGATGTGTTACACTCATATGAATTTCTCTACTCTTGTACAAACTATTTTTACAAACGCTTATTCTCCATATGCTTCATCTTAATCTAGATGTTATTCTTATTGCTAATTTTCTTGTTGATGCAAGTGGAATTAGTAGGCTTAAGGGATAATCAAATATTTTAAGAGCTGGTTGCTATGTGCAGTATTCCATTCTCTTTGCATTAGCAGGACAAAAAAAATCTGATGTGTTACACTCACATGACTTTCTCTACTCTTGTACAAACTATTTTTACAAACGCTTATTTTCCATCTATTTCATGTTAATCGAGATAAACATTTGCAGAGTCTATCTTATTGCTAATTTTCTTGTAGATGTAAGGGGAAAATATATTTACAAGGGCAATATAGAAAAACAGTAGCCTTTAAGCACATACATATCTCTTAATAGCTGGTTGCTAGGTGCAGCACCATTCCCTTTCCCACAGATTAATACTCTTTGCATATCCAAGACAAAAAAATGAATAACGAATTCCCATTCGAGAAAATAAGTATTGAAAAATTTAAGGGAATAACAAGTAATATCTCGAAAATGGTTCACTTAACAAAAAATAATGTATATGACATAAATTGTGTATTTTAACGCGATCTACATTTTTTGTGTAGTAAAATTTTGTCTATCTCTTATGGTTTACCAGTTATGCAAAAGTCGTTCACAATGAAGAACACTTTTAGAGACATTCCCAGGAAATTCAAGATATACATTTTATTTGTCATGAAAATATCTTAAACATATGATATTTTAATCAAAATCGTTAGAGCCATTTTTGAGAAAATTAAAATTTTCGAAAAAATGTTCCATGTAAAGGGTAATCTGGGGTGGGGGGATTTTCTTGAAAACCTTCGTGTCGCATATCTGGTAGATACTGAACATGAATACCAAGTTTGGTGTTTATCCGACTGTTCGTTTCTGAGTTATGCTGTTCACAGACAGACACACAGACAGACAGACAGACACACACGGACATGTTTCCAAAAATGCTTTTTTTGGATTCAGGAGATCTCAAAACGTGTATTTCCGGTGAAATCTCGGTATCGAATTTTTGGGTGGAATACAATACTTCCCCTACTTACTATACGTAGTAGAGAAAGTAAAAATCTGATGTGTTACACTCACATGACTTTCTCTACTCTTGTACAAAATATTTTTACAAACGCTTATTCTCCATATGCTTCATGTTAATCGAGATATCGAGATGTTAATCTTATTGCTAATTGACTTGTAGATGCAAGGGGAATTGGTAGACTTTAAGCGATAGTCAAATATTTTAAGAGGTATTTGCTATGTGGAGTATTCCATTCTCTTTGCATTACCAGGACAAAAAACAAGGGCAATTTGGAAATACAGTAGCCTTTAAGCACATACATATCTCTTAATAGCTGGTTGCTAGGTGCAGCACCATTCCCTTTCCCACAGATTAATACTCTTTGCATATCCAAGACAAAAAGATGAATAACGAATTCCCATTTGAGAAAATAAGTATTGAAAAATATAAGGGAATAACAAGTATTTACTCGAAAATGGTTCACTCAACAAAAAAACTGTATATGACATAAATTGTGTATTTTAACGCGATCTACATTTTTGTACAGTAAAATTTTGTCTGTCTCTTATGGTTTACCAGTTATGCAAAAGTCGTTCACAATGAAGAATACTTTTGGAGACATTCCCAGGAAATTCAAGATATACATTTTATTTGTCATGAAAATATCTTAAACATATGATATTTTAATCAAAATCGTTAGAGCCATTTTTGAGAAAATTAAATTTTTCGAAAAATCTTCCATGTAAAGGATAATCTGGGGTGGGGGGATTTTCTTGAAAACCTTCGTGTCGCATCCTTGGAAGGTACTGAACCTAAATACCAAGTTTGGTGTTTATCCGACTGTTGGTTTCTGAGTTATGCTGTTCACAGACAGACACACACACACACACAGACACACAGTCACACACACGGACATGTTTCCAAAAATGCTTTTTTGGATTCAGGGGGTCTTAAAACATGTATTTCCGGTGAAATCTCGGTATCGAATTTTTGGTGGAATACAATACTTCCCCTACTTACTATACGTAGTAGAGAAAGTAAAAATGAATAACGAATTCCCATTTGAGAAGAAGTGTAAGTATTGGAAAATTCAAGGGAATAACAAGCAATATCTCGAAAATGGTTCACACAACAACAAAAACTGTATATGACATAAATTGTGTATTTTAACGCGATCTACATTTTATGTTTAGTAAAATTTTGTCTATCTCTTATGGTTTACCAGTTATGCAAAAGTCGTTCACAATGAAGATTACTTTTGGAGACATTCCCAGAAAATTCGAGATATATATTTCGTTTTTCATGAAAATATCTTAAACATATGATATTTTAATCAAAATCGTTAGAGCCATTTTTGAGAAAATTAAAATTTTCGAAAAATGTTCCATGTAAAGGGTAATCTAGGGTGGGGATTGTTTTTGAAAACCTTCGTGTTGCATCTCTCAAAGATACTGAACCTAAATACCAAGTTTGGTGTTTATCCGACTGTTCGTTTCTGAGTAATGCTGGTTACAGACACATACACACACACACGGACATGTTTCTAAAAAGGTTTTTTTTGGATTCAGGGGGTCTCAAAACATGTATATCCGGTGAAATCTCGGTATCGAATTTTTGGATGGAATACAATACTTCCCCTACTTACTATACGTAGTAGAGAAAGTAATAATTCCCATTTGAGAAAAGTATAAGTATTGGAAAACTCAAGAAACATCTCGGAAATGGTTCACTCGACCAAAAAAAAAGTATATGACATAAATTATGTGTTTTGACAAGATCTACATTTTTTCTGTAGTAACATTTTGTCTATCTCTTACAGCTTAACATTTATGGAAAGTCATTCAGAATGAAGAGAACCTTTGGGGATATTCCCAGAAAATTCAGGATATACATTTTATTTACCATAAAAATAACTTAAACATATGATATTTTAATCAAAATCGTTACAGCCATTTTTGAGAAAATAAATTTTCAAAAAATGTTCCATATAAAGGGTAGTCAGGTGTTTGAGGATTTTCTTGAAAATCTTCGTGTTGGATCTTCGAAAGATACTAAACCTAAATGCCAAGTTATGTAGTTATCCGACGTTTGGTTTTTGAATTATGCTGTTCGTAGACACACAGACACACACAGGGATCTTTTCTCTTTTTGGATTCTGGGCGCCTCAAAACACGTATATCCGATGAAATCTCGGTAATGAATATTTGTGTAGAATGCGATACTTCCCCTGCTTACTATACGTAGCAGAGAAAGTAAAAACGTCTCCAGACTGAATATTAAAATAGAGTTGGCACTATAATCAAGCACGTTTGTTAAGATGGCTTTTACTTTTCGTTATTATCGTCGTCGTAGCTGTTGTTTATATTATGTTGGTTATCTATGCTTCAGAACATCTTTACAGAGAACACATGCAAAAACAAAAGCCGATTATATTTTCTTCTAAGCAATATACATGCATGGCTCCAATGTAACAGTTTTAAGCATTTTAACGCATAGTTAACCAAAAGGAATGCTAAGCAAACAGAAGATATGATTTTCTCTTTGGAAGAACGAGAAACAAAAGAGGTCGTGCTTATAATGGTATGATTCATATGTTATACATATTTCTTTAATTGGCATTTTATCAAATGTTTTGTACGGCGAAGTCAGTATCAAATCCTATGAGTGACCTCTATTTTAATTTTATATATGTATGTCGTAAAATTTCTGTATGATAAAACCGTTATGTAAGAAGTTTTGCTGCAGATTTCATAATGAATCTATTTAATTACTAATTTATATTCATATTTAAACGTAGAAAATTGTGTCCAGTATAACTTCAGGCGAGCGGGCGACAGGCGAGGCGTGTTGGGCATCCCATTGGCGTCAGGGTGTAATATCTGGATACGTTAGGGACCCCGCCTGTGTCAAACGATTTTATACTCAGTAACGTATTTCTTCGAAGTTACAGATTACGTACCAAGCTCGAAATTTTTCAATTGCTGCCTTGATGGGGAAGAATATGTAATCTAAATGTCCGCCAGTTTTATCCCTATTTCGTTGAATACTGACCAAGGGATCTTATGCTTCTCTATGTGAAAGTTTTAGATTATAGGAAATTGTTTATTAAATAACTACATGACCAAAGAGGAGGTTAAAAACTGCATCTTATGTTTATCAGGAAGCGGAGGAGGATTTCAATACAAGCATACAGTCGCATATTGTGCTTCTGGAAAGCTCCAGGAGGAAGGGCTGAAGTGAAGAACTCAGAGGACGACCAGATCAGGGGCGGCAGATTCGGACACAGGCGGGGTCCCTAACGTATCCAGATATTGCACCCTGACGCCAATGGAATGCCCCGCACGCCTCGCCTGTCGCCCACTCGGCTGATCCTTCCACTCTGAATATGCTAACAAAATAAAATGACAGGAAATAGGGAACAGTTAAATTCGCGGCATTTTCTGCATTTTCAAACTTTTTGTCAGATGATTTCTTAAAAGTAGGTGTTCTTGAACCAAGGTTTTGTGCTGATTCCAGAAATAACTTCGGTTTTTTTCTATCGCGTCAGGTTTTTACACAAAATAAGAGGTAATGTTTTGACAATTTTACTAATGAACGTAGAAAGGTATTCAAACACCAAGGTAAGTTATTATTCAAGAAACATTTTAAGAATACTTTCAAGAACTCCCCTAATTTACTTCATGACTACATTTTAACAAAACAAGAAGCCAAAGTGTTTCATTTAATTTTGTTCAAACTTTCTCTTCTTTGACTTCCTTGCAGATCCTTGAAGATGACTGTCCCTCCTCAACATCCAACAGTAGTCGCCCATCATAGTTTCATTCCATCTCCCCTGGTACCTCCTCTCCATTTCCTTAATATCTTGGTGAAAACGTTCGCCCTGCTCTTCGCTATAATGTCCCAGATTTCCTATAAAGTAGTTGATATGTGAATGCAGAAAATGGACCTTTACACTCATGCTACAACCCATCTTCTTGAAATTTTCCAACATTGTTTCGACAATGGCCTTGTAATTAGGATCTTTGTTATTGCCTAAGAAGTTTTCAGTAACTGATCGGAAGGCGGCCCATGCTTCTATTCCTCTCTCATTCATTGTCTTCTCAAAATCATCATCATCATCCTTCATCAATTTCTTTATTTGAGGACCAACAAAAATTCCAGCCTTTAATTTGTCTTGTGTAATGAAGGGAAATTTCTTGGAAAGGCACTTGAAGCAGGGTCCATCCTGTGGCAGAGCCCTTACAAATTGCTTCATCAAGCCCAATTTTATGTGTAGTGGCGGAAGCAATATCTTTATATCTCCATATTTTTGATGTGAAATTATGAAAAAACTGTACCTGATAGAAAAAAAAAGTAAAAGCAGTTCTGAAATCAGCATAAAAAGGTGAGTCGGAATCACTTATTAGTTTTCAGTCATCCGATATCATGCAGACTAGTGTTATCCACGCCAACATTCGCCTACCGCACAGGGAAAACCCAAAGTCAGATTAACCGGCCCAATAGGAATCAAACCCAGGACCTCCTGAATACGAGCCTCACACGCTACCGCGGAGCCATCTCGCTCGGTTAAAACTGCGTCTACTTATAAAAAAGATCTTATATGTTGCACTCACATGACATTTTCTACTTTCTCTTCTGCAAACTATTCTTACAAATGTCTATTCTTCTATCTATTTCATATTAATCGAGATAAATATTTGCAGAAATTGTCTTAATGCATATATCCTTACAGGTACAAGGTGATTAGGGGAATACAGTCGGCTTTAAACCATAGTCAAATATTATGAGCAGGCCCCTATGTGTTGGCTTTGACTTTCCATTTGAGAAAAGCATTTGAAAATTCAAATCAATAACAAAGAATATCTCGGAATGGTTAACGGTACAAAAATTTTTATTTGACATAAACCGTGTTATTTAACCAGATATAATTTTTTTGTGTGGTAAGATTTTGTCTATCTTTTACAGTTTACCAGTTATGCAAAATTATTCAGAATGAAGAGGTTTTCAGAGGCTATATACATTCCACCTCTTATGAAAACGTTTTAAATATATGATATTTTAATTAAAATCGTTAGACCATTTTTGAGAAAATAAAAAATAACAGAAAATGTCCAACACGTAAAGGGTAGTTTGGGGTGTGAATTTTTTTTGAAAATCTTCGTACCGAATTCTGGGAGGGCGATGGATATTTTCTGGCGTAAAAATCCTTAGCATGGCTTCCTTCGGAAGGAAAGTAAAGCCGGTGGTCCCGTGTCATAGATTTACGGCACGTAAAAGAACCTCAAACCTGATAAAGAGTCCTCTGAGCAAAATTTCTGGTCTTTCACGCCCAATATAGAATGGGACGCTAAGAACCACAGCGGTTATAGAGCGTCCATAAATAAAAAAAAATCAAATATTTGTAAACTATAATATATTTAAATCCTAAAACTAGCCTGGCTATGGGAGGAGCTGATAATGACGAGACTGCACTGACAAAATAAATTGATACTACGGCGAATTCAAGTCAGCTAAACCATTCCAAATGTCACGGCAATTAGCAAATAGATGACAGCGATCACAACCCACATCAAATACTGCTATATTACAGTATCGTTATGTTAGCTAGGAATCCTGGGTTTTTATAAATTTGTGTGTAACATCCCCTTTGAAAGACAAAGCAAAGACACGTTTGCACAAAACTTATTTTATTTTTAATTGGTTTTTATATTATCAAAAAGTTTTCTGATTATTGCAGAATAAAGAAAACATTTTTTTTGGGGGGGGGGCTTCTGTCAAACCAGAGTACAGTTACGAAATTCTCTTCCTCAGTGTGATGTAATCACCAAACCACAAAATGTGTCGAGAAAACATTTAAAATAAATATTTATAATAAATAATTTATGTAATTATATAAAAATATATGCTTTTTAACTTGTCTAGGAGGATTTCCCCTAACGTCTTTTACAACGGTTTGTATTTAAAGAAGGTCTTTAATTGTCGCAATTAATATTTGGATATATTATTATTTTACCATTTTGAAGAAATATGAAATATATTTACAATATTTTTGGATTATATTAATGGACTTTTCCATATCAGATTACGTTATGAATACGTAGTAATAATTTACCATTACTGAATACATATATATTGTATTTTGCGAGGTGTTAGTTATGAAACAGTACTATAAATTAAATAATAGTATATAATATAATAGTTTGGTAGTACGCCAGTTTTACAGGACAAATTTTAAAAAAACCGAGCGAAACGAGATTCTTTATTTTCGAGATTGTATAAGGTACTTTACGATGTGTATTGTAAATAGTTTTTGCACAGTTGTACATTTTGTAAATATAAATCATTTAAATGATCAAACTTATTTGGCTTAACGGACACTGGGAATGGAAATTACAAAATTTTGGAATTTTGTATTATATTATATATAAGTATTCTATAGATACCTGCGAATCATTTTGGCCAAACATTTTTGACGATCCGCCATTTTAAAAAGCCCAACAACATATTTAAATTATCCGTGCACTCCCTTTTAACCCCAGTGGACCCTTTCTGTGTATGTTTTTTTCTGTGTTTCATTTTTCTGTATGAAATGTTTTCCTTACATTTCAGTTTTGCCCTGTTTTGTGTGCAAATTTACATAAGTAATCTAAACAGATTCAAGCATGCGTTATACGATTGTTTTGTACTTGGTTAACAAAAAATTAATGTATACTAAAAACAAGGAAAATTGTAACACCATCAACTGCATAAAAACAAAAATTTGCCTCTCTACAACTAATAACAACCTCAATCAAATACATTTATTTTCACTGCTCTAATGTATCAGAAAACGTCACTGTCATACTTCTCTGACAAATGTAACTGCACAAGACTGTTTTAGAAAATTTGCTTATTTTGGCTAATTAAAAATGCTAATAGTGTTGTCTCGGAAACAATCTGAACTAGAGTTTTGAAATTTTTCACAGCGATTTCTTTATTTACTCATAAGAGTGTGCCAACTCTCAAGTAAATAGATTTGAAACTAAATAAGTTTCAAAACTCAGTCCTAGTGTCATTCGTTATTAGTTGTTTTACTTTCTCTACTACGTATAGTAAGTAGGGGAAGTATTGTATTCCACCCAAAAATTCGATACCGAGATTTCACCGGAAATACGTGTTTTGAGGCCCCCTGAATCCAAAAAAGCATTTTTGGAAACATGTCCGTGTGTGTGTCTGTGTGTCTGTGAACAGCATAACTCAGAAACGAACAGTCGGATAAACACCAAACTTGGTATTTAAGTTCAGTCTTCCAGAGATGCGACAGATTACCCCCACCCCAGATTACCCTTCACATGGAACATTTTTCGAAAATTTGAATTTTCTCAAAAATGGCTCTAACGATTTTGATTAAAATATCTTATGTTTAAGATATTTTCATGACAAATGAAATATATATCTCGAATTTTCTGGGAATGTCTCCAAAATTCTTCTTTGTTGTGAACGACTTTTGCATAAGTGGTAAACCATAAGAGATAGACAAAATTTTACTACACAAAAAATGTAGATCGCGTTAAAATACACAATTTATGTCATATACATTTTTTTTGAGTGAACCATTTTCGAGATATTGCTTGTTATTCCCTTAAATTTTCCAATACTTATACTTTTTCTCAAATGGAAATTCGTTATTCATTTTTTTTTGTCCTGGCAATGCAAAGAGAATGGAATACTAGACATAGCAGCCAGCTCTTAAAATATTTGACTATCGCTTAAAGCCTACCATATTCCTTACAAACGTCTCCTCCTTGTCCTATATTATTATTCTTAACAAACATTTTACATTTATTTTCCACAACAAACTGTCCCTTAATAGAAACAGGTGGGTTACGATAAAGTGTAAGTTGTCCTGTTGAGTAGAGCAGGGTGATGCGGTTTGTAACATTGCAGATAACAGTGATTTAACTTACAACTCATGGTAAATAATGAATGATGCTATAGTCAGTATGTAGTTGGCAAGGCGAGTTTTTGTACAATTTGCAAAATTGTCATCGTGCATTGGTCCATACGTTTAAGGTCAGCAAAAAGCATAATCGTGAAAAAATATAATTATGTGTTTTATATATTTCAGTGTGAAGCTATGTGCTCGTCAACTATATCAGTGCTAAAGTAACCATGACGTTTCAGAAATATCTGCTTTCGGAATCACACAGAGAACTAATATGAAGGTCAAATTTCCACTAGATTATACCGATCAAAGGCCCAGAGGGAAAGGTGTATATTTCCTAAACCCGTGTAAAATTGTTAGTCACTAAAGCAGGTTAAATTTCGACATGAAGAGACACCGATATCATTATCTTTATGTCATCTCAACCACCCTCGCCAACTCCACTGAGGCCATCGCCATACTACCATTACCAAGACCTAATTATAACAGGCTTATACACAAACTAAAATAGTAACGTAAATATATTTTTCTGCTTTAATCCAAAATAACGGTTGAATCTAATTCGTCATTGACATCATCAACATCTAATTAGCTATATGCAATATGTGAAAACAGGATTAAATTGTTTGTATTACATGTCGATTTTTTCTAGTAATCAGCTCATGGAAGGGGGAGCGAAGAACAAGACTCCCACATTTTTAAACATGTTGTAGTGCACGAAATTAAGCTTCAACTTTAGAGAACTTAAACACTAAATACGAAAATTTTTGAAAAAGCCAATGTTACGAGAAAAGATATTTGAAATAAATTTCATTCTTCACCGAGCTCTACCTTTTTCCTGCAGAAATATTTTGTCTGTCTCCTGCGGTTTCGCAGTTAAATACGATTTCAATAATTAATAGGACCCCACTTGTTGATTAAAAATTCTTAATATAAATCTTATTAATGTCAATATCTTAAAAAAGTATACTTTAATCAAGGCTTTGGAGCTATTTCTGGAATGATGAAAAAAGAAGGGTTTTGCAAGTTTGTATGGGACATCCTGAAAAATTGTGCTTAAGAGATGCCGAACTTAAATGCGAAATTTGGTACTTATTTGCATGTTCGTTTTATAGTTATGTTTTTCAAAGATAGAAAAACAGACAGAAAACACATATAGCTTTTTAAATTGCTTTTTTTTTCTTTTGGAGGACCTTAAAGGGTGCAGCTCCAATGAAACATCAGTACTGAATTTTCGGGTTCAATGTAGCACTTCCTCTACTATAGGTAACACAAGAAATTCTGAAATAAAGGTTATATTTCCCTGTAAGCATATCTGCAATTTTTCACTCACCTGTAAAGTTGCGAGTTACTTCGGCATCAAAAGCAGCTGAAATTCCTGAAGTTTCAAGCAAAGCCAAACTGAAGAGAAGCACTACCAAAGAGGTCCCTTTTTGTGAAAAAATATTTCCAAAACACGTTTTGAACGTCATCTTCGGCGAGAGCTACAGCCCCAACAACAGTGTATTTCAAACATCACCAACCGGAAAGACAGACGAGATCACAGCGTCACAAAATGAAGTTTTCAGAAAGTCTTCTAAGGGTAGATGCTATTTGTAGACAGTTTCCACATGATGGTCGTTAACTGCCACACTGCAAGTGCACCATTGCCTGAACAACGGTTCACTAAGAAGTCAGTGTAACGCGGATATGGCTTCTGGTTTTGTGCCTTGAGCGTGAAATGTAAACCGGAGGGTATGGAGGGAGCTATATAAACACCCATACCAGGCAATTTTTTTGTTTGTCCTGCTGAGCGTCGTAATGGTGTCGCAGCATAGGCTCACATTTTACAAGTGGCCACTTTCGAATACATTCACTCCAAGGAGCTCAGATACGAAAATATAAATTTGATTCATAAATATATTTTCACAATAAACATATTTAACTAGATATTTCTTCTAAAATATTTAACATTCCACGCTGAGATTCGAGATTTCTAGACAAGAATCTGAAATAGGAATTTCGTGGTTTTACAACAAAAAGAAGATATTTCTTTCTTTCTTTCTTTCTTTCTTTCTTTCTTTCTTTCTTTCTTCCTTCCTTCTTGCTTTCTCTACCGAGTATCTAGTAGGTAAAGAAGGTATTGCATTCCAACAAAAATTCGCGACATTCTAGCCTCTTGATTAAAAGAAAAGGGATTTTTAGTAAACGATCCATGAGTGTGTGAACGCGCGCCGATAAATACCAAAATTGGTATTTAGGTTCAATATCTTCCAAAGATGCAACAGGAAGATTTTCAAGAAAATCCACCAACTTAAATTACACTTTACATGGAAGATTTTCCGAAATGTTCGCTTTTCTCGCAAATGGTTGTAACAATTTTCATTTAAACACGATATCCTTAATTTTCTGGGAATAGCCTGTGAAGTCCTCTTCATTCTGAATGACTTTTGTATATTTGACAAACCGTAAGAGATACATTGAATCTTAATACACACAAAAGTAGATCTCGTTCAAGCACACGATTTATGTTATGTAATTTTTGTTTTTTGGCGTCAACTATTTTCGAGATATTCCATGTTATTAGTTTGAATTTTCAAATACTTATACTTTTTCAAGTGGTATTCCTTTATTATAGAGGTCAAGCAAGGATCATGGAATATCAAAGCCCTCACATAGCGATCCGCGTTTGAGGCAGTATTTTATATCACAACACTGCGAATGCCAGAGTGATTGTAGTGTAAATTAATATTATTGTATGTACAGGATTTTAGATGTTTGTTAGCCATAAGTATTGTTAGGAAGTAAGTTTACACGGCCTCACTGAAACTGACAATGGAAGTGGGTAAAAATAAACCGCGGGGATGAGTTGTTTATCACTACGAAGAGATAAACAAATGACGTCAGGGTAGCGTGCCCTTTTTTATAAATGGAGGGAATATCTTCCCTAGAGTATATAAGTTAGTAGTCGTGATTGGCCGACCAAATCAGACGCTAAAGTGGGCGCGATTTGGTAACCAATAGCAGCTCTATTATAATGTTTAGCAACTCGAGATGAAGGAGTATATATTCTCGAGCCATAAGCAAGCGTCGCACAGTTCGGAAGAGTCTCTCACGAGGTGCACGTCGCACAGTTCTGAAGAATTTCTCACGAGGTGCACGTCGCAGAATTAGTTACAAAAATTAAAGTACGCGAAGTAATTGGTGCGCGGCAACTATAACGACTGTAGTTACATTCAGAAATATCACAGTTTCAGTCAAGCGTGTATAAATGTTAAATGTGTAAATTATTAATTAAGTGTGACGTCAATAAAAGTGCAGAAACAAACTTTTTTTTATCAGTGTTATCTTTTAGCAACAACCCCTTTCCGTTTACACGCCCTGCTAGAGATACTTGCTCGACTGAGTTATAATAGCTATCCGGAGGACAATGAACCAAATTTAAAATAATAAAACAAGAGGCGCCCAGTAAATAAGATAACACGAGCCAGGAGAACTGCGACACTTTTTAAAATTCTTGAGCTTCACCTTAGCTTCATGGTAGAGAAACAGAAAAAGCAGAGCTCAAAGTAAAAGGTCCAAAGATTCATATAAGTACAAAAATAATGTTCTGTCTTTTTGGGCATTAATTTCATAGATACCTAATGCAGACAAAAGTAATAATGACTTGCTTAATTCTTAATGTAATAGTTTCGACTCAGTTGGTATTTAGAAATATTGATTAATCCATTGATTTATGTACAAGGGAGTAAATTGTGGGTCACTTCTATACTGAAGCTTCTACGGCTTATTGTACAACTTCAGCCTGGTTAATCCAAATAATTATTGAGGCCTATAAACTTAAAAGGTTCCATTAGGCCTCTTATTGGGTTTTTGCGTGATACTATATCCTCCTTTTAGTTTACAATCACAAAGGTTTTGTATCTTCGTTTAACAAATGTTTTACATTCGAAAATTAAATGAGAGGGCGTTTCTTCCTCTTCATTACAGATTCCACAATTAGATTTACTTTTATGATACCCTTATTAATACCTTAAAATTCCACGGCCGGTCATTAACCTAGCCGATTCTTACTTAGTTTTAGGAATTCAGTTGTATTCTATTCTTCATAGTTCCTTTATTATAATTTCAGTGTTTCTGTGCTGGAGTTTTCCCTCAGTGCTAGGCATGCTAGTATTTGTTCCAATTTTGTAATGCCATTATAACTGCTGATTTGGTTATGCCTAGCACAGGTTCAGGACCTACAAAGGAAAATCTGATCCTTTCCTGGCAAGTCTATCGGCATTTTCATTGCCTTCAATACCTGAATGACCTGGAACCCATGCTAGAATGACCAGATTGTTTCTTCTCAGTCGGTTAAAACCTTCCAGCATTCTACGTGTACAACAAGCTTAGATCTTGTTTGATCTGCAAATTATAGCTTTTATAGCTGCCTAACTCTCAGAGTTTTAATTGGTATATCCCCTCTGCAGTTTCTCCTCCATGCAGTTCAGGGAAATACCACTGGGAACCATACATCCGGGAACCATATCAGGTTCGCAAACTGTCTATAAGGATGGTCATCTTTCCATTCTTCTTGCCCTTCAATTGTTATTTGAAGGGTTTGTCGAAAGTATATTTTGGTAGTGTGCAGTCCCTAGGCATATAGCAATCTTACTTTATAACATGCAATTTGAGGCACTATCGTAACCAATCAAGAAACGCGTGAATTGTGGTGAGTCGTGGGAGAGCTCGAGAACTTGGAAAGAAAAAAATATAAGAGAGAGAAGGAAGGCGTAAGTAGGATATATAGGAGAGATCGAGCGCAGTTTTTTGCGTTTATATGGGAAAGGATAGGGAAAACGAGGCTAGATGCGACGGTTCAAGGAGGAAAATGCGTTTATATGGGCGAGATAGGGAATACGAGGACTGACGCTAGGCTAGACAGTGGTAGGAGGGGGAGTGCGCTTTATATGAGACAGATAGGGAATACGTGGAGAGGTGCTAGGCTAGACAGATGCTGAGTAGAGTATAGTTTATGTGAGAGGTATAGGAAAACGAGGGGAGGTGTTAGACTAGACAGAGGCTTGAAACGTAGTGCATGGTTTATATGAGTGGTATAGGAAAACGAGGAGAGGAGTTAGACTAGACAGAGGTCGAGGAGCAGAGTATGGTTTATGTGAGAGATATAGGAAAACGAGGAAAGGTGTAAGGCTAGACAGAAGTCGAGGAGTAGAGTATGGTTTATATGAGAGGTATAGGAACAGGAGAAGAGGTGTTAGGCTAGACAGGTAGTGTAGCAGTAGGAATATGGACTTATATACAGGAGAGATAGGGAATACCAGGGCTGATGCTAGGCTAGTCAGATGCTAAAGGAGGGAGGGATATGCTTTATACGAGAGAGATAGGGAATACAAGGAAAGATGCTATACTAAACAGGACTTGAAGGGTAGAATATGAGCGATTAGCGAACCGAGGAGAGGTGCTAGTATAGGAGTTTTTAATGATGGAGTAGGCGTTTATATGCGAGAGATAGGGAATACGAGGGTCGATGCTAGGCTAGACAGTGGTAGGAGGGGGAGTGCGGTTTATATGAGAAAGATAGGGAATACGAGGGGAGGTGCTAGTCTAGACATGGTTTGAGGATTAGAGTATACGTTTATATGGGAGGTATAGGAAAACGAGGAGAGGTGTTAGGCTAGACAGATGCTGAGTAATGTATGTTTATATGAGTGGTATAGGAAAACGAGGAGAGGAGTTAGACTAGACAGAGGTCGAGGAGCAGAGTATGGTTTATGTGAGAGTCATGGGTAAACGAGAGAGGCGTTAGGCTAGACAGAGCTAGAGGAATAGAGTATGGTTTATATGAGAGGTATAGGAACAGGAGAAGAGGTGTTAGGCTAGACAGGTAGTGTAGCAGTAGGAATATGGACTTATATACAGGAGAGATAGGGAATAGGAGGGCTAGACTTGAAAGCGACTTTAGACGTGAACTTAGTGGAAAACTGTTTCATGTCAATGTTAGAACGCTAATTCTAGACATGCCCATCACGTAACCTATTCAGGGAAAAGGTGACTCGTTCAGGGGAAAAAGGTGACTGCTCAGGGAAAAAGGAGGCCCACAAAGGGAAAAAGTTGACTAGCAAAGGGAAAAACGTGACCAGCAAAGGGAAAAATGTCACCAGCAAAGGGAAAAAAGGCGACCACCAAAGGGAAAAAGGTGGCCCGCAACGGGAAAAGCTAACCCACTAACACTAACAGGTAAGTAATTCAGATAGTATCACAGGAGGCTAGATTCCAGGGTTGGGTATAGCATAGTTTCATATTTCAAGGTAATTCAGAGGGTATCGTAGGTATTTAGGATAATTCAAGTAACATAGGTGTTTAGAGTAATTAAGCAAGCATTACAGGAGGGTAGGTTCCAGGGGTTGGTTATAACCTAGCTTCGTATTTCACAGATAGTTCAGGTAATATCGTAAGTATTTGAGGTAATCGACAGAGCTTCACAGATATTATTGATAATTTCGATCAGAGATTTGTATCACAGCTATTTAAGGTAAATGCAGATGATTCAGGTTGTATCAATGGTATTTGAGTCATTTTAACAGGCAATTCTGATAGTATCACAGGTGCTCGTACTAATTTAGAGCAGGAATTCGTATCTGAGCTATTTAATGTAATTTCACACGATTCGGGTAGTATCACAGGTATTTAAGTCATTTTAACAGGCAATTCAACTAGTATCACAGGTACTCATGGTAATATAGAGAGTAATTCGATTATAAAACTTTTCTCATCCAACGTTACAACAATTTATATACTTTTTTCTAAATCTTACAAACTTATTATATGTTAAACACTTATTGTACGATGCGGAGAGGGATAAACTGCATATTGGTTCACAAATTGAAAAGCTTTACGTCAACATACCTTTATTTTAGTTCGTTATAGATGTCTCTCCCCTTTTATCTAGGCTTGAGACTAGCACTAGGATTGCTCCTAATGGCAGAGTTACCACCTTCCCTTCCATCTTCTTCTTTCTTCATCAGGCGTCAGCTATCTGCATATACATCACACAGATACCTTCTTTTTTAAGATTGTAGACTCACTAGAAAATCTTTATCTTTAACTTACATTCTTTTAAACACTGTTTGTAATGGCGTAATGTCCATACGCATATGTTGTTATCCCGTCCTCAGCAATAATTCTTTTATCATCAAGCGGAGTCAATGCAATTTTATTCACTTGTACTGTAGCAAGGGCATGCTTTCGTGATAGGATCAGATTCATAGGTGTTCTGATGATTTCACTGGTTTTAAGACAGTCTGTATAGCTGTCAAACGAAATGTACTGCTTAATAGCGCTACGTTTTATACCTTTAATCTTTTTTATCATTGACCCTTGAATATCTAAGGCATACATCGTAGGACGTAGTCCAACAAAGCGTAGGATGATTTTGCTATTATCCTCATCTTTAAATTTTCCCAATACCTTCTTGTTCTGAGTAGAGTAACATATATGGTTGGCAGGGTAATCAGCTGTATCGAGATGTTCAAGAAAACGTAGCTTGTCCTGGTACACATCTTCAGTTGTTACACGATGAATGAACGAATCAGTGTCCATATACATAAGCTTCAGGTTTTCAGCTCCATAATAAGGCAACAAAACGTCGTAATGATAGTTATACATTAATGTCTTGGAGATGTCCAACACACTCATACCAATGTATATAGGCTTGTTCAATACAATCTGACGAGAGGCCATATGTACAGCAGCTAGATTATCAGCATATATCGTCCTGTCGATAAACGTAGGCTTGGCGATCAGCTTCTCTAGAGTTTTTTCATTGGTCACCAGTCGTATATCCATACGATTACGCAGGTTCTCCATAGTTTTTCCAAACATAGCGTTGTTAAAGAGTTTGTAGAGATCCTTCTCGAAATCATTTGCAGCTTGTTGTCGTAGCCTGTTGTTAAATTCCACATAAGGTTTCAACCACTGAGACTGTCGGAATTGTAGCACACGATGGATTTTTGTTAGTCGTAGTCCATGACTAAGAGCTTGCTTCAAAGCCATGTAATGCACTACATACTTATTTCGAGGTCCAAGATGAGGTATCAGTTTCTTTGTAGATGATTCCAATGGTTTCATACACTCTGGCAGGAAAGGTAGATCGTTGTGTAGATCGTGAAGTTCTGCAGGATACTCGATGTCGACTTCTAATATGTACCCATGAGGATCATCTTCTTGTAGTGTTTCTAAGTTGATTTCTTCAGCTGACACCCACTGAAATCCACCAAAAGGAAGGGCGTGACACATTGCCCACCCATATTGGTTATTTGCGTCCTCGTATGTGATAAATTGGGTTGGTCTCGTCGGATCAAACTTCTCCATATAAGTGTTATTAGCCTCAGCATACCGATGAGAAACTTGGCATAAACCTCCTCTTTTACCTGATTCCACCATGAGTAGTTGATCATAATCTTGTAACAGTTCCAGCTTAATTCCAGTATACAGCAACATGGCGTCCCATGTAAGACCTGGAGAGGTAAAATAATGGGCAGGATCAACTTTGTGTGTTTTAAGGGTCTGCTCTCTGAACGTCTCAAAGACGTCAGCTAGAAGAAGTACATCCGAAGTTAAGTAGAGATCGCTGTACTCTCCCAGGTTTCTCACATTAAACAGCTCCCATACATTTCTAGCATGATCGTAGTCAGCATCAGTAATTTCTTCTTCATTTAATGTATTGTAGAAGGAGTCCTTAGGAGGCAAGCAGGTCTCGTTCAGGGCATCCCATGACGTAACAAAATCATATGGAAATACACCCTTACGGGTCATCAACTTCAATTTGTCTTCTCCAAAGTACTTTAGCGTTTCAGGATACGAGGTTAGATTTTTTACCAACTTATCCAAGCTTGTACTGAGGAATCGGAAGCTATCCACAAATCGAAGCTTTATATCTCCTACATACTTGGTGAATGAGATATAGCTTTCTTCAGAGTTAGGAATTACCTCCACACGTTCAGTAGTACAACCCAGCTCCTTAACAATGAAATGAGAGTCATATCCGCTAAGGTTATGCATGAAGACTGGTATATATTTAGGTGTTTTACAGGCTAAATTACATTCATTATGAAGACTTCCACGATATTCACCGCTGATGTGATCATGGTCGCGTACTTTATAATTCTCTTCTGTAAAGGGTTTTCTACACAAGTAGCATGTCGTAGAAGACTCGAAATCCTTTTGCTGTTGATCCGTAAGTTTCAGAGGCTTAGCAGATTTGTATATATTACCAATCATTTTTGCAAGAGATGTAAGGTACAGCATAAACGTCTGAGCAGCATCAGCACCACGATACACATAGGGATGCTTAGGAAGATCAGTTTCGAGATGTTCAACACTGGATGTAGGTTTCACGTAAACACAGAAGCTCATTGGTGTGTGCTCTTGATAAGGTGTTGTATAGGAAGTTTCAGGATTGGGTGTACACGTATGGCATGGAGTGAGAATACTCTCAAAATCCGCATAGATGACATAAGGTACTTTCAGCATCCTCTCAACATTTTTAAACTGTACAATTGATTTCTCCTTGGTAGGCATAACTACCCTTGCAACACCATGTTGAATACAGACGGCTGCATGTTCTTGTAGTTTTTCCTGTCCACTTCGTCCATATCGATCATCAAAATGTGTAAAGCAGCGCTTACAAGTATAAACCCGTCCATTATGGTTAGTTTTCTGGCGTCGAACGAGTTTCTCAAAATTCCTTATATACACGTAGTGATGTTTTCCACTGCTATCATTCAATAGTAGCAGGTCGCGATGTTCAGGTAGTTCAATATCAGCAACCTTTATCGGATACACTTCATGCTTCTCATCCAACCCGAAAACGTTAATAGACATATTGTTAAACTTCTCAAATTTAGGTATTTGAGAAAGTGGAGTAGGGTAGGAAACACAGCTGAAGTCGTACTTGTCTTGAAGTTGTTTGTATTTGCTCACACGTTGCGCATCCTTCCCTATGAATTTAGCTAATATAGAGTACATGAAACATTTATCGTCGGTAAAGTTCTGAATGTTTATACACGCTTCTTTAGCTCCGACAGATGACGGTAGTGGTATGTAGCTACTTCCTCGTAACGGGTTGTACTTGTTGATACGAAGTCGAACTCCTTCCACAGCAAGCAAAGCCCAGCTGCTACCCTTAAGCTGAGACTCCTCCATTTCAGTCACCAATTTCTTGAATTTCACTTCCATCGTTGACTCCAGATCAGTTTCCAGGAAAACAGCTTGATTCCGTGTTTTAAATGTTTTGTCACAGGTTTCTCCAATACTGTTAACAAATCGACACTCAGCCAGCAGATTAATTTTAACACTCTTATGAATGCTAAGCTCTTTATGCACAGCCCGGATTATACGTTGTTTTGCCTCTTGCAGATACATATTTAGGTCCTTAGCTGATTCGCATCGTATAAAATACGATTTCAATCGTCCTTCGAATGAAGTTTCGTATTCTTTCATATCACAGTCCTCCATTGTTGACAGTAACTGATGTTTAGTTGGCTCCAATCTTCTTTTCTTCTGAGGGCTGCTTATTTCACATATATCTTCGTGTCGCTGTCCCTTATAACAATCTTTGAAGGTTACATTACAATGTTTACATTTGAAGAGCTTCTTGCAGCTCATCTCGTGTCTTCTCTTGTCATAACCTCGGAGGAACTTCTTCCCACATTTTCCGCATGCATATCCAGTAGCGCTTGGAATAATATCCTTATACGCTGAGTTATTCATCTTTATTCTTGATGTAATAACGTATTAATCGCTGATCAATGAAATGTAGACCTCTTCACCTTGACACCACTTTAGAAAGCTGATTATTCTTGGAGAGAACACGATGTTAACACCTCAAGACTAATTAGCACAATGAAGTCCAATGCCCTAGATCACCATATTTATAGAGGGAGCACGAACCTTTTAGATCAATCATAAACTCGCTCCATAACCACCTGTACATGATCGCTCAACGTGTACTAACCCCCCAGCCATATAACCTCAAGTCTAGAGACAGGATGTTTATGACGTCACACCCAGAGACAGGATGTCTGGCAGCATCAAACACGTTTAAACTCGTCTCATAACTACCTGCTTATGCTGTCACACCAGCAAGAGAAGTATTCCCACACGCTCATTCAGACATATATTTCAAATTCAAGCCCACCACCACCATCACCACCTATTGTACCAAGGTTAATTCAAGCTGTATTATCACAATACTTAAAAGTAAAAGCTTAAAAGGAAACCTAGAAGATTTTCCCCCTTATTTACTTAATTATTTCATGTTTTTATTCCCTTTTCAATTCTTCCTTTCCATCTTCTCACAGAAAGACCATTACATTTCACTACAATCATGAGAAAAGCAATTTTTCCAGAGTTACACAGATTCTAAGCTTCTAAATCGAACCCGGTAATACTTTTAATAAATGTATTTTAGCTCCCCAATATCAGCATCTACCATTTAATCTTTACTCGAACCTGATATGATCCATAAGCTTGAAGATATATGAAATCACCCTTCGGGATTCGATCTGAGTACTTTAAAGTAATATTTGTCACGATAACGATATTTAAGGACTAGATACTCTGTTTGCGTTTACCTTGACATGTTTATCTAAATTAAATTACGAGTTATTAAATTTTTGCAAGTAAATTTCATTGAATCGGTATTCGAACCCAGAACACCAGGAACAAGATAATTTATAATATTAGTCTGACATGTTAAACAAAGTTGTATGCAGTTACATCATCGATCTAAGTGATATATTCTAGTGTACAGAGGAAAATTAAGAAAGTCATTAAAAAATCGGGAATCGAACCAAGCACAACTGATTGGCAATTATATACAGCATTAATCACCCAGTACAGAACCTATCAATCATGCTTTGCTGCACTCCTCTACCTAACTTAGTTCCCGAGATAATGAAAATTTAAGAATTAAGGATCGAACCCAGGACGTCAGGTATCTAATTACACATTTACAAGATACTGCCTAATAGCATAAACACAATAAAGTTTATTTGGCGTCTTTATCTTAATTGGTTTAGGAGTTATTAAATTTATAAGTAAATTCCATCGAATCAGTATTCGAACCCAGAACACCAAGAACAAAATAATTTATAATATGAGTTTGGTATGCTTAAAGGTGCTGTATGTAGTTACAGCATCAATCTAACTGATATTTTCTAGAGTATAGAGTAAAATTAAGGAAGTCATTAAAAATCGGGATTCGAACTAGAGACAACCGATTAAAAATTATATACAGTATTAATTACACATTATAACAGCTATCAAACATGCTTTGGTCCATTCCTCTAGCTTTCTTAGTTTCCGAGATAATAAAGTTTTTAAAATTAAGGATCGAACCCAGGACACCAGGTACCAAAATATACATCCACAAGAAACTACCTAATGACATTAATGTAATAAAGTTTATTTGGCGTCTTTATCTTAATTAGTCTCCGAGTTATTAGAAGATGAATTTGCATTCACTCCTAGGATTCGAACCCAGGCATCCCGGTCAACTTGGAACAAGGTCCAAATGACGCGGCGCATTCCAGAGAATTGATTAGTTTTTATCCCAATGTTCTATCTCTTGTCATTCAGGAGATATTAGCGATTAAACAGTAGAAATAAAATGGGCCGAGCTTGCCGGCATAGATCAAAGAACTTTATCAGATGTCGGTATCTCTCTGTGGGCCAGAACCGGCTTTTTATTTCTACTGTTTAACCGCTTATATCTCCTGAATGACAAGAGATAGAACATTGGGATAAAAACTAATCAATTCTTTGGAATGCGCCGCGTCATTTGGACCTTGATTACCCTGCCAACCATATATGTTACTCTACTCAGAACAAGAAGGTATTTTGAAAATTTAAAGATGAGGCTAATAGCAAAATCATCCTACGCTTTGTTGGACTACGTCCTAAGATGTATGCCTTAGATATTCAAGGGTCAATGATAAAAAAGATTAAAGGTATAAAACGTAGCGCTATTAAGCAGTACATTTCGTTTGACAGCTATACAGACTGTCTTAAAACCAGTGAAATCATCAGAACACCTATGAATCTGATCCTATCACGAAAGCATGCCCTTGCTACAGTACAAGTGAATAAAATTGCATTGACTCCGCTTGATGATAAAAGAATTATTGCTGAGGACGGGATAACAACATATGCGTATGGACATTACGCCATTACAAACAGTGTTTAAAAGAATGTAAGTTAAAGATAAAGATTTTCTAGTGAGTCTACAATCTTAAAAAAGAAGGTATCTGTGTGATGTATATGCAGATAGCTGACGCCTGATGAAGAAAGAAGAAGATGGAAGGGAAGGTGGTAACTCTGCCATTAGGAGCAATCCTAGTGCTAGTCTCAAGCCTAGATAAAAGGGGAGAGACATCTATAACGAACTAAAATAAAGGTATGTTGACGTAAAGCTTTTCAATTTGTGAACCAATATGCAGTTTATCCCTCTCCGCATCGTACAATAAGTGTTTAACATATAATAAGTTTGTAAGATTTAGAAAAAAGTATATAAATTGTTGTAACGTTGGATGAGAAAAGTTTTATAATCGAATTACTCTCTTTATTACCATGAGTACCTGTGATACTAGTTGAATTGCCTGTTAAAATGACTTAAATACCTGTGATACTACCCGAATCGTGTGAAATTACATTAAATAGCTCAGATACGAATTCCTGCTCTAAATTAGTACGAGCACCTGTGATACTATCAGAATTGCCTGTTAAAATGACTCAAATACCATTGATACAACCTGAATCATCTGCATTTACCTTAAATAGCTGTGATACAAATCTCTGATCGAAATTATCAATAATATCTGTGAAGCTCTGTCGATTACCTCAAATACTTACGATATTACCTGAACTATCTGTGAAATACGAAGCTAGGTTATAACCAACCCCTGGAACCTACCCTCCTGTAATGCTTGCTTAATTACTCTAAACACCTATGTTACTTGAATTATCCTAAATACCTACGATACCCTCTGAATTTCCTTGAAATATGAAACTATGCTATACCCAACCCTGGAATCTAGCCTCCTGTGATACTACCTGAATTACTTACCTGTTAGTGTTAGTGGGTTAGCTTTTCCCGTTGCAGGCCACCTTTTTCCCTTTGGTGGTCGCCTTTTTTCCCTTTGCTGGTGACATTTTTCCCTTTGCTGGTCACGTTTTTCCCTTTGCTAGTCAACTTTTTCCCTTTGTGGGCCTCCTTTTTCCCTGAGCAGTCACCTTTTTCCCCTGAACGAGTCACCTTTTCCCTGAATAGGTTACGTGATGGGCATGTCTAGAATTAGCGTTCTAACATTGACATGAAACAGTTTTCCACTAAGTTCACGTCTAAAGTCGCTTTCAAGTCTAGCCCTCCTATTCCCTATCTCTCCTGTATATAAGTCCATATTCCTACTGCTACACTACCTGTCTAGCCTAACACCTCTTCTCCTGTTCCTATACCTCTCATATAAACCATACTCTATTCCTCTAGCTCTGTCTAGCCTAACGCCTCTCTCGTTTACCCATGACTCTCACATAAACCATACTCTGCTCCTCGACCTCTGTCTAGTCTAACTCCTCTCCTCGTTTTCCTATACCACTCATATAAACATACATTACTCAGCATCTGTCTAGCCTAACACCTCTCCTCGTTTTCCTATACCTCCCATATAAACGTATACTCTAATCCTCAAACCATGTCTAGACTAGCACCTCCCCTCGTATTCCCTATCTTTCTCATATAAACCGCACTCCCCCTCCTACCACTGTCTAGCCTAGCATCGACCCTCGTATTCCCTATCTCTCGCATATAAACGCCTACTCCATCATTAAAAACTCCTATACTAGCACCTCTCCTCGGTTCGCTAATCGCTCATATTCTACCCTTCAAGTCCTGTTTAGTATAGCATCTTTCCTTGTATTCCCTATCTCTCTCGTATAAAGCATATCCCTCCCTCCTTTAGCATCTGACTAGCCTAGCATCAGCCCTGGTATTCCCTATCTCTCCTGTATATAAGTCCATATTCCTACTGCTACACTACCTGTCTAGCCTAACACCTCTTCTCCTGTTCCTATACCTCTCATATAAACCATACTCTACTCCTCGACTTCTGTCTAGCCTTACACCTTTCCTCGTTTTCCTATATCTCTCACATAAACCATACTCTGCTCCTCGACCTCTGTCTAGTCTAACTCCTCTCCTCGTTTTCCTATACCACTCATATAAACCATGCACTACGTTTCAAGCCTCTGTCTAGTCTAACACCTCCCCTCGTTTTCCTATACCTCTCACATAAACTATACTCTACTCAGCATCTGTCTAGCCTAGCACCTCTCCACGTATTCCCTATCTGTCTCATATAAAGCGCACTCCCCCTCCTACCACTGTCTAGCCTAGCGTCAGTCCTCGTATTCCCTATCTCGCCCATATAAACGCATTTTCCTCCTTGAACCGTCGCATCTAGCCTCGTTTTCCCTATCCTTTCCCATATAAACGCAAAAAACTGCGCTCGATCTCTCCTATATATCCTACTGGCGTAGGTTCTCCTTCCACAGTATACGCGAAGTTCATGATGTCTTTATTGTCTATATACAGGAGAGTGGCTAATTACAAACACTATGAATGGTCTGCCTCACGTTTTCAAGGGAGCCAAAGACTAGCATTTGGAAGAAGGCGCAGTTCTGTTGCAGTTCTGCATGCCTTAATTGTGGTATGTTTCAGTCACAGCTAGAAGTAGCAATCTGCAATATTCCAGGTTAATCGCAAATGCGGTCGTATGGAGAAACACCTAAAGGAACTCGACTGCTCATAAATTAAATACTTATATGAAGTCTTACATAAGACTTACATAAATTAAAACTTAAATACCTTTTTCTAAAACTTACTTTTGAGTAAGGAGACATTAAAACATGCATTTTCAGTGAACTCTAAACCTAGTATAGATTGGTCTTAGAGACAGTAAACGTGTAAACAAAAGTATTGTGCTGAATGAAAATATGTTCAGGGAGGCAAAGGTGTAAAACTAAGGATTTTACGTCCTATTTTAAATTTAAATGTCGCAGTTTCTAACGCTCTCCATATGGCTTATGATCTTCGGGGAATACCTCACTCCACCAAGCGATGATTGAACCCATTTCTGAGATGGAGGCACCCAGAGGGCGGAATCCGTTGCCCCTGACGCTATGGCGATGATGAGGATGGCGGTGGAATGAGAGGATCTGCAGTTTTATACTGGAGGCCCCTCCGTCTGACTACTTTTAACTCCTGTTCCTTTAAATATACACTGCCTTTTGTGAAAATTGCAACACCAAGAAAGAATTTCCCGAATAACTCCAAACTTGGTGGAAGTGTAGAAGAGTGTGCAAGCAATTAGTGATTAGGTTTGCGGAGAGATGGGGTACATGTAGGCCGAGCAGAGCCCTCTCGTGTTGGTCCGACAAGGTCAGTGTTGCGCCCAGAGTAGTCAGTGCAGAGCTGTCAAACAAGGTGGAAACAGCAAAGTGGGTGCCAGTATGCCTCGTCGACGTCAAAGGGAGCCATATCGGCATGTGAGTGGGTTCGAACGGGGCAGAATGATCGGTCTCCGGGAAGCGGTTTTATCATACCGTGACATTTTGGCTCGTACAGGGCATGTGTTACGACAGTGATGCGTGTATGGAAGCAGTGGACAGATGAAGGTCGTACGCAAGTAGGGGATATAGGTCCATCCTGGCGCAGGTTTTGCGTTTATATGGGAAAAGATAGGGAAAACGAGGGTATATCCGGAGGTTCACGGAGGAAAATGCGTTTATATGGGGAAGATAGGGACTACGAGGATCGATGCTAGGCTAGATAGAGGTTGAATGAATGAGGATGTGCTTTATATGAGAGATACGGGGACTACGTGGAGAAGTGTTAGACTAGATAGGGTTGAGATGTGGAATATCTTATAGGGGAAAGATAGGGAAAACGTGAACAGAGGCTAGGATAGACAGATGCTGAAGCAGGGGGAATATGAACATATTTACAGGAGAGATAGGGGATACGTGGAGAGGTACTAGACTATTCAGGGTTTGAAGGGTAGAGTATGACTTTTTATATGAAGAGACGAGGAAAACGAGGGTATATGCTAGGTTGAGAGAACCTTCAAGGAGGAAAAAATGCGTTTATATGGGAGAGATAGGGAAAACGAGGAGAGTTCTGAGGTAGAGCAGGGACTGAAGGAGGGAGAGATATGCTTTATACGACAGAGATAGGGCATACGAGGGGAGGTGCTAGTGCAGACAGAGGTTAAGGAGTACGGTATACGTTTATATGAGGAATATATGGAAAAGGGGGGCAGGCGGTATGATAGACAGAAGCTGGGCCACTTTTACGTTTATATGGGAAAGGATAGGGAAAACGAGGGTAGATGCGACAGTTCAAGGAGGAAAATGCGTTTATAGGGGAGAGATAGGGAATACGAGGGCTGATGCTGGGCTAGTCAGATGCTAAAGGAGGGAGGGATACGCTTTATACGAGAGAGATAGGGAATACAAGGAAAGATGTTATACTAAACAGGACTTGAAGGGTAGAATATGGCGTTTTATATGAGCGAGATAGCGAACCGAGGAGAGGTATTAGGCTAGGAGTTTTGAATGATAGAGTAGGCGTTTATATGCGAGAGATAGGGAATACGAGGGTCGATGCTAGGCTAGACAGGGTTGAAGTAGGGAATGCGTCTTATATGAGAGAGGTGGGGGAATATGAGGAGAAGTGTTAGGCTAGACAGGAAGGTCTGAATGACAGAGTATGCGTTTATATGGGAAAAGATAGGGAAAACGAAGGTAGGTGCTAGGTTGAGAGAGTCTTCAAGGGGGAAAATGCATTTATATGAGATCGGTAGGACATATGAGGAGAGGTGCTAGTCTAGACATGGGTTGAGGAGCAGAGTATACGTTTATATGAGAGAAATATGGAAAACGGGAGAGATACAAGGATAAACAGGGGTTGAAGGAGGAGGAATGTAGGGTTATACGGTAATATATAGAGTAATTCGATTATAAAACTTTTATCATCCAGCGCTGCAACACTTTTATATACTTATTTTGTAAACCTTACAAACTTTATATATGTTAAACTAGTGCGCGAAACGCGAAATTCATCCTCGAATAAAATAAAAAAGGTAATTAAAAATAAAATGGTGAACGTACGATATTACATTTATATCAGTAACTCATTTCTTTGTTATGTATATTTGGACATCTGTCATCCTCCCGAATATTATATCTCTTAGATGAATGTATATTTAAATGGTATAGTGAGCGTAAATAACTAGATTACGTAAGACGCTGGCGCGCGCTGCGTTGGTATATGCATGCCACTACGTGTAGGTCCGAACCTTACGGCGTGCTGTGCCGAACTGAAGGGTCTCGGCTCTCTCTCCTAGCGCGTCTGTTCCGCCTCCCCCCACCCTCTGTCTCTTTCTCAGTGTTTGGTACCTCATTGCACGGGCTACTTTACCGGTATAGTTGTTAACGTTCGCTTTGGGTTTAAAAGAAATTTAAAAATAGATTGCAAGACATCTTTAACAAAGGAAGTCTTAAAAATGAAAATATAACAATCTTTATACTAAATACAAATAACGGACATGGTAACTTTAAAAAATGTAGATACTTTAACCTAAAAAATACAATACATTTATTAAAACATTTCCTAATTCGATTCTACAAGCTAAAAATCGGAGTAAATCTGAAAAAAATTATTGCTCGTAATTACGGCCAAATGCAGCGGTTTTAAAAATAAACGAACATTAAAACGTATAAAAATGCGTATTGTACACTGATTTTTGACGAATGATTGAGATGAGAGGAAGAAATTATTGAAAAAATCACTAAATAATAGGGTATATACATGAATTTAATTAAATAAGGGCGGAAAAACTTCTACGCTATCTCCAAAGTATTTCAACGATGAAATTTTAGATTATCTTTGCAAAAGAAATTTAAAAATTAGATTGCAAGACATTATCTTTAACAAAGGAAGTCTTAAAAATGAAAATATAACAATCTTTATACTAAATACAAATAACGGTCATGGCAGCTTTAAAAATGTAGATACTTTAAGCTAAAAAAATTACAATACATTTATTAAAACATTTCCTAATTCGATTCTACAAGCTACACATCTGACTAAATCTGAAAAAAAAATTATTGCTGGTAATTACGGGCAAATGCAGCGGTTTTAAAAATAAACGAACATTAAAACGTATAAAAATGCATATTGTACACTGATTTTTTGATGAATGATTGAGATGAGAGGAAGAAATTATTGAAAAATCACTAAATAATAGGGTATATACATGAATTTTAATTAAATAAGGGCTGAAAAACTTCTACGCTATTTCCAAAGTATTTCAACGATGAAATCTTAGATTATCTTTGCGAGCGTAGTGAGTACGTTGGTATGAAACTTCTGTATATGACTCTAAAATATGAGATGGCTAAAATATGCATGTCTCGACATGGCGGTGATAGGCAAACTGTCCCCGACTGTGACGTCATATGGTGAAAGTTAACGTGTTTAAGCACTGTCGACTGCTAATGAGGTCTGTTTTTACTGTTTTGTTCAGACAATAACGGCAGCACTTTGCATTCGAGATGTCTCGGATTCGATTCCCGTAGGGACAAGCACTCTGACCTTACGTTTCTCACGATTTTCGCTGGTCTGCTGCCTAATGCTGTAGTGGTATTTGCTATCACGATTCCCTTTCAAACCATTTTATTTGTATTTTTTCACGTGAATTTCTAGGGTTCAGGGGTTAGATTTCCATCGATTGTTTACTCTGATCACGGATCTTTTCATGGTTTTCGATGGTCTGCTGTCGAATGCTGTAGTGGTATTTGCTATCATGATTCCATTTCAATCCAATTTATTTTGTATTTTTACACGTGAATTTCTAGGGTTCAGGGGTTAGATTTCAATCAGTTGTTTAGTCTGATCGCGAATCTTTTCATGGTTTTCACTGGTCTGCTGTTGAATGCTGTAGTGGTACTTGCTATCACGATTCCCTTTCAATTGCATCTTTTTTTGTCTCTAGAGACCTTTTGTTTGATTTCCCTGTCGGTCGCACACTCTATCCGTCAGTCGCTCAGACCTTTGATTTTTTTCATGGTTTCCCCTGGTCTGCAGGCGAATGCCTGAGTGGTTTCTCATCTATCACGATTTTCTTTCATTTGCAACTTTATGCTTCTAGAGTAATCTGATGGTTTCCCTCGTTCGATTGTCGTTGGTTGTTTACTCTGACATATTTTTCATGTTTTGCCTGGTCTGCAGGCGAATGCTGGAGTGGTTTCTCATCGTCACCGATTTCCTTTCATTCTATATAATTTGTATCTTTCACGTGTGCTTTTAGAGTCCCTGGTTCGAGTTCCGTTGGACGCTCACTCTGACATATTTGTTCATGGTTTTCCATGGTCTGCAGGCGAATGTCTGGGTGGTTTCTCATCTAACACGATTTTCTTTCTTTTGCATCTAGGTTTCGTTGCGCGAAGGGAATGCTTGCCTCCTGCTCGGTCGACGGATCGTTCATCACTTTCACCAGTCAAGCTCTCCGAATCTGTACGATTATAGCCGAACAATACATAACATCTTCACAATACTTTACACTTTCTCTCTAAGCATACGAAGCTATACGGAGACGCTCGAACATCAGTGTAACACGAATTGAAATATATAAGAGCTTACACGCTTCATCACCGTTTTTAATATTAATAATCAGGATATAATTGATTAAAAAAGGTTCGTGCTTTCTCTATAAATAGAGCGAACTTGAGTATTGAAATTCATTCTGTTGATCATCTCTGAGGTGTTAACATCGCTGTTCTCTCAGAAAATAATCTAAAGTGTTATCAATGTGAAGAAGAGTACATTTCCTTGAAGAAGGGTTAATACGTTATATAATTGATGCATAAAGGTTCGTGCTTCCTCTATAAATAGAGCAACCTCTAGCATTGAAATTCATTCTGTTGATCATCTCTGAGGTGTTAACATCGCTGTTCTCACAGAAAATAATCAGCTTTCTAAGTGATATCAAGGTGACGAGGCGTACATTTCCTTGAAGAAAGGTAAATACCTTATTATATCAAGAAGAAAAATGAATAAGTCCTCGTATAAGGATATCATTCCTAGCGCCCCAGGATATTCTTGTGGTAAATGCTGTAAGAAATTCCTCCGTGGATATGATAAAAGACGACATGAGCTACGTTGTAAAAAGCTCTTCAAGTGTAAATATTGTAATGTAGCCTTCAAAGACTGTTATAAGGGTCGTCGACACGAAGATGCGTGTGAAATAAACAGACCTGAGAAGAAACGTAGATTAGAACCGTCAAAGCAAGAGTTGTTATCTACGATGGAGGAGTGTGACATGAAAGAATATGAAACTTCATTCCATGGACGTTTGAAATCATATTTTATACGATGTGAATCGATTAAGGACCTGAATATGTACCTGCATGAAGCAAAACAGCGGATAATCCAGGCTGTACATAAAGAGCTTGGTATTCACAAGAGTTTGAAAATTAATCTGTTAGATGAGTGTAGATTTGTTAACAGTGTCGGAGAAACCTGTGACAAGACATTTAAAACCAGAAATCAAGCTGTTTTCCTAGAAACGGATCTGGACTCTATGCTGGAAACGAAAATGAAGAAGATGGTTACTGAAATGGAGGAATCACAACTAAAGGGAAGCAACTGGGCTCTGCTTGCTGTGGAAGGAATTCGACTTCGTATTAACAAGTACAACCCGTTACGAGGAAGTAGCTACATACCCCTACCTCCCTCTGTTGAAGCAAGAAAAGCCTGCATTAACATCCAGAATTTAACTGATGAGCTATGTTTCATGTACTCTATATTAGCTAAATTCGTTGAGAAGGATGCACAACGGGTGAGCAAATACGAACATCTCCAAGATAAGTACGACTTCAGCTGTGTTTCCTATCCTACTCCACTTTCTCAAATACCTAAATTTGAGAAGCTTAATAGGATGTCTATCAACGTTTTCGGCCTGGATGAGAAGCATGAAATGTGTCCGATAAAGGTTGCTGACACTGAACTACCTGACCACCGTGATCTCCTACTATTGAGTGACAGTAGTGGAAAACATCACTATGTATATATCAAGAATTTTGAGAAGCTCGTTCGACGTCAGAAAACTAAGCGTGGTGGAGTGATATATCTCTGTAAGCGTTGTTTTACACATTTTGACAATCGATATGGTCGAAGTGGACTGGAAAAGCTGCAAGAACATGCATCCATCTGTAATCAGCATGGTGTTGCAAGGGTAGTTATGCCTACAAAGGAGAAATCATTGTACAGTTTAAATATTTTGAAAGGATGTTGAAACTACCTTACGTCATCTATGCGGATTTTGAGAGTATTCTCACTCCATGTCATACATGCATAGCCAGTCCTGAAACTTCCTATACAACCCCTTATCAAGAGCATACAGCAATGAGCTTCTGTGTTTACGTTAAACCATCAACCAACGTTGAACATCTGAAAATTAGCCTTCCTAAGCATCCCTATGTATATCGTGGTGTTGATGCTGCTCAGAAGTTTATGGAATACCAGTCATTCCTTGCAAAGGAGATTAATAATATATACAAATCTGTCATGCCCCTGAAACTTACAGATCAACAGCAGATGGATTTTAACGCCTCTACAGTATGCTACTTGTGTGGAAAAACCTTTACTGAAGAGAACTATAAAGTACGCGACCATGATCACATCAGTGGTGAATATCGGGGGAGTCTGCATAATGAATGTAATTTAGCCTGCAAAACACCTAAATTTATCCCTGTCTTCATGCACAACCTCAGTGGATATGACTCACACTTCATTGTTAAGGAGCTGGGATGTACAAGTGAGCGGGTGGAAGTAATTCCTAGCTCTGAAGAAAGCTATATATCATTCTCCAAGTATGTTGGAGATATAAAGCTACGGTTTGTGGATAGTTTTCGGTTCCTGAGTACAAGCTTGGATAAGCTGGTAAAAAATCTAACATCGTACCCTGAAACATTGAAGTACTTCGGAGAAGACAAGATGAAGTTGATGACACGTAAGGGTGTATTTCCCTATGATTAAATCACTTCATGGGGCGTCTTGAACGAAACCTGCTTACCTCCTAAGGACTCCTTCTACAATAAATTAAATGAAGAGGAAATTAGTAATGCTGACTACGAACATGCTAGAAATGTATGGGAGCTGTTTAATGCGAGAAACCTGGGAGAATACAGTGACCTCTACTTAATATCTGATGTTCTTCTTCTAGCTGATGTCTTTGAGACATTTAGGGAGCAAACTCTCAAAACGCACAAAGTCGACCCCGCACATTATTTTACCTCTCCAGGACTTACATGGGACGCCATGTTACTGTATGCTGGAATCGAACTGGAACTGTTGCAAGATTATGACCAACTACTCATGGTGGAATCCGGCATAAGAGGAGGTTTATGCCAAGTGTCCCATCGGTATGCAGAGGCTAATAACCGGTATATGGATAAGTATGATCCGTCGAGACCAACCCAATTTATTACCTATGAGGACGCCAACAACCAATATGGGTGGGCAATGAGTCACGCTCTCCCTTATGGTGGATTTGAGTGGGTATCACCTGAAAAAATTGACTTAGAAAGACTACAAGAAGATGATCCTTACGGCTACATATTAGAAGTCGACGTCGAGTATCCTGCAGAACTTCACGATCTACACAACGATCTACCTTTCCTGCCTGAGTGTATGACGCCTAAGGACTCTCCTACAAAGAAACTGATACCTCTTCTAGGATCTCGAAATAAGTATGTACTACATTACATGGCGTTGAAGCAAGCACTTAATCATGGACTACGGTTAACAAAAATTCATCGTGTGCTACAATTCCAACAGTCTCGATGGTTAAAACCGTATGTGGAATTTAACAACAGACTACGACAACAGGCCGCAAATGATTTTGAGAAGGATCTCTACAAATTGTTCAACAATGCTATGTTCGGAAAAACTATGGAGAACCTGCGTAATCGTATGGATATACGGCTGGTGACAAATGAGGAGACTCTGGAAAAGTTAATTGCAAAGCCAACGTTTATCGACAGGACGATATATGCTTCTAATCTAGCTGCTGTACATATGGCCTCCCGACAGATCGTGTTCAACAAGCCTATATACATCGGTATGAGTGTGTTGGATATCTCCAAGACATTAATGTACCGGTATCACTATGATGTGTTGCTACCGTATTATTGAGCTGAAAACCTGAAGCTTATGTATATGGACACTGATTCGTTCATTCATCGTGTTACAACTGAAGATGTGTACCAGGATAAGCTACGTTTTCTTGAGCACCTAGATACTGCTGATTATCCTACAAGCCATATATGCTATTCACCTCTAAACAAGAAGGTACTTGGGAAATTTAAAGATGAGGCTAATGGTAAAATCATGCAACGCTTTGTAGGGCTACGACCTAAAATGTATGCCCTAGATATCGACGGTTCAATGATAAAAAAGATTAAAGGTATAAAACGTAGTGCTATTAAGCATTACGTCACGTTCGAGAGCTATACTGACTGCCTTAAAACCAGAGAAATTATCAGAACGCCCATGAATCTGATCCTGTCGCGACAGCATGCTCTTGCCACAGTACAAGTGAATAAAATTACATTGACACCATACGACGATAAAAGAATTATTGCTGAGGACGGTATAACGACATACGCCTATGGACATTACAGCATTACAAGTAGTGCATAAGAGAATGTAAGTCGAATATGAAGATTTTCTCGTGAGTCTACAATCTTAAAAAAATGAAGGTTATCCGTGTGCTGTATATGCAGCTAGCTGACGACCGATGAAGAAAGAAGAAGATGGAAGGGAAGGTGGTAACCCTGCCATTAGGAGCAATCCTAGTGCTAGTCTCAAGCCTAGATAAAAAGGGGAGAGACGCCTACAACAAACTAAAATAAAGGTATGTTGACGTAAACTTTCCAATTAAAACTCTCGAATAATAAAACCTGAATAATACATTGCAATTTCACTAAAAGAAAGCTGAGGTTATCTTTGGTTAGCCAGATTAGGTTAGTCGATGACTGAGTAGAATAGATGATGAGAGGAACGTTTAGGATTGGTCGGGTTAATCTAGGCTAGGCTCTCGTACTTATTGTCTAAGTTATGAAGGATGGATTAGCTTAGATTACCTTAGCAATGGGCTGGTTACGTGTTGTTCTTACGTTTTGTTACTTGGTTACATGGTTGGTACGTGTTGTTACGTCGTGTGACGTTTATGGTTACGAGGTGTCACGTGATGTTACGAGGATACGTGCTTATGTTAGTTAGTGCGACGTCTTGTCATGCTGTTATGTTACGTTGTGTTACGTGGTTATTGTTGGTTACGTTAGATGATGTTACGAATGAATAGACAATTAGAAGATCCAGAGCAAACATGGTGGCAGTAGGTTAAGACGTATACTTCGCTGTAAACCGATATACAGTTTGTCTCTCTCCGTTTCGCGCACTAGTTTAACATATATAAAGTTTGTAAGGTTTACAAAATAAGTATATAAAAGTGTTGCAGCGCTGGATGATAAAAGTTTTATAATCGAATTACTCTATATATTACCGTATAACCCTACATTCCTCCTCCTTCAACCCCTGTTTATCCTTGTATCTCTCCCGTTTTCCATATTTCTCTCATATAAACGTATACTCTGCTCCTCAACCCATGTCTAGACTAGCACCTCTCCTCATATGTCCTACCGATCTCATATAAATGCATTTTCCCCCTTGAAGACTCTCTCAACCTAGCACCTACCTTCGTTTTCCCTATCTTTTCCCATATAAACGCATACTCTGTCATTCAGACCTTCCTGTCTAGCCTAGCACTTCTCCTCATATTCCCCTACCTCTCTCATATAAGACGCATTCCCTACTTCAACCCTGTCTAGCCTAGCATCGAACCTCGTATACCCTATCTCTCGCATATAAACGCCTACTCTATCATTCAAAACTCCTAGCCTAATACCTCTCCTCGGTTCGCTATCTCGCTCATATAAAACGCCATATTCTACCCTTCAAGTCCTGTTTAGTATAACATCTTTCCTTGTATTCCCTATCTCTCTCGTATAAAGCGTATCCCTCCCTCCTTTAGCATCTGACTAGCCCAGCATCAGCCCTCGTATTCCCTATCTCTCCCCTATAAACGCATTTTCCTCCTTGAACTGTCGCATCTACCCTCGTTTTCCCTATCCTTTCCCATATAAACGTAAAAGTGGCCCAGCTTCTGTCTATCATACCGCCTGCCCCCCTTTTCCATATATTCCTCATATAAACGTATACCGTACTCCTTAACCTCTGTCTGCACTAGCACCTCCCCTCGTATGCCCTATCTCTGTCGTATAAAGCATATCTCTCCCTCCTTCAGTCCCTGCTCTACCTCAGAACTCTCCTCGTTTTCCCTATCTCTCCCATATAAACGCATTTTTTCCTCCTTGAAGGTTCTCTCAACCTAGCATATACCCTCGTTTTCCTCGTCTCTTCATATAAAAAGTCATACTCTACCCTTCAAACCCTGAATAGTCTAGTACCTCTCCACGTATCCCCTATCTCTCCTGTAAATATGTTCATATTCCCCCTGCTTCAGCATCTGTCTATCCTAGCCTCTGTTCACGTTTTCCCTATCTTTCCCCTATAAGATATTCCACATCTCAACCCTATCTAGGTTAACACTTCTCCACGTAGTCCCCGTATCTCTCATATAAAGCACATCCTCATTCATTCAACCTCTATCTAGCCTAGCATCGATCCTCGTAGTCCCTATCTTCCCCATATAAACGCATTTTCCTCCGTGAACCTCCGGATATACCCTCGTTTTCCCTATCTTTTCCCATATAAACGCAAAAACTGCGCCAGGATGGACCTATATCCTCTACTTACGCAGCGAAAGTGGGTACTGTACCACGGAACATGACTACAGCACGGAATGAGCGTCATATTGTCCGCATGGCCATAACGGACCGTACAGCTTCAACCACAGTGCAACCACAGTGTTGGCTTGAGCACTGCAACAGGTGTGAACTTGTCTGCATCAACGATTCGTCGTCTGCTGCAGGTTAGACTGGTTGCTTGCATGTCATTACGTCGGCTTCCATTGTCCAGAAACCACAAGCTCCTCCGACTGCAATGGGCACGTGAACACCGTCACTGGGGTGCTGAATGGCAACATGTAGTCTTTTTGGACGAGTCCCGCTTCAACGTTTCCTACAGTGATGGCTGCATACGTGTCGGGCGGTACCGTGGTGAGCGCAATCTGGAGTGCTGCATTGTTGGGCGGCATAGAGGACACCAGGTGTGATGGTTTGGGGCGCCATTGGTTACAACAACCGATCTCGCCTCCTACGAATTGAGGGCACTTTGAACAGCAACCGGTACCTAACGGTTGTTGTAGAGCCTGAGGTACTCCCCCTGCTTCAGGCATCTCCACAGCCGCATTTCAACAGGACAATGCCCGGCCACATATTGCGAGAAATGTACAAGTCTTCTTCGAAGAGCGAGAAGTAGCATTGCTTCCCTGGCCTGCACGTTCGCCTGACATGTCGCCCATCGAACATGTTTGGAATATGGTTGGTTGGCATCTGGTGCGTCACGGTCCTCCAGTAACCAGTGTCACGGATTTGTGGGGCTCGACTACAAACTGCGTGGAGGGAAATCCCTCAGGAACTTATTCAGAACCTTTTTGATTCAATGCCACGGCGTATAGAGCTCGAATTACAGCGCATGGAGGCCACACCAAATACTGAATATTAGGGCTCAAAGGTCATGTATAGATTTGAAATGTGTACCATTTGTTACTTGCCATGTACCGAATCTGTGGTATTAAATTCATTGAATTCATGCGTTTCCTTCTTGGTGTTGCAATTTTCACAAACGGCAGTGTAGATTAAACGCCACAGGGCAGATAAGACATGTTGTTTATACCAAAACCTGCCATCTATTTGTATTCAAGCGCTTAGATATCTAAGACAGAAAGGGATGCATTAAATTCGACCTAAAATGTTGATTTTCAAGTTACACTGGGAATTTGAGGTTCTATGAATTAAAAAAAACAGCAGTGCAAGATACCCATGTTTCTGAGTAAAATATGAAAGTAAAGGTACGGACGAGACCTCGCAACCGGTGCAGAGCACTGCAAGTGGGCCAGAACGGCCCCTTTTGCTTCCGTGACTCCTGGGAGGGAGGGATGAGGGGGAGAGATCCGAAGTGCGACCAGATCCGGATGACTACGAGCTCAAGCATTGACGGGCCCGGGCTCACTCACAAGCCACCGAACCCCCGGTGGTCCCCCTCCCCGAGTGGGTCCCAAGAGGCGAGACCTAACTGAGTAGTCCTGCAACGACGTCAGGGAAGAAACCTCTACAGAGCGCACAGCCACCGCCCAACCGCAACCTGCAGAACACCGTCCGCTGGTCCCACAACCCTGACACAGGTGACAAGGAGGATGATGGGGTACAGGAAGTGAGGGGCAAGAGAGTCGTGGTTTAAGTAGAACCACCCAGTATTCGCTACCAACACGCGAACCATGAAAAACCCATGGGTCAGAGTGAGCGGGGATCGAACCCGGAGCCTCCCGAATGCGATTCGCACACGTTACCGTGGCACCACCTGACTATAGGTTTATTTTGCTACCGCAATGAGGACACTTTATATGAATCTGAAAAGTTAATCCTTTACTTGAATAAAAAAAGCTTCTCCGTTTGACTTGAAAATTTTTGTTTTAGTGCAATCGTACATTAGTTTATGCAAATAACAAACCACTAGATTTTATTCAGAAGAAATAGATGTACTTTAAAACTTAGAATACATTAACTATAGCATCAGTTAAGAGCCATCAACATTTTGGGGCTAATATGATGGATTCTATTGCAAGTAATTTCTAACAGCTTTTGCTTCTTCTTGAATTGATGTATAAGTTGTTCGAAAATGAACTAATACAGTATTAAAATAGATAAGCTACACAAATGATGGATGACGGCAAAACACTAAATTGATGACTAATGTAATTTTTTGATGTTGTGATTTCAAATTTGGAAAGCAAAGTTAAGGCACTTCAAAATAAATGTGTATAATTTTTCATCCTGATCTATCAGCAACGTATGTTTACCCTAATTTATTTTAGTATATTTTTAGGTTTTAATAGTATTTAGAAAAATTCCTCATGGTTTGGGTACATGACATCTAAAAATTTATTGTCAATAGTAATTGATATATTAAACCCTTTAGTCACGTGATATTATTATAATAGCCCCAATTGAAGGGATTAATATGATACAGGGATTTAATTATTTTATTAGAACGTTCACCTTGTTATGAAAAGGTCAATAAAGGAATTAAAATAAATGGTTTAATATTTTCATTCGGATTTTGAGGCAGTATTTCTAACACTTAAATAATTTCAATCAAATTATGTAATATGTAAATTCAATAACAGCCCGCCTTGTAGCAATATGTATATGTGATAATTTGTAAAATGTATGTAACAGTCATTGCATATGCTTATAATATTGTATCCATGTGTAATAATGTTATGTGAATGTATTACGTAATTTAATAATGTAGGAGCTGTGAGAAATAGGTCAAAAGTTGCTAACAAAGAGGTAACAATGAGGTAATCTTGAGTCAATAATGAGTAAGAAAGTTTAACAGTACTACTTGTGATTCTTGGAGTAACAATAATGTAATTTTAGTGACAGTTTATAAAATAGCCAATCAACAGCCAGAAAAAGCTTTAATTAAATGAAGGTATTCTATTGGATTAGGAATAGACAATCAGAGACTTGAAATACAGAAATTTACAAGTTTAGACGGTTGAAATCAATTCAGTTGCCTGCAGACAGTGCTCATAACTGGATGCGTTGCTTGTGCGTCCTAGAAAGATTTAATACTATTCGTGTGAGACAAAAAAATAAGTTTACGTGTTAAAAAGTGTAATTAATTAATAAAAAGAATCTCACAGCTCTCTATATCAGTGAAGTGTTATTTAAATCGTATCAAGTATTAATAAAAGGAGTAAAGTAAAATTATAATCTTTGTAAGCCTACATTCTTGTTGCATCACGCCCTGCTAACAGAAACGTGTCTCTAAAAATAAATACTGACGCAGCCGAGGCAAAAATAAATATATAATATTTAAAGAAACAGTCAAATTACAAAGTTAATATTTTTTAAACTTGGGGCAATGGCCACCTAAAAGTACATTTGGAGCGAAGGCTACCAGAAACTGTTTACTATACGTGCGGTTGCAACTACTACAAGTTCGGCTCCCCAACAGTTGAAATATAATACAACTCCTTCAATACAAACTACTTCAAATTGACGCCCAAAGCGTGGTGCAAAATAATGTAGAAAACCATCTTTCTCAAATTGGCTTCCATACGTGGATCAGAAAACACCTTTCTCAGTTTGCAGTGAGTAGATTTGTAGTTATCTGCAAAAAGTTAGGTTTTAGTATGTTAATAACTCCTATAATTCATGCAGAGTAAAATTTATTGTGAAATTAACTGTTTCCGAAATACTCAGTGTGATAAAATTTATTCACTTGAAATATAAAGTGTTGGTTTTTTTTTTGTTTTTTGTTTCTCATTGACTCATACCAAGAATACGTAATATAAGGGATAGCATGTAATTAAAGGGTAACGGCAGAATATTACCTTTTCCTACAAAATGTATATTGTTGTAGTATTTATCGAATCGAAAGCATTTGAAAGAAACATTTATAATGATTAAGTACAGAGGTAGTTATATAAATAAGCTGTAATAATAATAATAATAATAATAATAATAATAATAATAAATGTAGAAAAAGCAATATTAATTTGATATAAGAGTTTTAATTTCTATACCAGTGCCTACTAGATAGAAAAAAGTATTTGTATTCCAACCAAAAATTTGATATGAATATTTCACCCGAAATACATGTTTTAAGACACCTGGATCCGAAAAAAAAAAAACAGTTTTAGAAAGCGTTCTATTAATGTGTGTGTGTTTGTGTGTGTGTGTGTGTGTGTGTGTGTGTGTGTGTGAGTGAGTGATTCTTCAAAGATAGATACCAAACTTGGTATTTACGCTTGGTGTATTCCAAGATAGAACACGACGTTTTTCAAGAAAATCCTCACCCCAAATTATGCTTCATATGGATTATCGTATTATTATTTTTTTTTTCATTTTCTCAGAAATGGCTCTAACGATTTTGATTAAAATACCGTATAGTTAAGATATTTAGGTTAGAAATAAAATTTATATCTTGAATTTTCTGGGAATACCCTGTGTAATCCACTGCATTCAGAAGGAATTGTGTGTAATTTTGTATAACTGGTAAACTTTAAGAAACAGACAAAATCTACTACATAAAAATGTTGATCTCTTTAAAACACATTATTGGTTTCCAAAAACCTTTTTGCGGCATCATCCATTTTTAACATATCGTTAGATAATATTGGTGTCAATTGTTCAGTACTTGGTAAACTTTTTGTGGTCCTGCCGCTATTCACTTGTTTCTCGCGATGTCATGGAAAGCGTATCGAACTTAAAATCCATAGCAAGTCGCTTTTAAACACCTGACTATCGATTCGGTTTTCCCTATATCTCTTGTACCTACCATGAAATGTGTAATGAAATTACATCTGCAATTGTTTATCTCGATTAACGTGAAGCAGATAGAAAAAAATCTGATGTGTTACTCTCACATTACTTTCTCTACTCTTGTACAAACTATTTTTACAAACGCTTATTCTCCATATGCTTCATGTTAATCGAGATGTTAATCTTATTGCTAATTTTCTTGTAGATGCAAGGGGAATTGGTAGGCTTTAAGCGATACTCAAATATTTTAAGAGCTGGTTGATATGAGGAGCATTACATTCTCTTTGCATGTCCAGGACATAAAAAAATGAATAACGAATTCCCATTAGCGAAAAAGTATAAGTATTGGAAAATACCTCGAAAATGGTTCACTCAATAAAAAAAAATCTGATGTGTTACACTCACATGACTTTCTCTACTCTTGTACAAACTATTTTTACAAACGCTTATTCTCCATCTATTTCATATTAATCGAGATAAACATTTGCAGAAACGATCTTTTGACATGCAAATAGATATACATTTTACACATAGCGACCGGTTCTAAAAATATTTAACCATCGCTTAAGGCCTAATATGTTCCCCTTGTTTTGTATTTGCAAGGGCAATATAAGCACATACATATCTCTTAATAGCTGGTTGCTATTTGCAGTACCATTCTGTTTGCCACAAATTAATACTCTTTGCATATCTAAGACAAAAAAATGAATAACGAATTGCCATTTAGAAAATAAGTATTGAAAAATTTAAGGGAATAACAAGTAATATCTCGAAAATGGTTCACTCAACAAAAAAAATGTATATGACATAAATTGTGTATTTTAATGCGATCTACATTTGTTGTGTTGTAAAATTTTGTCTATCTCTTATGGTTTACCAGTTATGCAAAAGTCGTTCACAATAAAGAATACTTTTGGAGACATTCCCAGGAAATTCAAGATATACATTTTATTTGTCATACAAAATGTCTTAAACATATGATATTTTAATCAAAATCGTTAGAGCCATTTTTGAGAAATTTAAAATTTTCGAGAAATCTTCCATGTAAAGGGTACTCTGGGGTGGGGGGATTTTCTTGAAAACCTTCGTGTCGCATCCTTGGAAGATACTGAACCTAAATAAAAAGTTTGGTGTTTATCCGACAGTTCGTTTCTGAGTTATGCTGTTCACAGTCACACACACAGACACACACACGGACATGTTTCCAAAAATGCTTTTTTTGGATTCAGGGGGTCTCAAAACATATATTTCCGGTGAAATCTCGGTATCGAATTTTTGGGTGGAATACAATACTTCCCCTACTTACTATACGTAGTAGAGAAGCATGAGTAAGGACAGTTTGTAGAAGCTATATGGAAATAAATTATATTCGTTAGAGAAACTCATGTGAATGAAACACATCAGATTTTTTATGATGTTTCACTTGTTGAACAAGAAGAATGGCATATAACTGTCAATGCTGCGGTAACCCCTGCATCTGTGGTTTACTGGGAGAAGGGGAATTGTAATTCTTATTTTGTCAGGCTGGTCACAAACGCAAACATCCATTCCGTCCAAAGAGTGTTGTGATTATACTTGAGAATCAAAAGGGGAATACCCACTGATCAGTGAAGCGAGCTACAAACACTTGAGTGTAGCATAATTCCAGTTAGCTGACCCTCTCAATTTCTTTTTCTTCGTGCTCACCTAAAAAGAGACTATGTAAGATCATTTAACTCAGCAACGACAAATGGTACACAGCTGTGCACGTAACTGGAAAGTTTTGAGCTCAACGTGGTTCAAACTCGCCGACATTTGTTTCACTGCTGACCTAGCTATGAAGAGACTGGAATGAATTTGCAATATTAACGGAAAATGAATGCACACAGCAGACATGAGTCAGCTAGTTCAGTGCACATCATACGGCTATAATGCTTTTATTTTGGTCTCCTAAAATGAATAGATTTATACGATAGTAAACTAGTAAGTAACGGCGGTCTGGCTGTAACATATAAATAAATACCTTATTAAAAAAAAGCATGCTGTATTTCTCCACATACACATAATCAAAGCCATTATTTAAGTATTTGTTATATCTGTCCATGTTGTAGTCGGGTGCCAGCAGTCCATTAATCCAAGATATTCGGAAAATTATTTCACCAAGCAAAGAAAGAGAAATATTTAGAAAGAAACCTGTAACTCATCTAGGGTTACACGTCTGTCTTGCACGATTTTATTGTTCACTTTGTGACGGTATTTGTTGGTAGTTGGAAGATGTTTCATTTTATTTATTGAGCCCCACGTGGTGAAGCCATTTTGTGACGTGATTCTTTGTTAAGTTTGTTAGCTCCACGTGGTGGTAGCAATTTGCGGCGGTATTAATGTTTGTTTGAAAGAATGCTACTGTTTATTTGCCGCACGTATTGAATATAATTTGTCGCGGTCACTTCGTGTTATCTTTTACTGAGCGCCTGTTATTTTATTTAATTTTGGTTCACTGTCCTCCGGCTAGCTATGATCTTTTTGGTCGAGCACTTCTCTTTATACAGGTTGTGTAAACGGAAAGGAGTCTTTTATCCAAAGATAACACTGATGAAAGAATTTGTTTTACACTTTTTATTTTCTTATCATATTATGCACTTTCACATATTAATCTTGACACTCGCCAAACTGAAACTGTTATAATAACTTCATTACTGCCCATTATTAATTCGGTACTTCAACTTTTTGTGTAATTAACTTTACAACACTTGAGATTTTTCATAACTCTGCTACGCGTAACCGGCGAATCGATAAACTATTCGAGGTATTCACCATGACTGCTGTACGACGTATAATGGACTGGAGCCGACGTGTACTGTACAAATATTTCTGCTGGACTGAAGGAACCCTACCTCTAACCTAGCCCTTTTTATACTCCTACACCCCGATATGCCTAAAGATTATAACCGAGCTGCTATTGGCTAATAAAACGCGCCAACATTAGCGTCTATTTTTATATCCAATGAAAATTATGAACACATATACTGTAGGAAAAATGTTCCAGCAAATTCTAAAGAAAAACGCGCCAACATTACGTCATTTGCTCGTCTCTAATAATGATAAACAGCTCACCCCCTCGCTGCATTATTGCACGCTATTATTGTCAGTTTCAGTAAGGCAGTATAAACTTACTTCTCAACAATAATTACAATCAACAAACATCTCAAATCACTGTCACACAAAAATGCATATTCATACTATAATCACTCTTTACATTTAAATAATTTGTGATACAAATTACTGCATCAACTTAATTGTTCAAATCATCTGCGTTGAGGAACAGTCGTCCAGGTCGAGTTTCGTCATGTACATTAATTGTTCGTCCATTGTTGAACATTTTCATTTGTTTATTACTGTATCACCATACACTTCCTTTAATTGCCATAAATTTCTGCAGGATTAAACTTCCGAGAATTCAATAATCGTATAGTAACCTCTCTCGGTGTCACCTCACAGTCGGCGGGACTTTGTATTACACAGTTAACTTTGAACAATCACAGTATGCACTTGTTTCAACTAGCCCTCATACAACACTGTGAAAAGATGTCAACGAAACCATTCTACCTGGTACTGAAGCGAGATAGCGATCTACGCAGTCGGAATGCGCAAATGATCGTTGCTGCCCAGATACCCTGTAACGTTTCAGCGTTAAATTAAATTAAATTGAGTTTTATTTATGGACGCTCCCTAACTACTATGTCCTTAGCACCCCATTCTATATTGGGCGTGAACGATCGGAAATTTTGCTCAGAGGCCTCTATCAGGCTTGAGATTCTTTTACGTGCCGTAAATCTACGACACAGGACCACCGGCTTTACTTCCCTTCCGAAGGAAGACATGCTAAGGATTTTTACGCCCGACAAAATCCATCGCTCTGCGCCAGATTTGAACCCACATCCTCGATATTTCAGTGTGCATGTATATCAGACAGAAATATAATTTCATTACTGCTGTCATTTCAATACTGCTTCTTGCTATTTCAGAAATAATATTTAAGTAAATACAACAAAAATGTTATGTTCGCGCAACATTCTCTACCAATTCGCAGATACCCACATTACGAGTATGCTAATTATTTACAAACATTTTCTCTACCAACTTTATGTTTAAAAAAATCTGATGTGTTACACTCACATGACTTTCTCTACTCTTGTACAAACTATTTATAGAAACGCTTATTCTCCATCTACTTCATGTTAATCGAGATAAACATTTGCAGAGTCTATCTTATTGCTAATTTTCTTGTAGATGTAAGGGGACTGTATATTTACAAGGGCAATATAGAAATACAGTAGCCTTTAAGCATATACATATCTCTTAATAGCTGGTTGCTAGGTGCAGCACCATTCCCTTTGCCACAGATTAATACTCTTTGCATATACAAGACAAAAAAATGAATAACGAATTACCATTTGAGAAAATAACAAGCAATATCCCGAAAATGGTTCACTCAACAAAAAAAATGTATATGGCATAAATTGTGGATTTTAACGCGATCTACATCTTTTGCTTAGTAACATTTTGTCTATCTCTTATGGTTTACCAGTTATGCAAAAGTCGTTCACAATGAAGAATACTTTTGGAGACATTCCCAGAAAATTCAAGATATACATTTTATTTGTCATGAAAATATCTTAAACATATGATATTTTAATCAAAATCGTTAGAGCCATTTTTGAGAAAATTAAACTTTTCGAAAAATGTTCCATGTAAAGGGTAATCTGAGGTGGGGGGATTTTCTTGAAAACCTTCGTGTCGCATCCTTGGAAGATACTGAACCTAAATACCAAGTTTGGTGTTTATCCGACTGTTCGTTTCTGAGTTATGCTGTTCACAGACAGACACACACACACACACACACACACACACACACACACACACACACACACAGACACAGACAGACACACAGACACACACACGGACATGTTTCCAAAAAGGCTTTTTTGTATTCAGGGGGTCTCAAAACATGTATTTCCGGTGAAATCTCGGTATCGAATTTTTGGGTGGAATACAATACTTCCCCTACTTACTATACGTAGTAGAGAAAGTAAAAATGAATAACGAATTCCCATTTGAGAAAATAAGTATTGGAAAATTTAAGGGAATAACAAGTAATATCTCGAAAATCGTTCACTCAACAAAACAAATGTATATGAAATAAATTGTGTATTTTAACGCGATCTACATTTTTTGCGTAGTAAAACTTTGTCTATCTCTTATGGTTTACCAGTTATGCAAAAGTCGTTCACAATAAAGAATACTTTTGGAGACATTCCCAGGAAATTCAGAATATACATTTTATTTGTCATAAAAATATCTTAAACATCAAAATTTGTATTGTAATCAAAATCGTTAGAGCCATTTTTGAGGAAATTAAAATTTTCGAAAAATGTTCCATGTAAAGGGTACTCTGGGGTGGGGGGATTTTCTTGAAAACCTTCGTGTCGCATCCTTAGAAGATACTAAACCTAAATACCATGTTTGGTGTTTATCCGACTGTTCGTTTCTGAGTTATGCTGTTCACAGACAGACACAGACACACACACGGACATGTTTCCAAAAATGCTTTTTTTGGATTCAGGGGGTCTCAAAGCATGTATTTCCGGTGAAATCTCGGTATCTAATTTTTGGGTGGAATACAATACTTCCCCTACTTACTATACGTAGTAAAGAAAGTAATAACAATTGATATATGCCTAGAAGCATTTTAAAATTCGGCAATGATGGCTTTGAGAGGTAAGCAAAATCGTGCACGTTATCCGTTTTCATATTCACGAAATTGCGTATATCTTCTTCTTCTTCTTCTTTGTTCGATTAACCTTTGCGGTCAAGGCGTTGGGTTGAGACACAACCAAGGTTGCCAGATTGACCGATAGTTCCATTATGAGAAAATTTTGAAAGAATTGCTATTTATACCATTTGGGTGACTTTTGGAACTCATGTAATATTTGAGCGACGTTGTTGATTTATTGATCTTCATTAACCAGCGCCCTATCGAGCGAGATAACTCCGTAGTAAGCGTGAGGCTCGCATTTGGAAGGTCGCGGGTTCAATTGCGGTTGGACCTGCTACTCTGTCCTTGGGTTTTTTCGCGGTTTTGCCAGGTCTGTAGGCGAATGTTGCGGTGGTTTCTGTGCCGCCGATAATTTCTCTGCCATTTCATTTCCTTGACATGCATCAGGGTCAGAAGATCAGGCCAGTGGACGGCGCGACGTGGCTGTGAAATTTGCTTTGAGTAACTGTCTGTCCTGGCGTCCAGTGTGTGATTAACTCCCAGTGAGATCTCTGCTTGGGGAGAGGCTTGTGTGTGTGGTACTACCGGCGGTATCCCACAGCTGGAAACGTTAAGACTTGCGTCCGAGCCTGCTGTCCAGGATCTGGTCGCTGTGTCCTTCGCTTCAACCCTCCCTCCTGGAGGTTCATTATACTTCATACAACTTTCACTGCAGCGGAATTAAATCTTGTGGCTAATATCTCATAGAAATAAAACAGATATTAAGCTCGCATCTCTCGTATACTATTACGTCCTCCATTGTGTAAATTTTTATTGCTTTTAACACACATCTTACAAGCAAACATTCAGGAGGGACAGATAAAAATCTCACATATCTATTATGAAATAGGTTTAGAACGTCAAAAGAAATGTTTATATTCCTTGCTTTCCACTCGAGGGCCGCCACTTAGTGTAATTTGACCAATAATTTGGATACCGTCGTGATGATATAACTACAGGGAAAACGAGAGACCATCGTGTTCACTTTATATGAAGAATTCTATTGTGATCAGTAACTTTACACCGGAATGTATGATTAAACGTTGTTTTGTGATGTTTAGGAACACCAGAAAGTAACCAATAACAAAACTACTTTGACCCTCTCTGCAAATGGTATTACTCTTGGTTTTTTCCCATAGATGGCACATAAATAGATCCCAATTCCGGCTAACTACCGGTTCCGGATTTACGATCAGTTCCGTAGACATCATCTTCGGATTCATTACTATGAATATTGAGAGTGTTATAAACGTAAACATGCCAGCATTTTCAGATACATGCTTTTTTATTACTTTACACACGCCTTGTTCTGTTAGTTTTATTTGTTTATTCGTAAAGGAAGCATATACATATCCTTCCGATTCAAATAACGTAACACGTATTTCTGCCACATGGAGCAAATTAAGTTTTACTCACAGGACTTATAAGCCAATGTCTTGGGTCAATAGCCTGTCGAAGAGCAAGCAAACTCTGAATCAGCATATCCAGGATGGATGTTAGGTCAATAACCGGTATGGCGGTGAAGAAGAAGAAAATGAACTGTAGCGATGAAAAGGATGATATGAAAATACGCGGATCAAATTATCCAACCCAGCATTCGTCTAGTGATCGAGGAAAAAAGCTTTTGGTCAGTACCGGGATTTGAACGCGGGACTTCTCGAATGCGAGTCGCTCAAATTACAACGGTGATATGTCCACAACAGGCAAAGCACGCGTTTGGACTATGACAGACTGGATAACCCCTCAGCAGCTTGCCTGCTATTAGTCTAGATGACGTAACGATCGGCCACGTATATATAATGCATGGCAACTTATGACGTTCCAGAATAACGAATTGTAAATGGCCGTATTGTAATTCTCCACGAGTTGTACAGGTCTGCATAATTATACATTTAGCAATGCTGCATTCAACAGTAACAGAAAATTCAACATTTTTATCTGCCCCTCCTGAATGTTTACTTGTTAGAGAAACATATTTTAGCATTTTTTAAAATTGATAATGGACTGTATACAGTCCGCTACAGTAAAACTTCATTTTGTCTACTTCATTGAGGAACGTTTTCAGTTGATGTTGCATTCTCATCTAGGCTTATTCTTACACTTTTATTGCTTTGTTAACCTTAAGCACATGTTCGGTAATAATAGCCTAATTGCATAAAAAAACCCAAAATTAAACATTTAAACTATTTCTCACAAAGACGAAACTTTATAAAATAATTAATGGTAAGGAAATAAAATTATCAATCATCATTATTAATATATTATAGTTAAATATAAAACCTATAGTGTGAGTACTCTAATCAAAGATAAAATTGCGTACTTCTTATTGTCATATTTTATATTAATGAGTGTTTAAATACATTTGTAATTTCGTAACACTATGGAGATTTGAGGAGCAATCGCATTCGCAGAGTTTGTGCAGAAAAAAGAAAGGTAAGAGAAGCTATTGTTCAGTGTCGTACTCGCAACGTTTTTTAAGGGAAAAACCGAATAGCATATAAGCAGGGGGAAAACGGTTGAGGAGACCTTAGACTCAAAGATTCAAGTTAGACATCACATGATTTGATTCCAGCCTATAGGAAGACAGCGTAGGAAATTAAATTTGAGTGTAGGAGACCTGCGTAAATTCAACAAATGAAATGATAGGAAATTGTCGAATATTCTGGAACAGTGGGAGTATAATGAGCTGGAAACGTTTAGAAGGAAGCCAAAATGATCTCGAAGTTTACACGCAACCTATCTGCGCTAGTTAACATAATGAATGCGTGCTAAAACACATTATAAAAGTAATCCTTCTGCATAATCAAATTCTGAATGATAGAGAACGTACTCACTTGTTAATCTAAAGTTTGTAAAATGTATGAACGAAGTATGTAAGTTAAACACATTTGTGCGATAACGGTCGGCAACTAAAATGTTGAAGCAATTGCAATGATTAACAGTAAACACTCACATCATCATAACTGTTACATGGGAAAAGGTGTAAATATACATTTTTACTTTCTCTACTACGTATAGTAAGTAGGGGAAGTATTGTATTCCACCCAAAAATTCGATACCGAGATTTCACCGGAAATATATGTTTTGAGACCCCCTGTATCCAAAAAAAGCATTTTTGGAAACATGTCCGTGTGTGTGTCTGTGTGTGTGTGTGTGTGTGTGTGTGTGTGTGTGACTGTGAACAGCATAACTCAGAAACGAACAGTCGGATAAACACCAAACTTGGTATTTAGGTTCGGTATCTTCCAGAGATGCGACACGAAGGTTTTCAAGAAAATCCCCCCACCCCAGATTACCCTTTACATGGAACATTTTTCGAAAATTTTAATTTTCTCAAAATTGGCTCTAACGATTTTGATTAAAATATCATATGTTTAAGATATTGTCATGAGAAATGAAATGTATATCTTGAATTTTCTGGGAATGTCTCCAAAAGTATTCTTCATTGTGAACGACTTTTGCATAACTGGTAAACCATAAGAGATAGACAAAATTTTACTACACAAAAAATGTAGATCGCGTTAAAATCCACAATTTATGTCATATACATTTTTGTTGTTGAGTGAACCATTTTCGAGATATTGCTTGTTATTCCCTTAAATTTTCCAATACTTATACTTTTTCTCAAATTCGTTATTCATTTTTTTTGTCCTGGTATTGCAAAGAGAATGGAATACTCCACATAGCAACCAGGTCTTAAAATATTTGACTATCGCTTAAAGCCTACCAATTCCCCTTGCATCTACAAGAAAATTAGCAATAAGATTAACATCTCGATTAACAGGAAGTATATGGAGAATAAGCGTTTGTAAAAATAGTTTGTACAAGAGTAGAGAAAGTCATGTGAGTGTAACACATCAGATTTTTTAATTTGTGATGATAAACCTAAAATTCTTCAGCTAAAATTGAACTTCAGTGTAATCATTCAACGGTGGCCGAGTAGTTAGACCGCTCGCCTCTCACCAAGGCGCCTGAGTTCAATTCCAGGGATCCGCATGTGGGATTTGTGGTGGAAAAAGCGGCGTCTGGAGGGATTTTCTCCGAGTTCTCCGGTTTCTCCCGCCACGTTTCATTTCCCCGATGCTCCATTATCACCTTCCCTGTCATTCATTTTCATCTACATTTATCAACCACTTCCTCGCTCTAATCCCGGGCGTGTGGCTGATCAGTCACCCTGGTCTCTCACTCTCTGATCCGTAGGCCCTCTGTCCCCCGTCAGGCGTCTCCCCTACATACGAGGGCAGTCTCAGAAGTAACCCGACCTGACGTATATATAGCGGTTGTTTTAAACAAATGACTATGGTAGAAAGTACTACCCTTATAAAGCTTAAGTTTGAAGTTTGACGATGTAGTTTAGTAATTGTTTGGCAGCCATCAATAGTGAACTCTCTCAGCGAATTTGTAAACATGGATAAAACTGGCTATCGTTAGGTGACAAAATACTTTCATTTGAAAGGTCTTAGTCCAACTAATATTAAAGCTGAGCTAGATTCTACTCTGGGGGAATTGCTCCTTCGTTTACAATAGTAAAATATTGAGTGACAGAGTTTAAGCGAGACCATACGAGCTGCTAAGACGAACATCGCAGTGGTCGACCAAATGAGGTGACCACGCCAGAAATTGTGAAGAAAATCCACAAAATGTTATTGGATGACCGTCGACTGAAAGTGCGCGAGCTAGCAGACATCGTAGGCATTTCAAAAAGTTCTGCACATCGCACACTAACTGAAAAATTAGACATGAGAAAACTGTACGCAAGATGGATGCCGCGTTTACTCACAATGGAACAAAAACAGCGTTGTGAGGATGTTTCAGTCGAGTGCTTGGCTGCAATAAAGCCGAGTTTTTCATCGATTCATAACCATGGATAAAACATGGGTCCATCACTTCACACCTGAGACGAAGGAACAGTCAAAACAGTGGACTGAAAGGGGAGAATCAGCTCCAAAGAAGGTGAAGACAGTTCCATCTGCAGGCAAGGTCATGGCGTCAGTTGTTTGGGATGCGCGTGGGATAATTTTCATTGCTTATCTTCAGAAAGGAAAAGAAATCAATGGCGAGTATTTTGCAAACTTATTGCAGCGTTTGAATGATGAAATCAAGCAAAGACGGCCGCATTTAGCGAAAAAGAAAGTCCTGTTTCATCAAGACAATGCACCAGTTCACACATACATTATCGCCATGACCAAAATCAATGAGTTAAAGTTCGAATTGCTTCCTCATGCACCCTATTCACCAGACTTAAGCCCGTCTGATTATTTTCTGTTTCCAAAGTTGAAGAAATGGCTTGGTGGTAAAAGATTTGCCAACAATGAAGAGGTGGAGTTTGCAGTTGATGGCTATTTTGCAGAACTCGACGGTTCTCACTATAAACAGGGTATCGAAGCTATTGAACATCGCTGGGAAAAGTGTATCGAGCTGAAAGGAGACTATGCGGAGAAGTAAAGATGTTTTTTCCCAAAATGTTTGTTTTTCCTTTGTTAGGTCGGGTACTTCTGGGACAGCGCTCGTAATTTGCCTTTGTCTTTCCTACATAATTATGTAATTTGCTACATAATTACAGGAGAAGGTTAACTCAGTTTACGCGAACACACTTCACAGGATCTGCACCTTCCCATGTCTGAGCTTGCTCTGTCTATTCCTTTGAGCAGTTAATAGCGTGGCTTGACCAACTTATGTTTAATATTTCAAAACGTTTGCTTACATGTTTTGGCTATCTTAAATAATTTAAACCTACCTCCTAGCTTTACCATTACCTATTTCTAATAACACATGACTTTGCTACAGTTACTAAAAGCGCGTTCCATAACCCCACGCTTCTGTTTGTTTGTGGTCCTCACGCATTTTTACCCTAGGCAATAAAATTGAATGCATTTCGTCTGGCTTCGGACCTGGTATCTTCCCCCTGCATAACAGTGAACTTCCTTACTAATATAGCTGCAATATTTCTCTCAAATTAAATACTAATACAAAAACAATCGCTGCTAATTACTACATAAACAATAAAAATGCAAGAAGATTAATTGACTTGTAAGTCCTTGACGCTTATAATTACTGCTTGGGCTGAGGCATTGTTTAATTAATGTATATTTGTGAAAAATACTGCCTCTCAGTCACCACAAGCACGACCTGAGACTCCAAATCCATGCTCGACTGCAAGCTTTAATGACTAGTCAGGAAACCCATTAAAATATAATTCATTTAATTCATTCAAAAGCCATTAATCGCCGAATATCCATTGATACACTAAAGGAGAAGAAGACGATGACCAGAGGACGTCACCTTCTTCAGATGTGTAGCAAAGAACCGCTACAGTCTCCGCAACTAATCTAACCAGCGCCCTGACGGACCCAAAATATTACAGTTTCTCATTTGTGAATGTTGCAGGAAATCCGGCACATGCGTTTGCTTCAGAACACACACATTATCCCTTCCTTGCTAGTAACCAAGGCAACTGGCTGTTGATTTGCCCGGAGATTGTCACAGGTCCACGACTTGTAAACACACACGCACTTTCTTCCTGTTCGCAACCTCAACACTGCTTTTAACAGCAACGAAAGTGCTTTCATGGTTCTTGGCTTAATTACTTCACGCTGATGTGTTGTGCTAAAATGGAGCAGTGGGACAATGTCTTCCAGTACTTAAAGGTAAACGATGTTATTGTATGGAACGAAGGAACTAAAGAATTAATAAATAAGTAGAAATAAACAAATTTAAACTATTTACAGTCACTAATAGACAATAACCTTAACAATTACATCCGATTACACGAGAAGAATGAGGTAAGTCGCTTTTATTAAGTCACTTTGGAACCGAGAGGGATGTTAACGTCGTGGCCTGCATTCGAGAGGACCCGCCCACTCTGACTTGGGGTTTTCGTGGTTTTCCCTTGTCGTCAGGTGAATGCTGGGGTGATTTTTCTAATACCACGTCTCTATGACCTATGCTTGAGGCGTTTAGCCTCCTGTGGTTCCTTCACTTCATCCCTTCCTCCTGAGCGCGGTAGCTCCAATACATCTCCCTTAGCTCGCAGTGCACGGGGTGTCCCCCTCCGTTGTGTATACTATTGTTTTATTAATATGTACACGAGAAGAATGAGGTAATTACATAATAGAATAATATCATTCCTCCAAATCTTAAATACTTCATTATATCTTAGATCTAAAAGAAATAAAAGTACACCATTGTTAGTAATATTATGGAATTAATTATTATCAATTCTATTGAATTACGATAAACTGACAAATCTTCAATAAGAAGAACTTTCTTACATTCATTTAACATTTTTAACAATGTTGGATTACTGTTGTATAAAGGAACATAACATTTATAAGAAGTTTGTTTACCCCTGGACAGCAGTAGTTTGAAATTTTTCACTAAAGCATTTCTTTTGTCTACGGTAATCACACCTGCAGTTTTCGCCTGGTTCATGACTCTGTATGCTTTATTTTCTTGTTTACATCTCAATTCTACCATATTAGCAATTATTTTTCTTTTCTTTTTCTTAAAATAGCAAAATAGGCGTGTGTCCTAAAATCCTTGTCTGGTCATAAGTTCATAACACTCCAGCTGTCGAGAGCCGCGGCTGTAGTTATAATTGGCGCAACAGTTCTAGACATGTGAAAATCTTAATGAGAGCTATGAAGCGAGTTACTTACCAGATCAGGTGTCTGCCGGTCGTCTGCATGCTGCAGGAGTGCCTGGGACAGTCTTTGTCAAATATCCGCACACCGGCTAGCACTGCACTACATTGCGCTGCACTGATAAACTTAGTTATATACAGTATATTTAAATCCATGCTGTAAAAAGTGCTTAATATAAAAACACTGTCAATCATCTGCCTCCAATTCTTCCACACCTGACAGCCCTTCTTCATCTGCGGAATCACTCATATCATTGCCGTCATCACTGCTGTCGCTGCTTTCTGCTCCATTATCCTGGATGAGAATTCTTTCTATTTGATTTAATGATCTCAATTTGTTCCACATGTCGACAGACATTTTCCCATTCTGGTCTTTCAATTTCTGCAAATCGCTGGCGACATAACTGCTCCACATCTTTTAATTCAAAAGTGATATTTCTGCATGCCACCCATTTTTTGACATCATTCCAGATTAATTCTATTGGGTTTAGATCTGGGTGATATGGTGGCAGTCTAAGTACATTATGGCCATGTTGTATTAATATCTGGTCAAGTATGTAGGACTTCTGAAGCGGTTTGTTGGCTTTAATTAAGTTATATAGCTTTGTTTTACTCATGCTTTAATGAAAAGCTATATTATGCCTAAGTAACCAAGCTTTCATTTCTTGTTTCAAGGAATTTGAGGTAGGTGGTTTGTCAATTTGTGTGTTATGGTAAGAAGATAACCAGAACAGACCCAGCAGGTATATTAGGTATCAACATGGTGTTGATCCACTTCATGTAATTTTCTGTATTCATTTCTTGATGAAAATCTCCTGTTTATTTTTGCGACTTGTAAATGAGAAGGGCATTTGGAACGAAGCCAATTTTTCCACTAGCATGAACGATGATAAGTCTTTGCCCTTTGGCAACAGGTGCCCGCAAACCTAAGTCTCTATCGTCACTCCAACTTTTAGGTGTTGTATGACTGCTGTGTATGTATGATTCATCTTCATATACTATAGTTCGACGCTCTGATTTGTACCTCCGGAGAAGAGTAAAGTACTCTTCCCGCTGAGATCGTATGTTATGCTTTTCTATTAGAACTCTCCTATTTTATTTGGTTTTCTTCCACTTGAACCCTAAATCTTTTATAATTTTTCTGAGACTTGTAGCACCACCTTGAAAATTTATGCTGTCTTTCAGCTTGATGAGCAATCTGCTTATTGTTGGCACAGTTTTTTCTTCCACGTAGAAATTGTGAATCGTACGCCGAATGGCGCATTTGTCGAAATCGTCTATTTCTGTAACACGTTTAGGAACCTTGTGTGTCTTCCCAGGTGTGTCAAATGGTACTCCATCCATGTGTTTTTTCTTAACTTTCAGAACTCTGGAAACGGAACTCGGTGAAACACCAGTTGCTTTGGCTCTTTCTTTCACTTTCTTAAGGCTTTTGTGGAACTCGGATGAACATATATTTTCTTCCTTCATCTCTGCTTCTTGCTTCATGAAGTCGAGTACATTTGCAATTATTTCCCTGCTTTGACTATGTAATACCTTACCACTTAACTTTGAAAATGTAGGAGCCATGGTTATAAATATCACAAATAAGCACTATTTAGGCATTACAACCAGATGCGGAACACTTTCTATGTAGACTGTATGTGTTACGCACTATGAGTAAGCAAAGGTATTATATCGCTTTCGTTGATTAAGCTAAACATAAACCATTCCTAGGCTCGGCAGCTGGGGTGGCAGTCAAGGTCACGATTCCAGAATTTTTGCGCCAGTTATACAGGGGCGGACTATGGTCTGACATACAAGAAGGCTGAACACGAGCCCGTTCTGCTTGTCTGCCACACCGCCCGTGTTTACAACACAGAAAGAATGAGATTTGGAAAATAAAACGACGCTTAACAACTGCCTTGGTAATATCAGCGTCTCTGTTGTCACGTAGGTCACAGTAAAAGATGATATGAAACTGTTGCATTTAAGGGCACTTAAATGTTACTCGCGGAATCAAAATTATACCCTTGGGCAGAGAAAGCCATGGCTCATGTTCATGTTCATTGAACATAGTTGTTTGTATTGAGTTTTTTTGTGCCATAGGTTTCTTCTCAAATGAATAACAAACTTATAAATATAGCATATAAAGCAATAAAATAAAAAAGTTTTATATATAGCGTTTAAAGCAGTAAAATGTGGTTACATTTTACTGGATTAACGACCGAGCAAGGTGGCGCCATGGTAACGTGTGAGAATCACATTTGGGAGGTCTCGGGTTCCAATCCCGGGGAACGTGTTTTTCTTGGGTGGTTAATCTTCTTCCAAGACTTCCTTTCCCTGGTTTCCTGTACCCAAAATTTCCTTCTCATCTGTTTCAGGGTTGAAAGAACATGCGACGGTATCCGGCGGGTTGTGGCTGGTCGGTAGCTGTACTCTCTATAGAGGCTTCTTCGTAACATCGTTCCAGGGACACCTAAGTTGGGACCCGCCTCCGGATGCTCTTGGGCAGGCGTTCCTTCGGGGGACCCCCGGAGGTTAGGGGCTTGTGGGTGCGCCAGAGAGGCGTCGGGTGCGGTTTAATTTAGAAACATTAGGGACCTCGTCCACACTAGCGCCTGTTGTCAACCGGATCGGGTCCCCTTCGGGTTTCATCCCATTCTGGAGCTATAGTAGAAGCACAAAGGGCCAGATGGCCTGTGTGCGATGAACTGCCCCGATTTTGGGGGCCCCTCCGTTCGTCAGACTTGTACCTTTACCTTTTACTAAATCAACGCCGGCCGTGGATGTCTATGCATGTACATAGTGTTTGAAATTAATGTATTTTTGCCACTGAGAGTGTTATTATTATTATTATTATTATTATTATTATTATTATTATTATTACTATTACCATCTCCCGCCAGGTCCGTTTTTCCCTGACTGAGGCTTTTTCCAGGTCTTCCTCTGTCCTCATAACTGGCAAATATCAGGAAGGTGCCCTAAACTTAGGCCTGGAATGTTTCTTTCCCAAACTTCCTTTCCTAATCATCATTTTTACTTTCTCTACTACGTATAGTAAGCAGGGGAAGTATTGTATTCCACCCAAAAATTCGATACCGAGATTTCACCGGAAATATATCTTTGGGGCCCCCTGAATCTAAAAAAAGCATTTTTGGAAACATGTCCCTGTATGTCTGTGAACAGCATAAATCAGAAACGAACAATCGGATAAACACCAAAATTGGTATTTAGGTTCAGTATCTTCCAGAGATGCGACATGAAGGTTTTCAAGAAAATCCACCCACCCCAGATTACCCTTTACATGGAACATTTTTCGAAAATTTTAATTTTCTCAAAAATGGCTCTAAGATTTTGATTAAAATATGATATGTTTAAGATACTTTCATAACAAATAAAATATATATCTCGAATTTTATGGGAATGTCCCCAAAAGTATTCTTCATTGTGAACGACTATTGCATAACTGGTAAACCATAAGAGATAGACAAAGTTTTACTACACAAAAAATGTAGATCGCGTTAAAATACACAATTTATGTCATATACATTTATTTTATTGAGTGAAGCATTTTCGAGATATTGCTTGTTATTTCCTTAAATTTTCCAATACTTATACTTTTTCTCAAATGGAAATTCGATATTCATTTTTTATGTACTGGATATGCAAAGAGAATAGAATACTCCACATAGCAACCAGCTCTTAAAATATTTGACTATCGCTTAAAGCCTACCAATTCCCCTTGCATCTACAAGAAAATTAGTAATAAGATTAACATATCGATTAACATGAAGCATATGGAGAATAAGCGTTTGTAAAAATAGTTTGTACAAGAGTAGAGAAATTCATGTGAGTGTAACACATCAGATTTTTTATTTCACGTATCACCAGTGTGATTTTCATGGTTTCCCCGGATCGGCAGGCAAATGCTGAGTTGGTTTCTTCTCTACCACGAATTACTTTCCGTAATTTCCCTTTCATTGCGTTGTCTGTTTATCTTTCAGGTGTAAATTAAATTACATTGAGTTTTATTTATGGACGCTCTTTAACTGCTGTGGTCCTTAGCGTCCCCTTCTATATTTGACGTGAAAGACTGGAAATTGTGCTCAGAGGCCTCTTTATCAGGCTTGAGGTTCTTTTACGTGCCGTAAATCTGCGACACGGGACCACCGGCTTTATTTCCCTTCCGAAGAAAGCGACGCTAAGATTTTTACGCCCGGAAAAATCCATCTCCCTCCGCCGGGTTTGAACACGCGACTTTCTTTCAGGTGTGCTTCTAGGTTTCGTGCGTATGGCAGTGCCGGACAGATGGCGCGGATGCATACTCAAAGAAAGGGTATTCCTCGTGGATACCAGAGGGCGCTTGGTTGATGGGTCGTTCTTCAACCTCTCTAGATAGCTCCAACAATGGCACGGGTCTTCGAGCTTGGAAATGTTCGGGGCTCCCGCGCATCTCTGTGGCCTGTCTGCCTGCGGCCTGTAGCCTCCTGTGGTTCCCTCGCTTCATCCATTCCTCCTGGGAGTGGTTGCCACAATAGATCTCTGCAGGTCGTGGTGTACCTGCGTTGAATACCGTATGCCCTATTTCTCCACGTTTGCGTTATGAACTTCCTCAAACGCAATTTATCAAAACTGAATGGTGTTCTGAATGTCATTTACTATTGCAGTGATTAAAAACTTGCTAAACTATAAGTTCATCCGGCTTCCCTATGTGTCAATACTATCCTCAAACACAAACAGCATGATAATGTTTCGTAGATAAAGCAGTCTACGTCTGCGATGGTGTACAGTAACTTACTTTTTGTGGCATACGTGATGGTAAGAAACTGAAGGCGTTTATAACGGAATGCAGCACAATTATTATGGAATATTTCAGTAAATTCCATGAAATAAAGCTTAAAAAGGAAGGATTTCATATGTCCTCATTATTTGTATACATACGATGGAAAAAGGAGTACCCATTCCTTTCACCAGGTCCTCGATGTAAATAAATCCACGTGCTTCTGACCGCAACGTTTTCAATGAAGTGAAAAGCAAAAAAGGCCAGAGCAGTAATTTCCAGCCTTAGAATATGTTCAACTAAATTACATTTATGTATCATCCTGGTGTGCGTACTGGATCTAAAATTGCTGAGCATTTTTTAGGGCTAAAAAGGTTATGAGGACTCCCTGAGGAAAAATGCGTGACGGTCAACACGCTGAGAGTATAATCATTTGTAAATTGCTACAAATTAGGAGCGGTTCATTTGAGAGTCACGAACTAAATAGCATAATTTAAGGAAAGTATAAGAGTTCACATAAAAATTACATGTTACCTACTGCTTGTTTACTCTAGTATTTTTCTGCGTTTATAATAAAGCATAAAACATCTTTTCTTTTTCTACATGTGGCACAAACCCTATGTTGTGTTCCTGTATACTGTTGAGAAAGCACATAGAAGACCTAAACGTATTCATTCTTTTAAGTTCTTCTCTGCCAGTAATAGCTTTGAAGTAATAACTGTATTTAACCCAATAATATTTTAAAATGCGACAACTGCTTCTCTAGACTAGGCGATTGGAGAATGTACTTACCACACTGTCTTTAAGACAACTGAATCAGTAAGCTATTTCCGTCGGTTGTACAGGCATATTATTAAAATTTCAGAATACACTCAAATTAATTGAAATTATCTTCTTTAACTAGTTAACTTATCCAGCGTTGCACGGCACATTTTTAATTTTTCTACTACTTACATATAGGTAGAAGAGGAAATAATGCATTCCAACAAAAAATTCGATGATACCAAGATTTCACCGGAAATACGCGTTTTACTCTATACAAGGTAAATCACCTAAAATTTTCACTGGAAATATTTCGGAAATGGAAAGTGCTATTGATGTGCAGTTTTCACAGCATTGATTGGTAGTCAGGGGCTCGTACATTTAGCCTATAAACAGATTTTAACAATACTGAGAAGCTGTATTTTTTGAGCAAACATACAATTTTTTAAATGGAACAATGCTTAGTTACATCAACAGAATAAAGGTAGGGTAAATTAGAATGTCAATGGTCTTTGTTGCAGGATTCTAGTGGATTACGAGAAATCGTATTTTGAAAAGTTTCCATCCCGACAATTGTTTGTATCATTCAACCTGCTTAGTTGCTAGGTACGATGTTGTTATTTTTTTGGCATTGTGTTCTGTGTTCATTGATTAAATTGCGACTTTCTGGTTAGTTAGTTTGAGACAGTTCAAGTAGTAAGTCGTGAGTGGAAGATGGGGTTTACTAATGCAGAAAAAGCCGACATGCACGTGGTGTATGGAGAGTGTAGGAAGAATGCAGTTCGTTCCTCGGTATATGCGGAAACGTATCCCAATAGACGTCAACCATCTCTGCAATTATTTATCATCCAATTACGTGAAAGAGGTACTGTAGCACCTGGAAAACGTAACAAACAGAAACAAACAAGTGACTGGAGAAGAGGCAGAAATTAATGTTTTGTCTTCCCTTGCAGTAGATCCGAAAATTAGTTCCCGCGCAATCGCATGTGCAAGTGGCATAAGTCAGGCAAGTGTACTGCGCATTCTCCAACGACATAGGTTCCATCCCTATCACATCTCTCTCCATCAAGAGCTGCATGGAAACTATTTTGAGAATCGTGTTAACTTTTGTACTTGGGTATTAAGACATGATATTCCAGATTCATCATGTATCTTGTTTAGTGATGAGGCAACATTTACTAATCATGGCCAGGTAAACCGTAGAAACATGTACCTACTATTCGTCTGTTGACAATCCCCGTTGGCGTGAACGTCAGCGTCCATGGAGTTTAAACGCGTGGTGTGGGATAGTGAACCATCAGCTCATTGGCCCTTTGTTCATAGAAGGAACAATGAACTCGCACAAGTATCGCAGCCTCTTGACAGACCATCTGCCACAGATGCTAGAAGACGTTCCTTTGCAGACTAGAAGGAACCTGTGGTACTAACATGATGGCTGTCCAGCCCATAGTGCACGAAGTACTACAGTTTGTCTTAACGGATTGTTTCCAAATCGTTGGATTGGACGAAGAGGACCTGTACCTTGGTCGGCCCGTTCACCGGATCTGACCCCTTTAGACTTTTTTTCTGTGGGGAAGGCTGAAAGACACTGTCTCCAAGAATGTACCAACTACACTAGACAATATGAAACGAAGTACTACAGCTGCCTGCTCTGAAATGTTAGAACGTGTGCAGCAGTCTTCCATAGCAGACTGGAAGCGTGTATTGAAGCTGCCGGTGGTCATTTTGAACACAACCTTTGAAGGGCTATGTTCTCTTTACTTGTAAGAATCCACAAAAGTATTGTGATTCCCTTTTGTTACTTTCTCTACTACGTATAGTAAGTAGGGGAAGTATTGCATTCCACCCAAAAATTCGATACCGAGATTTCACCGGAAATACATGTTTTGAGACCTCCTGAATCCAGAAAAAGCATTTTTGGAAACATGTCCGTGTGTGTGTCTGTGTGTCTGTGTGTGTGTCTGTGTGTGTGTCTGTGTGTGTGTGAACAGCATAACTCAAAAACGAACAGTCGGATAAACACCAAACTTGGTATTTAGGTTCAGTATCTTCCAGAGATGCGACACGAAGGTTTTCAAGAAAATCCCCCCACCCCAGACTACCCTTTACATGGAACATTTTTCGAAAATTTTCTCAAAAATGGCTCTAACGATTTTGTTTAAAATATCATATGTTTAAGATAATGCCATGAGAAATGAAATGTATATCTCGAATTTTCTGGGAATGTCTCCAAAAGTATTCTTCATTGTGAACGACTTTTGCATAACTGGTAAACCATAAGAGATAGACAAAATTTTACTACACAAAAAATGTTGATCTCGTTAAAATACACAACTTATGTTATATACATTTCTTTTGTTGAGTGAACCGTTTTCGAGATATTGCTTGTTATTCCCTTAAATTTTCCAATACTTATACTTTTTCTCAAATTCGTTATTCATTTTTTTATGTCCTGGACTTGCAAAGAGAATGGAATTCGACACATAGCAACCAGCGTTAAAATATTTGACCATCGCTTAAAAGCTACCATATTCCCCTTGCATCTACAAGAAAATTAGCAATAAGATTGACATCTCGATATCTCGATTAACATAAAGCATATGGAGAATAGGCGTTTGTAAAAATAGATTGTACAAGAGTAGAGAAAGTCATGTGAGTGTAACACATCAGATTTTTTTTATTTAGTTTGTGCTACCACAGGTTGTACAAGTGTCGGTGCGTAAAAGTTTCAAAATAAGATTTCTCGTAAACCACTTGCACTAGAATCTTGCAACAAACGCCACTGACATTCTAATTTACCCTACCTTTATTCTGTTGATGTAACTAGGCAATGTTCCATTTATAAATTGTATGTTTGCTCAAAAATAAACTTTCTCAGTATTATTAAAATCTGTTTATAGGCTAAATGTACGAGCCCCTGACTACCAAATCAATGCTGTGAAAACTGCACATCGATAGCACTTTCCATTTCCGAAATATTTGCGTGATTCACCCTGTATGAACCTAAGAATAAAACTCTGTTTTAGAAAAACTTCCGTGTGGCTGTGTGTGTGTGTGTGTGTGTGTGTGTGTATGTCCGTCTGTCTATGAACGGCATAACTCAAAAACGAAGAGACACTTAAATACCAAACTTTGTTCAGCGCCCTCCAAGTATACGACACAAAGATTTTTAATAAAAGCTCCCATCTTTACACGGAAAGATGGTCGTTACTTTTTATTTACACAAAAATGGCTCTAACCATTTTGCTTAAAATGCGATATGTTTAAGATGCCTTCATGACAAATAAACGCATATTTTGAATTTTCTGGGAATAGTCTGTGAAGTCGTGATCATTCTGAATGACTTTTGTTTAATTGGTATACCTAAGGGTTACATAAAATCTTACTGCGCAAAAATTGTAGACCTCGTTAAGGCACATAATTTATGTCAAATAAAATTTTGTTGTTGAATCAACTATTTCCGAGATATTCCTTGTTATTGGTTTGAGTTTTCAAATACTTCTACTTTTCTCAACGGGAAGTCCTATTAATGTTTTTCTCATGGTCACAAAGAGCATGGAATTTCAAAGTCATCACATAGTGACATACTCTTTAAAAAGTCTGACTATAGATTTACCTATGTATCCTAAAACGAAATATGTAAATGTGAATTGAGAATTTTTCTATATTAACAAGAGGTAGATAGAATAATAAGCTTTTGTAAGAATAGTTTGTAGAAGAGTGAGTATAGAAGGTAATATGAAAGCAACATATAAGATTTTTAGATAGAGAATAATGATGTTATCACTTCGCGTTATTATCGCATTGTCTGAAAAGCTTCATCAGATCTGTAATTTCTGTTTAAACTAAAATCTCGAGCCACCTTCATACACAAAAGTTCATTCACATTCTCAGGCCATTTCCTTATACGCAGATGTAGTTCAGAGTTTTATTATTCTGGTGTGTAAGAATTGGAATTCCCTGTGGATGTATTTTTACATTTAACATCTTAGATATAATTTTTCGAAAAATGTGGCACCTGCAACCAATTTGAAAATAAACTTCAAATGTCCGAAAGCTTTGCTCCTTAAAGTGTTTCTTCAGGCGCTGAAAACCCCAAAACTATCACATCAACTGTGTATGTTCGATATATATGTAATATATATATAACATATATATATAGAGAGAGAGAGAGAGAGAGAGAGAGCGCGCAAAACTTAAAATCTCAAAGTTCAGATAAATACCTCACTTATGTTTCAGTCGGACATCTCATTGCAAGGGAAAGCAAGCAACACTTTGCATGGAATATTTGTGTTTGTGTATTGTGTATTTCATTTTCTCCGTAACGACTTTGATGAAAATATCATACTGTGAGTGACGCAACGTCAATTTGCCAAACCGGCGCCTGCCACCAGATGTGACGACGCTCAGGGTAGCTCAGGGATGTCATTGAAAGAGTTATATTTGGCGGGGAGCTGGAAGGGTGGTGATGGTGACGCTTATTCTGGTTAATGGCTTTAATTTTTCTGATAACTAGTCTAAGCTACATTAAAGAGAGAGAGAGAACTAGACAGTTTTTAGAGTTACCTGGTAGGCCTCGGAGGTCCAGCGAGCCACCCGCGTTATCTCGGAGACCGGAACAAAGTTGCAAGTTAGTAGAATACATTATGTGATCAAAAGTATCCGGACACCCCACAAACATACGTTTTTCATCTTAGGTGCATTGTGCTGCCACCTACTGCCTGGTACTCATTATCCGCGACCTCAGTAGTCATTAGACATCGTGAAACAGCAGAATGGGACGCTCCGTGGAACTCACGGACTTCGAACGTGGTCAGGTGATTGGGTTTCACTTATGTCAGAAGCCTATACGAGAGATTTCCACACTCCTAAACATCCCTAAGTCCAATGTTTCTGATGTGATAGTGAAGTGGAAACGTCAAGGGACATGTACAGCACAAAAGCGTACAGGCCGACCTCGTCTGTTGACTGACAGAGACCGCCGACATTTCAAGAGGGTCGTAAAGAGTAATAGGCAGTCATCTATCCAGACCATCACACAGGAATTCCAAACTGCATCAGGATCTGCTCCAAGTACTATGACAGTTAGGCGTGAGGTGAGAAACCTTGGATTCTATGGTCGAGCGGCTGCTCATAGACCACACATCACGCGGGAAAATGCCAAACGACGCCTCGCTTGGTGTAAGGAGCGTCAACATTACACGATTGAACAGTGGCAAAACGTTGTGTGGAGTGACGAATCACGGTACACAATGTGGCGATTCGATGGCAGGTTGTTGGTATGGCGAATGCCCGGTGAACGTTATCTGCCAGCGTGTGTAATGCCAATAGTGAAATTCGGAGGTGGTGGTGGTGTTATGGTGTGGTCGTGTTTTTCCTAGAGGGGGCTTGCACCCCTTGTTGTTTTGCGTGGCATGATCACAGCGCAGACCTACATTGATATTTTAAGCACCTTCTTGCTTCCCACTGTTGAAGAGCAATTCGGGGATGGCGATTGCATCTTTCAACGCGATCGAGCACCTGTTCATACTGCACGGGCTGTGGTGGAGTGGTTACACGACAATAACATCCCTGTAATGGACTGGCCTGCACAGAGTCCTGAATTGAATCCTATAGAACAGCTTTGGGATGTTTTGGAACGCCGACTTCGTTCCAGGCCTCACCGACCTACATCGATACCTCTCCTCAGTTCCGCACTCCGTGAAGAATGGGCTGCCATTCCCCAAGAAACCTTCCAGCACCTGATTGAAAGTATGCCTGCGAGAGTGAACGCTGTCATCAAGGCTAGGGGTGGGCCAACAGCATATTGACTTCCAGCATTACCGATGGAAGGCGCCACGAACTTGTACGTCATTTTCAGCCATGTGTCCGGATGCTTTTGATCACGTAGTGTAAGTTTGATGAGACAAGCGTCGCAGAGTCCGGCTAAGAACGTGACGGAGCACACTCCCCTCGTCAAAAAAAGGTTACTTTAATTATTTTGTAGCCCGTGCTGACCGCGTGTTAAGCCCAAGGCTTTGGCCAGAATCGTCAGCTAATTTGGTTAGTCTCTCCACGTGTCGAACTTTCCATGAACTGAGGTGATCATTTCCCTAAAAACCATACGATATAATTAGTGATGGGACGATACCACTATTTGTCGATACTCGATGCCGATACTGATTTTTGAGCACCAACACTCGATACTTAGTCAATAGCTTGTTCACTGAATTATGTTCTTATTAGTACTTTCTTGTGTCAAAAGTATATAACCAATGTTGTATTGTATACTAATTACGAATTTGTTCCTGTTTGATATACTTAATTGGCAGCAATTTTTTATCTTGATAACGTCCCAGGTTATTATATCCCCTATTGTTAGTCAAGGCCAATAATAATAATAATAATAATAATAATAATAATAATAATAATGTCTTTGCTTTCCTTTCTATGTAACTATATTTTGTGCTGAAAACTTTCTTTTAAAGGATTTTCTATCTATAAAAAGCAAATACTGGCAATTTGTTTTATTCTGTAATCTTGAAAATATAAACTAATATATATTTTAAATGAAACTCAAACAACTAAAAATAACAAATATTTCCATGCGCTGTATTATCTCACGTCTTAACTTCTGATTTGTTTCTGCTGGATTCACATATTTTGGTCACCGGAGTAAGTAAATGCAATAGCTGAGAGTAAGTCAACAAGCCAGGATATTGCAGAAACTGATTCAGAGTGTCAGCTAAATTAGCTTCATTCACAACTCAGATAACGCTGCATGTTACACGAGTATCTCTGCTCCTTCCCCACTGTTTTTCATTTAGACACTAGAGTCTGTGGAATGATGCATTCACCCACAGGAAACGCAGTCAGGGCTATCAAGAACTATAGCCCAGCAATTCTTTGGGGACGCGTGCGAGGCAGTAATGTGAAGCCTCTCATTCCTTATCTAGCTTAACAAGTTTCAATAATGCAAAATTTAAATGTATCGAAAGTTTATTTCAAAGTATTAGACATACCTCGATACCACCTAGTACGAGAGTATCGACGGTATCGATGAACCACCCCCTAGATAAAACCCATGCTCACTTAAGCATCCGGGAAATGACTCGCAGGAATTCTAAAGCTAATTTCATGGGTCCACTTAAGTTTTACACCGAGTATCTAGAATATTATAAAATAATATAGTTTTCTAATGTCACAAAATATAACCATCACAATAGGTTTGCAGTTTGGCATGAAAAATAGCATTAAATCTTGAATTTTCTGTTCTTTTAATTCTCTATAACTGGGAAACCACAAGAGGTGGATAAAAATCAACTGAAGGGCAATTATAGAATTAATTATAACAAGCTCTTTTGTAGCACACACCGGTTCTAGCTATCACTGTTGTATATTTATACTGTTTACATACTGAAAACTACTGTTAACGCTTAAAAATGTGCCATTATTTTGTTTTTTCCTGTTCATGTTATGCTCATGATCTCAGTAGTAAAAAATCTGATGTGTTACACTCACATGACTTTCTCCACTCTTGTACAATCTATTTTTACAAACGCCTATTCTCCATATGCTTTATGTTAATCGAGATATCGAGATGTCAATCTTATTGCTAATTTTCTTGTAGATGCAAGGGGAATATGGTAGCTTTTAAGCGATGGTCAAATATTTTAACGCTGGTTGCTATGCGGCGCATTCCATTCTCTTTGCAAGTCCAGGACATAAAAAAATCTGATGTGTTACACTCACATGACTTTCTCTACTCTTGTACAAACTATTTTTAAAAACGCTTATTCTCCATATGCTTCATGTTAATCGAGATATCGAGATGTTAATCTTATTGCTAATTTTCTTGTAGATGCAAGGGGAATATGGTAGCTTTTAAGCGATAGTCAAATATTTTAACGCTGGTTGCTATGTGGCGCATTCCATTCTCTTTGCATGTCCAGGACATAAAAAAATGAATAACGAATTTGAGAAAAAGTATAAGTATTGGAAAATTTAAGGAAATAACAAGCAATATCTCGAAAACGGTTCACTCAACAAAAGAAATGTATATGACATAAGTTGTGTATTTTAACGCGATCTACATTTTTTGTGTAGTAAAATTTTGTCTATCTCTTATGGTTTACCAGTTATGCAAAAGTCGTTCACAATGAAGAATACTTTTGGAGACATTCCCAGAAAATTCGAGATATACATTTCATTTATCATGACATTATCTTAAACATATGATTTTTAATCAAAATCGTTAGAGCCATTTTTGAGAAAATTAAAATTTTCGAAAAATGTTCCATGTAAAGGGTAGTCTGGGGTGGGGGGATTTTCTTGAAAACCTTCGTGTCGCATCTCTGGAAGATACTGAACCTAAATACCAAGTTTGGTGTTTATCCGACTGTTCGTTTTTGAGTTATGCTGTTCACAGACACAGACACACACACACACAGACACACACACACAGACACACACACGGACATGTTTCCAAAAATGCATTTTTTGGATTCAGGAGGTCTCAAAACATGTATTTCCGGTGAAATCCCGGTATCGAATTTTTGGGTGGAATGCAATACTTCCCCTACTTACTATACGTAGTAGAGAAAGTAAAAAGTAGTGATGTATAAATAGATGACTGCTGTTTCCGCATCTTACATATAAGAAAATACTGATAAGAAAATATTTTGTCATTCCACTCACTAATTCCTAGAAACGTTATCAAATCTTCTCTTAGTTGAATCCCTAATGATGGGAACTGACCATGTGCAGCATTTTAGAGCTGGGGTACATGTGATTGTCGAATTCTCTTGTTGATTCAATAAGTCAGAAATGTTCAGCTTTATTGTATAGATTCGACAATATAGTGTCTAACAACGGTGCATACATAGCTGGTGGATAAACATAAACGTTTATATAAAAGTGATACGGCACGAACTATATCGCTTCTCATTTAGGAAAAGGTTGCTTGGTCGGTATGTATGTTATACAGAATGATTCAGGATTCTTATTATCCACTTCTAAGGGTTACAAAGGGTACTTATTAGATCAAGGTTTGATAGCTTCTCATATCCGGAAACGTACTGTTTCCATACTACACAGATAATAAGAATCCAAATGATCCTATGTACTTGCGTCACTGTCATCGCAGCCTTAGGATCCCCAAGCGACGGCCTTTGTGCAGTAGCCAAGCACTTGTTCCCTACCCTCCCTAACCGCAAGCACCATAAAATCTTAGTGACATCCATGTGCATATGCGCGTTGTTGCGAAAATTAAAAATAGTATTTAAAAGCAAAACTTTGCAGGTGATTTCCACATGTACAGAATACAATCATGCAGTTTGTCTGCTTGCTTTACACACAAAATAACTATGTAAATAACTATGAATCGCATAGTAATTACATTTAAGTTGCAAACGCTTTAAAATATAACTGAACTAATGAATGATCTGAACTAATATACTGCGCTACACGAATGGAAATGCATGTTAACATATCCGAGAGAAACTTAGAAACATGTCCCGAATAAACTATACATTGTTGGACTATCATTAAATAATTAAAACACATAAATATTAATTTATTTAGAAAGGAACTCTTACTCCCAAATCAAAGCATCATTTTTGATTATGCTGTGCGCGGAGCTATGGTAAAACGTTTTTTATCACTTGTATCACAACAATGTTTTATTAATATAAAGCTAATACAAGAAGGTGTGTATTGTTTAAGGTGTAAGATTTATAAGCATGACATCTTCTGTTTACTTAAATGAATAGCTTTATTATAAAATGCAGGATAAGTAAAAATACGAAGGCAAAAGAAAAAAATCAAAAAAATCTTATGTATTATATTCACAAGATTATCTCTACTCACTCTTCTACAAACTACTTTCACAAAAGCTTATTCTTCTATCTACTTCTTAAATAATAAGATAAAATTTCATTGCACATATCGTAAATATAAGGATACATAGGCTAAAGCGATAGTCAGATTTTTAAAATACAGATGACTATATGATGACTTTGAAATTCCATGCTCTTAGCATGACCACGAGGAAAATACAAACAGAGACTTCCAACTTGTATTTCAAAATTCAAACCAACAACAAAAAATTTCTCGGAAATGGTTAACACAATTTGACCTAAAATGTGTCCTTTACCGAGATTGCATTTTACGCAAAGTAAGATTTTGTCTCTCTCTTAGAATTTACCAGTAATACAACAAGTTGAGAACGAGGAAACATTTACAAGTTATTCCCAGAATATAAAATTCATGATACAAATTTTATTTTTCCTGCAAATATCTTAAACTTGCGGTATTTTACTAAAAATCGTTAAGCTGTTTTTGAGAAATTCAAAACAATAACAAACATTTTTCCACATAAAGGGTTCTTTTCTACATGTTCTTGAACATTACACATAAAAATCTGGCTTTGCTTATTCAGTTTTTGTAGCCCTTTTCTTCGTGGTCTTGGCATTACTGATATTCGGCAGAGGGTCACTTGCTGGTGCGGCCGGAGGGGCAGCAACTTGGTTCGTTTCCCAAGGTCTCCACATCTTAATTAAACGCTAATAACTATTAAACACTGCTAAACTTACAAAACTGCACTAAGTAAAACACTATATAACTTCTCTGAAGAAGTAATATAGAAGCTTAGCTGAACATGGAAGAAAAGCACGAGCGAACAGTCACAGCTGCTAAAACCGAAGAAACAGCAGAAATGACATTGCAACAACGCTTTGCTTTGGTGGAGCTCGAGAAAGGACCACGTGTTGTATTTAAGGGATGGGAAGACCCTACTAATCGTTTACTGATGGGTTTATGGTCAGGCTTCAAAGCTTTCCGTTCGCTTTGTAGCCGGTTGGGGAAAGGATGCCCGCGACTAGTTTACAAGAGGTGCTGGAAGTTAGTTTTCAAACACACACTCAAAATTAGCTGTGTATGCTGAATCACTTTTGCTGCAGACAGAACTCATGCAATCAGGTCTTCCTTCGACTCCTCAGGAGTCCTAAAAGCAAGACTTTTGTGGTCCCATGCGAAAATGGCAACAGGAGTTAGATCCAGTGATCGTGGTAAAACGAGTTGGTCCAACGTGACCTACCCATCTGTCCCAGTATACTTGATTAAGATGTCGGACGTCATGGGAAAAGTGTACTGGTTTGCCACCATACTGGAACACAAGTGTTGATGAATGTGCAGCGGCTCATCGTCAAAGAACTGCTTCAATGATTCTTGCTTGAAGATCTTGTATCTCGGATCATTAGACGGCCCAAATAAGGCATGGCCCAATTAGAACGGCCATCGATGATACTAGCCCATACAATGATACCAAACCTTAGCTGAAATCCATGAGAGTTTTGGTACAAGATTTTCTTCATCGCAAATGTGTCTGTTTCGTCTATTGAAAACAACTTACCTGGTGAAATGCGCTTCATCCGTGCAAAAACAAGCCTAGAAAACTCGGAAACGTTTACACAACTACGAGGGAACCATGCACAGTATTTGGCACGGGTACAAAATCTGCCGGAGCCTTTTGCCTGTACTCTGGGGTGATACGGGTGAAGTTGCTGGACGCTGCTCTAAGACATTCATGTTACGTGCAATTGTGCCCATATTCGTCGACGGGCTCTCATCATTTCGATGAAAGACCTCCCATTCATTGTCGAGAGTGATGCATATCTGCTGAGCACCACAATTGGCCCTGTTGACCGAAGTACACTGGATTGTAAACAGAGGGCTGTCTGCAGCAGCGACTGAATGGCAAGTGATGTGAAGGTCGAAGTACACTGGATTGTAAACAGAGGGCTGTCTGTAGCAACGACTGAATGGCAAGTGATGTGAAGGTCGAAGTACACTGGATTGTAAACAGAGGGCTGTCTGCAGCAGCGACTGAATGGCAAGTGATGTGAAGGTCGAAGTACACTGGATTGTAAACAGAGGGCTGTCTGTAGCAGCGACTGAATGGCAAGTGATGTGAAGGTCGAAGTACACCGAATTGTAAACAAATGGCTGTATGTAGCAGCGACTGAATAGCAAGTGGTGTGAAGGTCGAAGTACACTGGATTGTAAACAGACGGCTGTCTGCAGCAGCGAATGAATGGCAAGTGGTGTGAAGGTCGAAGTACACCGAATTGTAAACAAATGGCTGTATGTAGCAGCGACTGAATAGCAAGTGGTGTGAAGGTCGAAGTACACTGGATTGTAAACAGACGGCTGTCTGCAGCAGCGAATGAATGGCAAGTGGTGTGAAGGTCGAAGTACACCGAATTGTAAACAAATGGCTGTCTGCAGCAGCGAATGAATAGCAAGTGGTGTGAAGGTCGAAGTACACTGGATTGTAAACAGACGGCTGTCTGCAGCAGCGAATGAATGGCAAGTGGTGTGAAGGTCGAAGTACACTGGATTGTAAACAGAGGGCTGTCTGCAGCAGCGACTGAATGGCAAGTGATGTGAAGGTCGAAGTACACTGGATTGTAAACAGAGGGCTGTCTGTAGCAGCGACTGAATGGCAAGTGATGTGAAGGTCGAAGTACACCGAATTGTAAACAAATGGCTGTATGTAGCAGCGACTGAATAGCAAGTGGTGTGAAGGTCGAAGTACACTGGATTGTAAACAGAGGGCTGTCTGTAGCAGCGATTGAATGTGAAGTGATGTGAAGGTCGAAGTACACTGAATTGTAAACAAATGGCTGTATGTAGCAGCGACTGAATAGCAAGTGGTGTGAAGGTCGAAGTACACTGGATTGTAAACAGAGGGCTGTCTGTAGCAGCGATTGAATGTGAAGTGATGTGAAGGTCGAAGTACACTGAATTGTAAACAAATGGCTGTATGTAGCAGCGACTGAATAGCAAGTGGTGTGAAGGTCGAAGTACACTGGATTGTAAACAGAGGGCTGTCTGTAGCAACGATTGAATGTGAAGTGATGTGAAGGTCGAAGTACACTGGATTGTAAACAGAGGGCTGTCTGTAGCAGCGACTGAATAGCAAGTGGTGTGAAGGTCGAAGTACACTGAATTGTAAACAGAGGGCTGTCTGTAGCAACGATTGAATGTGAAGTGATGTGAAGGTCGAAGTACACTGAATTGTAAACAGAGGGCTGTCTGTAGCAGCGATTGAATGTGAAGTGATGTGAAGGTCGAAGTACACTGGATTGTAAACAGACGGCTGTCTGCAGCAGCGAATGAATGGCAAGTGATGTGAAGGTCGAAGTACACCGACTTGTAAACAGTGGATTGTGTGCAGCAGCGATTGAACGGCAAGCAATGTTAAGGTCAAAGCTAATGCGATTGTAAACAGCGGACTGTCTGCAGCAACGACTGAATAGGAAACGACGTGAAGATCGAAGCACGCCGGATTATAAAGAGCGAACTTTCTTCAGCAGCGATGCCTGAATAGCAAGTGACGTTAAGTTCCTTATCAAAACTTGATCTACTAAGGCCCCTCTACAACCACTATAAGTGTGTCATAAGGATTCTGCCTCATTTTGTTTACACCAAGCGACCAACCAGCTAATAGCTTGTTTCAGAAAAAAATGAGTCCCTTAACTGTAATGCACAATAAATAGAAAAGATTATTTGTTAAGGAGTAATCAGTGAATTAAAAGCATCTACAACCTGACACTGTATCGTATTCATCGTACATGCAGTAGCATTGTTACAATTGAGATATAGCTACGCAAAGACTGTCATTTTGTTTATTTAGTAAGGTGTTAAAAATCAGTCAAATAGAAGTCTTTTAAACTTCATACACCTGATAGAGAGTGATAGCTGTTGTTATTCTCATAGGTTTCCACAAAAATCTTGTGGAACTGTGAAGGTTTTAGGGTTTTCACTTTAGGTAAAGAAATCGTTTATATGATAGCAATCATGTCCTTCAAGTGAAAGAAAAGCTCTCTGATAAACATTTTACTTAAGGGGACCTAGGACAGATTATATGATTTTCTACAATTTTTTTTCAATCTTTTTAAAATTTTGTATGTTGGTTTCTCTCATTCTAAATAGCATTTAGTATAAATTTCAATAAAATTGATTAAGTAGTTTTTCCAGATATGAGTTATTCTCTGTTTTTCATATCACGATAATTGAAAATTATGAAATACTCCTTGCGGGACAAATTTTATTTTTCATCAGTACCACTTTGTCACATTAATATTTGAACTCCTAATAAATTATCCTAGTATTGTTTCTTCATTTTGTGCTTTGAATAACAAATTATTAATTATAATCATTAATGCCGATATTACTGCCTAAAAAGTAAATGTTTTTAGGATTAATAGCCCACTGTGCCCGAGTTTTACATAGTAGTCCAAAAATGCTACTACAACTTCTTTAGATAGAACAGTAGAACTATTATGCCAAGTTTCATGCAAAACTAAGGAAAACTGTCCCGCATGAGACATTGGACATATTGAAAAATGTCGTTCTGAGAAAACTTAAATTTTATGTTGACATTTATACAGGCTAATGTACCTTGTAGCGGCGCCGTGGCCGAGTGGTTAGACCGCTCGCCTCCCGCCGAGGCGGCCCGGGTTCAATCCCAGGGACCTGCATGTGGGATTTGTGGTGGACGAAGCTGCGTCTGGGCGAGTTTTCTCCGGGTTCTCCGGTTTCCCCCGTCATTCATTCCACCAGCATCCATTTCACCAACATTTCGTTTCATCTACTTCCTTCATCCCATACCAGGCATCGGGCTGATCACCCATCCTGGATGCTCTGTCTGATCCATGAGTGTCTGCTCCTCGACGGGCCTCTGACCCCAGGCACCTGCTTGTCCTACATAAGAGGAGGGTAAACAGATAATGGTGTAGGGTTAAAATTGTCCAGAACCATAACGCTTTCCCTGCTCCTTCTTCTTAGCGTCCTCTGCTTGCAATTTCAACACCTTCTTCTTCTTCTTCTTCTTTCTTTCTTTGGTGGACTTCTGCTGTTGTAATGTGGTTATTTTGAATTCCTTTCTTCTTCTTGGGCCTAACCTTGTCACAAATAATTTAAGCTGTTTTTTTGCCTCTCTCATTTTATACAAATGCTGTCTTCATATTTTGACCAGTTTTGATACTCTTTTTTTTGCATAACTTTAAGCTACCACTACATCCTTTATTAACCCCTTCAAGGATACCCAATGAGAGCAAGAATAAAAATTAAAATAAAAATTGTTACTTTGGGGCACGAACCTCTGACTATGTAACGTAGCCATATAATGTTAGAATGCCTTAAAACACTTGGCCATCTGAACACAGAATAGTGGCATGGACGTGGCAGGCATTTAAATTTGCGTGCATGGTTTTTAAAAACGCCTGCCAAACCTTTTAAAAATGTTTTAGCACCATAAAACGCATTTAAATGTTTGACTAACATTATAAAGAGTTGATTTTTGCAGAAATCAAAAGATTGAAAATGTTGGCCATTTTGACTAAAAAATCTGTCCTAGGTCCCCTTAAGAGATATAAATATTAATCAACCCCTATATATTGTTCAAACCAAACTCAGAGTAGTTAAGTTTAGTTTTCTTATAAAAGTAGTTCTCTGTAGACTATTTTAATCTGTGTAATTAGCCAATTCCACGTGCATAAACAGGTTAAGTGCGATTTAATTATGCACGCCACTTGCACAAAATTTAGGATCTACTGCGTAGTTTTATTTTCTTCAAATAATAGCGGAACACTTGCTACGTCATTTCAGCTGATAAGATTTCTTCCTCAAAGGTAACTAAAATGATTTGTTCCTAAACCTTTTACGCAAATATCCACCAATTACAGCACTGTTTAACCCACCGTCCTTATAAACAAAACCCATTTTGTATAACTTCTAAAATTTGCACATGACTTTCATTTTCGAGATAAAACCTTTGAATTTTCCTAAAATTTCATATTTGAAAGCAAATGTTTAAAATCTGAACATATTGTAAATCGTAAAAAGCATAAATAGTTTACTAGCAGAATAAAAACTAAAACCTTTGACGACTTTTGCAGCTAAATCGTATGTATCTTAGAAAAGACCAGCAGAGTTTCCAATCTCCGCCCTCCTCTTTAGATGCATTTGGTTTATGGTGTATAGCGATAAACAGATCAGCGCATTTTACGCCGGAAACAACTAGTTAAAGCCGGGGTATAAATGGACCGTAAAAAAATTAAAAAAAAATAATAACAACCAGTTAAAGTTGAAACATGTAAATACGTGGTAACCCTTTAAAATTAAAATTGATTTTTATTTATGGACGCTCATTAACTGCTGTGCTCCTTAGTGTCCTATTCTATATTGGGGATGAAAGATCGGAAATTTTGCTCAGATGCCTCTTTATCAGGCTTGAGGTTCTTTTACGTGCAGTAAATCTACGACACGGGACCACCGGCTTTACTTTCCTTCCGAAGGAAGCATTGCTAAGGATTTTTACTCCCGAAAAAATCCAACACCCTCCACCGGGTTTGAACCCCGACCCCAACAACTAGAGTCTAAGCATGGTAAGCACTACACCTCGGAGGACGACCCTTTGACAGACTTTAGAATCATTCCAGAAAGTAAAGAGGACAAGCTAAATATTGGGAGGGGTAGGAAGGTCATTTTTCAAAGTACTAGGAGGCATTTGTTTTTTTTAATTTATGGACACTCTTTAACTGCTGTGGTCCTTAGCGTCCCATTCTATATTAGGCGTGAAAGATCAGAAATTTTGCTCAGAGGCCTCTTTATCAGGCTTGAGGTTCTTTTACGTGCCGTAAATCTACGACACGGGACCACCGGCTTTACTTCCGTTCCAAAAGAAACCATGCTAAGGGTTTTTACGCCCGAAAAAAGTCCATCGTCCTCCGCCGGGTTTGAACCCCCACCTCAAACAACTAGAGGCTAAGCATGGTAACCACTACACCAGGAGGACGACCCTTTGACAGTCTTTGGAATCATTCCAGAACGTAAAGAGGACAAGCTAAATATTGGGAGGGGTAGGAAGGTCATTTTTCAAAGTACAAAGAGTCATAGAAATAAAATTACAAACTATTCTTAATGTTTGTGAGGGAGACTTTTTGTGTAACAATGATACTGCTAGTTAGAATGGGAGATTCCCCATGAGAATAAAGGAATTCAGTTCAGTGGGTGACACTGCAAATGTTTACCCAGCCATTCACTACATACTAAGGTTTGTATTGGACTTATTGCGGTTCCTTCAGCTAAGGGATTTTCCATTACGTATGTCCTCTTCATCTCTTTCTTTTCGCACTTTTTCTTGAATTATGACGTACTGGGGATCACCAGTAGGTTTAGAGAGAGAGAGAGAGAGAAACAGAAACATGGTATCAAAATAGTGTTAACGCTTGTAGCGGTCATTCTCCAATTGCTCAACCAACATACATAATAATGTCAAGAAATTGTATTCTTGGAAAATACGAAACTGTCGCGTTTTTACTTTCTCTACTACGTATAGTAAGTAGGGGAAGTATTGTATTCCATTCAAAAATTCGATACCGAGATTTCACCGGAAGTATATGTTTTGAGAGCCCCTGAATCCAAAAAAAAGCATTTTTGCAAACATGTCCGTGTGTGTGTGTTTGTCTGGGAACAGCATAACTCAGAAACGAACAGTCGGATAAACACCAAATTTGGTGTTTAGGTTCAGTATCTACCAGAGATACGACACGAAGGTTTTCAAGAAAATCCCTTCACCACAGATTACCCTTTACATGGAACATTTTTCGAAAATTTTAATTTTCTCAAAAATGACTCTAACGATTTTAATTATAATATCATAGGTTTAAGATATTTTCATGACAAATGAAATGCATACCTCGAATTTTCTGGGAATGTCTCCAAAAGTATTCTTCATTGTGAACGACTTTTGCATAACTGGTAAACCATAAGAGATAGACAAAAGTTTACTGCACAAAAAATGTAGATCGCGTTAAAGTACACAATCCATGTCATATACATTTTTTGTTGAGTGAACGATTTTCGAGATATTGCTTGTTATTCCCTTAAATTTTCTAATGCTTATACGTTTTCTCAAATTCGTTATTCATTTTTTTATGTCCTGGTAATGCAAAGAGAATGGAATGCGCCACATAGCAACCAGCGCTAAAAATATTTGACTATCGCTTAAAACCTACCATATTCCCCTTGCATCTACAAGAAAATTAGCAATAAGATTAATATCTCGATTAACATGAAGCATATGGAGAATAAGCGTTTGTAAAAATAGTTTGTACAAGAGTAGAGAAAGTCATGTGAGTGTAACACATCAGATTTTTTAAAATGTGGCAAAGTAGGCAATGGCGAGAACAAGGCAACTGATATCACGGGATATATTCAACTAGAGTTTTCCGTTACCACGTTTAATTACATATTGAGGCCCTTTGAGGTGCAAAATTAAAGCAGACAATCTTATGTAAAGGCGTAAAACGTATGTTTCGCTCTCATTTTGTTGGAATAGCTGATAAATATATGTTGGCGAGGACTGGGAAGTTACAGATGCTACGGCTGAAGAAATCTATCAATCATAGTTTTGCCTTTACTGGAAAACCAGTCTCTTCTATAATCATAAGGTAAAGAAGCTACTTTCATTTATTTCCATTACAATTTTACAAATTCTCCTACAAAAACTAATTTTGTCTTAACAAACATTCACATAAACGAGTTAAATTAGATAATATTACTAATATTATGGCAATGCACCTTTTCCAGGTTGAGAAATAGTCAGCTGTTTAAAAAGTAGGTAAAAATAAGATACAAGCAATCATATTAACAAAATCTCTGCTTGAACTCGTGACAAACAAAAGAACAATCAGTGTACTGCTCAAAACGTGCGATAATTAAGTAAACAACAACGAATACTTCGGGAATGTTTAATTCCACAACAACCCTTGACCTAATTCGTATACCTTAGTAAGATCTAAACAGCTTTTCTCCGTTACGTTTTTACGTATCTTTTAAGGTTTCTCAGTTATACATAATGCAATAAAAACGAAGAGGACACTCTACAGAAAATTTAAGAGAAACATTTTATTCACCAGGCTGATATCTCAAATATCGTGTTTATCAATCATTTTTTTGAGAAAATACGTAATAACAGTAGTTTACAGTGCATGGGTTGGGGGAATCCCATGAAGGTTTTGCCTTGCATGCTTAAAAGTTTCCTGGCTTAAATATAAAATCTATTATCCACTCGCTTTTCTTTTATTTCCTTTGTACACACACACACAAACACAACCTGTATTCTAAAGCGTGTTGTTATTATTATTATTATTATTATTATTATTATTATTATTATTATTATTATTATTATGACTATCATCATCATTATTATCATTATGAGCGCTCTAAACTGTAGCTCAGATTTGGCTGCTATAGAAGCAATTCTAAAGCGTATAAATAAATAAAGTAAAATTCTGAAGTCACGTGAAATCGCTCAGAAATAAAAGCATCTCTTATGCGATTTAATAACCGAGCGAGATGGCGCCGCGGTAATGTCTGCGGCTCCCATTCAGGAGGTCTCGGATTCGATCCCCGGCTATCGCCATTCTGACTTAAGAGTTTTTCGTGATTTTTACGTGGTCGGCAAGCGAATGCTGGGGTGGTTTTTTCCTTACCACGATCTCTTTTCTATGGCGGCGCCGTGGCCGAGTGGTTAGACCGCTCGCCTCTCATCGAGGCGGCCCGGGTTCAATCCCAAGGACCTGCATGTGGGATTTGTGGTGGACAAAGGGTTCTCCAGTTTCCCCTGCCATTCATTCCACCTTTCCTTTCATCCATTTCACCACCATTTCGTTTCATCTACTTCCTTCCTCCCATACCAGGCATCGGGCTGATCACCCATCCTGGATATTCTATCTGATCCATGAGTGTCTGCTCCTCGACAAGCACCCGCCTGTAAGTCCTGAGGGATGTAAGTCCTACATAAGAGGACGTTAAACAGAGAAAGAGTAAGATCTCCTTTCCATCATTTCCCTTTCATTCCATTTACTTCTCATCTTTAAAGTCTATTTCTAGGTTTCGTGACGTACAGAAGGCGCGGATGTATGCACTAGAGGGCTGCTTGATTGGTAAAGTTGCCCTCTCTCGGCGGCTCCAGCAGCGAACTTGGAAATGTTTAGCCTCCCGTGGTTCCTTCGCCTCAACCGTTCCTCCTGGGTGGTGGTAATTGCAATAGATCTGTGCAAGACGCAACGCGCGAGGTGTTGAATAATCTATACCTATGGGATTTAATAAAGCACCGAAAGATTACAAATTAATTGGTAATATAAGTATAAAGGCACTCGTTTAAACACTTGTTCCCTGTGCACACTTTCGTGGTTCCTAAGATTTAACACGAACACCTTCTAATTTTATTCTAGATTATTTGTAGTGTAGTTAACCTATCCATCCATGCTGTATTCCTAAGTCTTAATCTGATTTCATTAGCTACAATACGTGAAAATACTATGTAGTTACAAAAGAAGAAGAATATTTCTTTGTAACTTGTTATACCGTGGCACTAATTTCTTTGCACGTGATAAATTATCAATGTGTTCTGAAGAGGTTCAGTTTGCCAAAAAGACAACGTGTAAATGCACATTTATAACATTTTCAACTCTTGCCAGATGGTGTCAGGTCTTTTCCAATATTTGACAAGTTTTTCTTATAAACTCTTGAATTAAAACACGTTTGAACATGTACAAGGGGCTTTATATAAATTCCATTATCGTTTTCACGATTTTTCACTTCAAAGGTGTGGGTGAAAATAACATATATCCCACATTTTTTTATTTCGAAAAATATTTGTCGAGGACTGAAACTGTTAGAGCAGTGTTCAGTATTTTTGGGTTTAAAATAGAATGAAGAGGACTACACTATGTTAATAAAGGACCATTCTTTCGAACATGTCGCAAAACCTATATTCTAAACACAAACCCTCTGTAGCATGCACAAGTAGGTCACCCATTATACTGCTTGGTATCTATCCGAGAAAGCCTGTACATACATACTTTGTGTTGCATTCTAGCTTGCCATTGTTTTATAGCAGTTTTTAAAGTTGAATTTCTTCGCTGTACTATAAAACTTTCTGCAATGAAATAAAGCGACCAAACGTGTTTCGTAAATGACTTGCAGAAACATTTCATTGCAGTGACGAAGAAATTCCACGCACCTAAGAGGAACGGCATTTTAATGCGCAAAGAGAAAGACTGGGTTCCGTTGCTGAGTCATCAGTCATTGCCAAAACAATGACAAGCATTATGTGCTTCTCTGTATGTACGCCATCGCCAGTATTGTTTTCTCATTTGTGAGAAATGTATTCTTTAACCTTCATAAATTATAGATATGAAGTGTCAAACTCACATGGCTTTCTCTACTCGCCCATAACTATGTGATCAAAAGTATCCGGACATCCCCACAAACATACATTTTTCATCTTAGGTGCATTGTGCTGCCACCTACTGCCTGGTGCTCATTATCCTCGACCTCAGTAGTCATTAGGCATCGTCAAACAACAGAATGGGACGCTCCGTGGAACTCACGGACTTCGAACGTAGTCAGATAATTGGGTGTCGCTTGTGTCAGAAGTCTGTACGCGAGATTTCCACACTCCTAAACATCCCTAGGTCCACTGTTTCTGATGTGATAGTGAAGTGGAAACGTGAAGGGACATGTACAGCACAACAGCGTATAGGCTGAGCTCGTCTCTTGACTGACAGAGACCGCCGACATTTGAAGAGGATCGTAAAGAGTAATGGACAGACATCTATCCAGGCCATCACACAGGAATTTAAAACTGCATCAGGATCTACTCCAAGTACTATGACAGGCGTGAGGTGAGAAACCTTGGATTCCATGGTCGAGCGGCTGCTCGTAAGCCACACATCACGCAGGAAAATGCCAAACGACGCCTCGCTTGGTGTAGGGAGCGTCAACATTACACGATTGAACAGTGACACGATGGCAGGGTGTGGGTATGGCGAATGCCCGGTGAACGTCATCTGCCAGCGTGTGTAGTGCCAACAGTGAAATTCGGAGGTGGTGGTGTTATGGTATGGTCGTGTTTTTCCTGGAGGGGGCTTGCACCCCTTGTTGTTTTGCGTGGCACGATCACAGCGCAAACCTACATTGATATTTTAAGCACCTTCTTGCTTCTCACTGTTGAGGAGCAATTCGGGGATGGCGATTGCATCTTTCAACACGATCGAGCACCTGTTCATACTGCACGGGCTGTGGCGGAGTGGTTATACGACAATAACATCGCTGTAATGGACTGGCCTGCACAGAGTCCTGACTTGAATCCTATAGAACACCTTTGGGATGTTTTGGAACGCCGACTTCGTGCCGGGCCTCACCGACCTACATCGATACCTCTCCTCAGTTCCGCACTCCGTGAAGAATGGGCTGCCATTCCCCAAGAAACCTTCCAGCACCTAATTGAAAATATGCCTGCGAGAGTGAACGGTGTCATCAAGACTAAGGGTGGGCCAATACCATATTGACTTCCAACATTACCGATGGACGGCGCCACGAACTTGTACGTCATTTTCAGCCAGCTGTCCGGATACTTTCGATCACGTAGTGTAGGTATATGTTGATGTGTGCGCTCCGGCCGATGTCGGCTCGGCTCAGACCGGGCCAAACCAAAGAGTTTCGATCCATGCAGATCTCTAGAGTCTAGAATATAGTAGGTTCAAGCGATAATCAAATCTTTTAAAAGCGGCTCGCTATGCAATGACATTCAAGTTCCGTTCGCTTTGCACAGAAGAAATGAATAGCGATTTACCACTTGAATAAAGGTATTCGGAAATTCCAAATAATAACAAAGAATATCTCGAAAATCTTAACGCAAGAATAAATTTATTTATACATATACAGGGTGAGCCATTTTAGTTGAGACTGTACAATATCTTCAAGACTAAACGTTGTAGAAAGAAGTGTGTTTAATAAAATTTGCTTTATGTTATGGGGGAAAGTAAATGCCATTGGTCTTGTTTTATTTGGAAGCGGTAGTGATGATCATTTCAGGGTCAATTTAATTTTTTAAATGGTAACCTACCTTTTTATGTTGTTTTTTTACTTCTCATAAAAACTAAACAACATTTGTATAATACACTTTGCAATTGTTCTTACACCAACGTAAATAATAATGAAAATTCTGAATGGCTGTGTTTCTAGTTCTAGTTTGAAAAAGGGGTGGGTTTTATGCCCAAGCACTGCGACCTTAAAGATCTATTGCGCATCCCCCTTTTCATCAGTTAAGTAGTCTGTTGCTCGTTATGAACTTAACCAGACTGCTAACTGAGGCTTTCGATAGTTCATGTATCTTTGGAAAGTGATTGCCAAAAATACTTGCTCTTTGATTCGCAAGAGCAGGGCAATCACATAGTAGATGAGTAACAGTCTCATCTCCTTCTAGACATCTACTACAGATAGGGTTGTTAAACAATCCCATTCTGTATAGATTAAACTTTAGGGCACAGTAATGAATCCTGTTGCCCATGCAAGCCTTCTTTTACTAAGACCGCACAGGTACTTTGCCCGGATGTTATCCAGGTCTGTAATAAACAACTTGGAATGTCTGCAACCCTCAATGGAGTTCAATGAATGGCTGTGTACGAAGAGCGAAGTGAATGGTTGGACCATTCATGATGTCATTTGAGGGTCAAGTTACGTTTCGTAATTGGGAACCAACATTTTTTATTTTGTTTCCTTATTCCTCATCACAAAATAAGCAGATTTTATAAACCATTTTCTAATTCGGGGATGGCGAAATGTAGCTTTCCATTTAAAACAAATTATATTGCTCCTAAAATGACCATCATAACGTCCTCCAAACAAAACAGGACTTATGGCATTTACTTTCCCCCATAACATCAAGCAACTTTTATTAAAGACACTTCTTTCTGCAACGTTTAGTTTTGGAGATATTGTGCAGTCTTATCTTAAATGCTCCACTCTGTATTTGACATAAATTGTGTGCTTTAATGAAACCCACATATGTCTTTACAAAGATTTTGAATCTCTTACGGTTTACCGGTTATATAAGTCATTCAGAATGAAGACGACTTCTCAGAAAATTCAAGATATACATTTTATTTGTCTCGCAAATGCCTTAAACATATTATGGTATCTTAAACAAAATCTTTAGAGCCATTTTTGAGAAAATCAACAACAACGAAATATTTATCATGTAAACGCTAGTTTTGGGTGGAAGGATATTCTTGAAAATCTTCGTGTCACATTCTTTGGAGATGCTAATTGAAATACTAAGCTTGGTATTTAACCGAAGTTTCGCTTTTGACTTATGCTGTTCACAGACACACGCGCGCGCAAAAATACCCTTTTCTAACAATGCTTATTTATTCAGGGAACCTCAAAACGTGTATTTCCAGTGAAATCTCGATATCGAATTTGTGAAGGGAATGCAGTACTTCCTCTGTTTACAGTAAGTAGCGGAAGTATTGCATTCCACCCAAAAATTCGATACTGAGATTTCACTGAAAATACACGTTTTGAGGTTCCCTGAATCAAAAAAATGCATTTTTGGAAACATGTCTGTGTGTCTGTGAATATCATAACTCAGAAACGAACAGTCGGATAAACACCAAACTTGGTATTTAGGTTCAGTATCTTCCAGAGATGCAACACGAAGGTTTTCAAGAAAATCCCCCCACCCCAGATTACCCTTTACATGGAACATTTTTCGAAAATTTGAATTTTCACAAAAATGGCTAAGGATTTTGATTAAAATATCATATGTTTAAGATATTTTCATGACAAATAAAATGTATATCTTGAATTTTCTGGGAATGTCTCTGTAGCGGGAAATGGTTGGTCGACTCTTGCAGCGGGCTGTTGTAGTGTTCTTTTTCCTCGGCTAGTGATGCTCGTCGGTAGTTGAGTACTCCATTCCTACCTAATTGCTAAGTTTCCTTAATCTCAGGTTCTTGTGGGTGAGGCAAGTTAAAAAATACACTGCAAGTTTTCCCTTTATAACTGATGTTTATTTCCTTGTTCAAATGAATAAGGGTGGCTAGCTTTTCCCATTTACTTTATCCCACCACTTGAATATTTATCAGGAGCCTATCTATCTTCACACGCATCCCCACCCTTATATGCACCCACGTGCATCTATAGCACCTTGCGTCGGCGTGACTTCTTGTTGCGCTGAACTGGTAATAAGTAAGAGTGCCCCCTCGGCAAAACCTGGTCTTATATAGGGCGGCTTATCCACGCTGTCTTCTACGTTTGAAAATGTAACGATGCTTCCCATTGGCCCTCAGGCCGCGTTACCCAAGCATGTATGAAAATATGAGGTTTCAGAACCTTGCGCTTCAGCGCCATTATGTAGCGTCGTACCACTCTGTGCCAGGCACGGTCGTTATGAGTTCCAGGAATTCCCATTCAAGTAGCTAGCGCGCCCGTTGCTTACAAATAGCTCTGTACAAAGTTACATGTTGAATGTTTTAACATTCAGTGAATTAAATTATTGCTATACAATTCTTACGTGTATGGTTCCCCTTTCATATGTACAATGTATAATATGTATGATATATCCCCTTTCATCTCCAAAAGTATTCTTCATTGTGAACAACTTTTGCATAACTGGTAAACCATAAGAGATAGACAAAATTTTACTACACAAAAAATGTAGATTTCGTTAAAATACATAATTTATGTCATATACATTTTTTTGTTGTTGTTGAGTGAACCATTTTGGAGATACTGCTTGTTATTCCTTTACATTTTCCAATACTTATACTTTTTCTCAAATGGGAATTCTTATTCATTCTTTTTTTTTTGCCCTGGTAATGCAAAGAGAATGGAATACTCCACATAGCAACCAAACATTTGACTATCGCTTAAAGCCTACCAATTCCCCTTGCATCTACAAGAAAATTAGCAATAAGATTAACATCTCGATATCTCGATTAACATATGGATAATAAGCGTTTGCACAGGAGTAGAGAAAGTCGTGTGAGTGTAACACATCAGATTTTCTTCCCTTATTTAGATAATTCCGGATACGCCACTGCGTGCAGCGGTTCATGAGTTATTTCACGCTTATAAATGAATGAGTGGACGGGAAGACGGTACTCCACAGCACCTAAAAGGAAGTATCTTCACGCGTGTGCTCCACTAAATGAGCTGCTCTTGAGCGGTGAAGTGGGTCAGATTTTCATAACGCTGCTCCTTACATGACAGCACGAGTGGATAGAGGAGAATTTCTAGTGCATCACTCTCAAGCTTCACTGCCAGATTAATCTTTTCCTTTCTCTTAAGTGCCATGACAGAAGCGATTACAACCCATGCAGAACTTTCATTACTCATCTTCACAGAAGATTATGCACGCTGAAGCCTACTGATTGTCTTCGTTTTTAACGCTCCCCATATTGCCTATGACCTGGGGATACCTCATTCCACCACTGGACCCATTTCTCAGGTAGTGATGATGAGAATGGCGGTGGAATAAGAGGACTAGGGATACTTCATATGGGTAAGTCAGTGGTGAAGGTAAGGATAGAGCTGACGTAAAATCGCAACCCCAGAGCTCGAAATCGAACGGTCGGATAAACACCAAACTTGGTATTTAGGTTCAGTGTCTTCCAGAGATGCGACACAAAGGTTTTCAAGAAAATCCCTCCACCCCAGACTACCCTTTACATGGAACATTTTTCGAAAGTTTTAATTTTCTCAAAAATATCTCTAACGATTTTGATTAAAATATCATATATTTAAGATACCTTCATGACAAATAAAATGTATATCTTGAATTTTCTGGGAATGTCTCCAAAAGTATTCTCCATTGTGAACGACTTTTGCATAACTGGTAAACCATAAGAGATAGACAAAATTTTACTACACAAAAAATGTAGAACGCGTTAAAATACACAATTTATGTCATATATTTTTTTTTTTGAGTGAACCATTTTGGAGATATTGCTTGTTTTATGCCCTGGACATGCAAAGAGAATGGAATGCGCCACATAGCAACCAACTCTTAAAACAATGACTATCGCTTAAAGCCTACCATATTCTCTTTGCATCTACAAGAAAATTAGCAATAAGATTAACATCTCGATTAACATAAAGCATATGCAAAATACGCGTTTGTAAAAATAGAGTAGAGAAAGTCATGTGAGTGTAACACATCAGATGTTTTAGACAGCGCTCGAATTTGTAAACTATCAATAATGTTATATTGGTTTCTGAAACTAACAGAGATCACGTTTAGAACGCGTTCTTGAAACAAGAGTAATTACATTAAAAAATCTGATGTGTTACACTCACATGACTTTCTCTACTCTTGTACAAACTATTTTTACAAACGCTTATTCTCCATCTACTTCATTAAATGAGATAAACATTTGCAGACTCTATATTATTGCTAATTTTTTTGTAGATGTAAGGGGAATATATATTTACAAGGGCAATATAGAAATACAGTAGCCTTTAAGCACATACATATCTCTTAATAGCTGGTTGCTAGGTGCAGCACCATTCCCTTTGCCACAGATTAATACTCTTTGCATATCCAAGACAAAAAAATGAATAACGAATTCCCATTTGAGAAAATAAGTATTGAAAAATTTAAGGGAATAACAAGCAATATCTCAAAAATGGTTCACTCAACAACAAAAATGTATATGACATAAATTGTGTATTTTAACGCGATCTACATTTGTTGTGTAGTAAACATCTGTCTATCTCTTATGGTTTACCAGTTATGCAAAAGTCGTTCACAATGAAGAATACTTTTGGAGACATTCCCAGGAAATTCAAGATATACATTTTATTTGTCATGAAAATATCTTAAACATATGATATTTTAATCAAAATCGTTAGAGCCATTTTTGAGAAAATTAAAATTTTCGAAAAATGTTCCATGTAAAGGGTAGTCTGGGGTGGGGGGATTTTCTTGAAAACCTTTGTGTCGCATCTCTGGAAGATACTGAACCTAAATACCAAGTTTGGTGTTTATCAAACTGTTCGTTTCTGAGTTGTGCTGTTCAAGAGACAGACAGACACAGACACACACACACACACACACACACACACACACACACACACAGACACACACACGGATATGTTTCCAAAAATGCTTTTTTTGGATTCAGGGGGTCTCTAAACATATATTTCCGGTGAAATCTCAGTATCGAATTTTTGGGTGGAATACAATACTTCCCCTACTTACTATACGTAGTAGAGAAAGTAAAAAGCGAGATGTTAGATGTTTTGTTGATTCGCTAGCAGTCATTTTCATTGAAGTTATTTTAACCATGTTTTACTTTACATCAGACAATTAAACGAATAAATGCTATATCATATTGCTATCTCGATTTTTGAGATGAGTAGTTCTAGTGGTATTCTTTTTCTGAATTCATGTAGGTTAGATAAAAGAGTAACGTTTTACATCAAAGAAAGCTGCCAATATAACGTATAGGTTTGCTTTACAAAGAATTGCGGTAAATTGAAGTATGACGATTTGTATTGTGAACAGATAATGCGAACTCCATGAGAAATTAATCATGTAAAAACAAGACATAATGAAAAGTAAAACCTAATAACACCAAGTCGAGTTATTAAGCATGTGTAAATACAAAGGGCAATTTCCATGTGATTGGGCTTGAAACCAAAATGGTCACACTGGTGATAATCTAAAACGTTTAGCTCGTGCTCCGTGTTAGAAGTTCTACTTTTAGGCCATGCTGTTTAAAAATACATATTTTTACTTTGTTTATTACTAAAGTAGGGGAAGTATTTAAATAACACAAAAGCTCGATACCGAGTTTGGCACGTTGAAATCACAAAAGGCAGCTTTGGAAAAAGGTTCGTGTGTGTGTGAATACCATAGGTATACCAAAAAGGAAAAGTCCGTTAAATACCAAACTTGGCATTTAAGTTCAGCATCATCCAAGGACGCGACACAAAGGTTTTCAAGAAAATTCCCCACTTCAAACTACACTTTATATGGATAATTTTTTGTTAAAATACTATTAGTTTAATGTATTTTCATGACAAATAATATATATATATATATATATATTGAATTTTATGGAAATATCCTGTGAAGTCTCCTACATTCTGAAACCGTAAGCGATAGACAAGAAATGTAAATCTCGTTAAAGCACACAGTTTAATTACCGGAAATAAATATTTTATTGTGTTAACCATTCCAAGATATTCCTTGTTATTGATCTAAGTTTTCAAATTCTTATACTCTTTTCAAGTGGTAAGTCGTTATTTGCTTTTTCTCGAGGACATGCAAGGAGCATGGCATTTCAAAATCTTTAGATAACTTCCGCATTTTGAAAATCTGACTATCGCTTTAGCCTACTGTTCCTACCTATACTAATAACGAAATGTATAAATGTACAAGGAACGCTTATCTCGATTATCAAGAAGTAGACAGAAGAGTAAGCCTTTATAAGAATAATTTGTAGATGGGTGAGTAGAGAAAGTCATGTGAATGCAACACAGTTGTTATTTGAAGTTTGTGTATCTGTTGCCATAACCCAATAGAGCAAATATTTAAACATACGCAATAAATTAGAACAATATAAAATAAATATGACTTAAGAACCACATTTATGGCACGAATATACACTACGTGATCAAAAGTATCCGGACACCTGGCTGAAAATGACGTACAAGTTCGTGGTGCCCTCCATCGGTAATGCTGGAAGTCAATATGGTGTTGGGTTACCCTTAGCCTTGATGACAGCGTTCACTCTCGCATGCATACTTTCAATCAGGTGCTGGAAGGTTTCTTGGGGAATGGCAGCCCATTCTTCACGGAGTGCGGAACTGAGGAGAGGTATCGATGTAGGTCGGTGAGGCCTGGCACGAAGTCGGCGTTCCGAAACATCCCAAAGGTGTTCTATAGGATTCAAGTCAGGACTCTGTGCAGGACAGTCCATTACAGGGATGTTATTGTCGTGTAACCACTCCGCCACAACCCGTGCAGTATGAACAGGTGCTCGATCGTGTTGAAAGATGCAATCACCATTCCCGAATTGCTCTTCAACAGTGGGAAGCAAGAAGGTGCTTAAAATATCAATGTAGGTCCGCGCTGTGATCGTGCCACGCAAAACAACAAGGAGTGCAAGCCCCCTCCAGGAAAAACACGACCATACCATAACACCACCACCTCCGAATTTCACTATTTGCACTACACACGCTGGGAATTTCACTATTGGCAGTACAAATGCTGGCAGATGACGTTCACCGGGCATTCGCATACCCACACCCTGCCATCGGATCGCCACATTGTGTACCGTGATTCGTCACTCCACACAACGTGTTGCCACTGTTCAATCGTGTAATGTTGACGCTCCTTGCACCAAGCGAGGCGTCGTTTGGCATTTTCCTGCGTGATGTGTGGCTTATGAGCAGCCGCTCGACCGTGGAATCCAAGGTTTCTCACCTCACGCCTAACTGTCATAGTACTTGGAGTAGATACTGATGCAGTTTGGAATTCCTGTGTGATGGTCTGGATATATGTCTGCCTATTACTCTTTACGAGCCTCTTCAAATGTCGGCGGTCTCTGTCAGTCAACAGACGAGGTTGGCCTGTATGCGTTAGTGCTATACATGTCCCTTCACGTTTCCACTTCACTATCACATCAGAAACAGTAGACCTAGGGATGTTTAGGAGTGTGGAAATCTCGCGTACAGACTTCTAACACAAGTGACACCCAATCAGCTGACCACATTCGAAGTCCGTGAGCTCTACGGAGCGTCCCATTCTGCTGTTTCACGATGTCTAATGACTACTGAGGTCGCGGATAATAAGTACCAGTCAGTAGGTGACAGCACAATGCACCTAAGATGAAAAACGTATGTTTGTGGGGGTGTCCGGATACTTTTGATCACATAGTGTACATGTATACAATGTCCGTACTAGGAAAATAGAATTTTCTCAATTTTTATAAATCCCTTTAATTCGAACAAAATTCGAACAAAAGCGGGTATTCTACAGTGGTTTCCGCCTTGTCAATAGGTATATTTCATGAGCTGGAGCGTACCGAATGCAAGGCAAAATATCTAGAGTTGAAAATCACTAGAGGTATTAGCCAAAAATATTTCCTGAATAGTATTAAATATATTAATAATGTTTACTCTATATTACTATTATTATTATCATTATCATCACGTATTTAATGCCCTTTCATACCTAATTTCATACATGGTAGGCCTTTTCTTCGCTTATAGTTTGTTTACTACCTAATAGCTCAGCTACTTAGAAAAAATCCTTGGGAGGGGTAACACATCTGGTCATGTATTCCCCTCTCTAACTGCATTGGGCGGGCATGTCCCTCTGAGTCGCCGCTTAAGCACCACACGCCATAATTTCGCCTGGTCCGTGTTCTATTTTATTTTATTCTCACAAAATCGTATATCATACTGTTGTAACTATACAACTGTAGAGGCAGGATTAAAGACACAAGCGCATTGCAACAAAAATGCTGTGTTTGTAGATTGCTGTGACAGGCCACACAAAGAGCAAGGTGCAGCGAGTATGAAAACAAATGTTTGCATATAACTAGCGATAGCATTTCACATACATGCGGTATTATCATAGTATATCTTCCAAAAGTTAACTCACATCTTTTAGGGTATTTCGTAGCATTCACTCCTCATCTATCTCTACAAGGAAAAAGTTCCTCGGTGATTGATTTTCATAATACAAATTATTTCAATTGAAGTATTACAAAGAAAAATAGCGGCTTTAGTTTTTACTTTCTCTACTACGTATAGTAAGTAGGGGAAGTATTGCATTCCACCCAAAAATTCGATACCGAGATTTCACCGGAAATACATGTTTTGAGACACCCTGAATCCAAAAAAAGCATTTTTGGAAACATGTCCGTGTGTGTGTCTCTGTGTCTGTGTGAATGTGTGTGTGTCTGTCTGTGTATCTGTGAACAGCATAACTCAGAAACGAACAGTCGGATAAACACCAAACTTGGTATTTAGGTTCAGTATCTTCCAGAGATGCGACACGAAGGTTTTCAAGAAAATCCCCCCACTCCAGACCACCCTTTACTTGGAACATTTTTCGAAAATTTTAATTTTCTCAAAAATGGCTCTAACGATTTTGATTAAAATATCCTACATTTAATACTTTCATGACAAATAAAATGTATAATTTGAATTTTCTGGGAATGTCTCCAAAAGTGTTCTTCATTGTGAACGACTTTTGCATAACTGGTAAACCATAAGAGGTAGACAAAATTTTACTACACAAAAAATGTAGATCGCGTTAAAATACACAATTTATGTCATATACATTTCTTTTGTTGAGTGAACCATTTTCGAGATATTGCTTGTTATTACTTTAAATTTTCCAATACTTATCCTTTTTCTCAAATTCGTTATTCATTTTTACTTTCTCTACTACGTATAGTAAGTAGGGGAAGTATTGCATTCCACCCAAAAATTCGATACCGAGATTTCACCGGAAATACATGTTTTGAGATATCCTGAATCCAAAAAAAGCATTTTTGGAAACATGTCCGTGTGTGTGTCTGTGTGTGTGTGTCTCTGTGTGTGTGTGTGTGTGTGTGTGTGTCTGTGAACAGCATAGCTCAAAAACGAACAGTCGGATAAACACCAAACTTGGTATTTAGGTTCAGTATCTTCCAGAGATGCGACACGAAGGTTTTCAAGAAAATCCCCCCACTCCAGACTACCCTTTACATGGAAAAGTTTTCGAAAATTTTAATTTTCTCAAAAATGACTCTAACGATTTTGATGAAAAGATCATATGTTTAAGATAATGTCATGAGAAATGAAATGTATATCTCGAATTTTCTGGGAATGTCTCCAAAAGTATTCTTCATTGTGAACGCCTTTTGCATAACTCGTAAACCATAAGAGATAGACAAAATTTTACTACACAAAAAATGTAGATCGCGTTAAAATACACAACTTATGTCATATACATTTCTTTTGTTGAGTGAACCGTGTTCGAGATATTGCTTGTTATTTCCTTAAATTTTCCAATACTTATACTTTTTCTCAAATACGTTATTAATTTTTTTATGTCCTGACATGCAAAGAGAATGGAATGCGCCACATAGCAACCAGCGTTAAAATATTTGACTATCGCTTAAAAGCTACCATATTCCCCTTGCATCTACAAGAAAATTACCAATAAGATTGACATCTCGATATCTCGATTAACATGAAGCATATGGAGACTAGGCGTTTGTAAAATTAGATTATACAAGAGTAGAGAAAGTCATGTGAGTGTAACATCAGATTTTTTTATGTCCTGGACATGCAAAGAGAATGGAATGCGCCACATAGCAACCAGCGTTAAAATATTTGACTATCGCTTAAAACCTACTATATTCCCCTTGCATCTACATGAAAATTACCAATAAGATTAACATCTCGATTAACATGAAGCATATGGAGAATAAGCGTTTGTAAAAATAGTTTGTACAAGAGTAGAGAAAGTCATGTGAGTGTAACACATCAGATTTTTTTTATAGGAATACCAATCACACATTGTCATCATATCTAAACTGTGCTCTTTAACATACCTCTTACAGAACTGGAATAAGGATTTTAGTTTTAGAGCTGTCACGTTGTAAACAAGATCCTATTAAACTTTTCTACACTATAAAATTGCTGTGTACACAACAGTGACGTGACACGTGTTTCCCGCGCATCAGCCCACCTTCCTCTTTAAGACACCTCTTTGGATAACTCAGTAGTTAAAGGCAAAAGACAAGTGGAGTGGGGTGATTTATCCCTCCTCAATACTCGCGAAGTCCGTAGACCGAGGGATTTTACTAAGTTGTTAAACTATTCGAGAACAGTTGAAGACGACACGAGATAATTTCATACAAAGGTGACAATCAAGTACAACAAAATTGGAGCAACTACTTCTGTGGTATGGTAGTTAGCATGCAAATCTCCAAATCCAGAGGTCCCGGTTCGATTCCCGGTTGGAGGGTGAGAAGTTTTCCTTGGTCGGGATTATTCCCTGTCCTCCTTCGAGTCTGGAATTATGAATGAGTGTGTGTAAAGTAATACCAACCCAAAGGTTAACCCCACTGGCAAGTGAACATCATTGCTGAAGAACAAAATTGTTCCAAAGGTAAATAGCCGCCGATATGACCCTAGATATTAAAGGCGGCATATGAATGGGACATTAAAAAAGAAAAAAAATTACAGCCTCTTAAGGTGAAGTGGACAGCGCTTTTACTTCTCAACCCATAGGTATCGGGTTCAATTTCCGTATAGTAGGGGTGACTATTTATTTAACTATAATCAGAGTATTTGATAGCAAAAAAAAAAAAAAAAAATCTGTGTTACACTCAAATGACTTTCTCTACTCTTGTACAAACTATTTTTACAAACGCTTATTCTCCAAATGCTTCATGTTAATCGAGATGTTAATCTTATTGCTAATTTTCTTGTAGATGCAAGGGGAATTGGTAGGCTTTAAGCGATAGTCAAATATTTTAAGAGCTGGTTGCTATGTGAAGTATTCCATTCTCTTTGTATTACCAGGATAACAAAAAATGAATAATGAATTCCCATTTGAGAAAAAGTATAAGTATTGGAAAATTTAACGGGATAACAAGCAATATCTCGAAAATGGTTCACTCAACAACAAAAATGTATATGACATAAATTGTGTATTTTAACGAGATCTACATTTTTTGTGCAGCAAAATTTTGTCTATCTCTTATGGTTTACCAGTTATGCAAAAGTCGTTCACAATGAAGAACACTTTTGGAGACATTCCCAGAAAATTCAAATTATACATTTTATTTGTCATGAAAGTATTAAATGTAGGATATTTTAATCAAAATCGTTAGAGCCATTTTTGAGAAAATTAAAATTTTCGAAAAGTGTTCCATGTAAAGGATAATCTGGGGTGGGGGGATTTCTTGAAAACCTTCGTGTCGCATCTCTGGAAGATACCGAACCTAAATACCAAGTTTGGTGTTTATCCGACTGTTCGTTTCTGAGTTCTGAGTATTCACAGACACACAGACAGACACACACGGACATGTTTCCAAAAATACCTGTTTTGGATTCAGGAGGCCTTAAAACATGTATTTCTGGTGAAATCTCGGTATCGAATTTTTGGGTGGAATATAATGCTTCCCCTACTTACTACACGTAGTAGATAAAGTAATAACATCAAATTTACAGTTTAATCAGTTAAAACATCAACAGTTGTTTAAAAGCCAAAGTCCGATGTGGCCGTAGAAGCTGCGGGCTGTACAAATGAAACATAAGTAAGAAAGAAAAGAAAGGGGGGGGAGAAAGTACTGTTAGGCTGGATTAGCAATAACAACCATCTAGAATATGAGCAGAGTACTCTTAAAATAATATGAGTTGTATCTATATGCTTGGCATCATACCAAGGCATTTTGACATAAAAGACACGTTAATACATTCATATTGAGAAGGTGTTTTGTTTACGTAATTTATTGTTACGTAAGTTATTAGCCTCAAGGTTACCTCATTGTTAGCAACGTTAAACTTATTATTCTTACAGCTCTTACATTATTAAATTACCTAATGCATTCACATATAATTATTGAACATGTTTACAATAATATAAACATTTGTAATGGCAGTTACATACATTTTTACAAATTATTACATACATATTGCTTCAAGGTGGAGGGTTATTGAAATTACATATTATATAATTCTAGTGTTAAAAATAGTGCCTCAATATGAATATGAGGTGTGAGGTATTTACTGAGGGGGACACCACGCCACTGCGACCACCTAGATCTATTGTGGCTACTACATCCTCCGGGAGGCAGGGATGAAGTGAAGGAGCCGCTGGAGGTCGCAGGTAGACGGGATAATAGACACACGGAAGCCCCTATCATTTCCAGTACGAAACATCCGCGCTCGGCCAGTAGACGCGAAGAATCCCGCGAGAGGGCGACGAAACGGCCCTTGCAGGCAGGCTAACGCGCCCTGTCGTTGGCGGGGAGAAATCTTTCCAAAGCGCAGCAACCATGCCATCTATCACCAGGCGCACTACGGAACCCGGAAACACTGCCTGAACGATGAAAGACAGGAAATGAGGGAAAGGAGAAATCGTGGTAAAATACACTACCCCAGCATTCGCCTAGGCGATCAGAGGAAAACCATGTAAAACCACGTGGTCAGAGTGGGCGTACACTGGGAATCGAACCCGGGACTTCCCGAATGCGGGCCACAGACGTTGCCGCCTGAGTCATCCCGCTCGGTTGTTACATTTATGACCTTCTCTATCCATTCTTCTACAAACTATTCTTATAGAAGCTTATTCTTGTATTTACTTCGTGTTATTCGAGGCAAAGGCTTGCAGAATAACTTTTATTACACATTTCATTGTAGGCACAAAAGAGATACGTGAAGCTTAAGCTATAATAAAATCTTTAAAAAGCGGATCGCTATATACTGCCCGTGAAATTGCACTGTTTGCGCCATGAAAAGAAATAGCAACTTATCACGTGAAAAAAAATATTAAGTTTTTAAAAATTCATATCAATTACAACGAATTCATTGGGCACAACTTGTGTATCTTAACGAGTTCTATTTTACCTATGAAGTAACTTTCTCTTTATCTCTTACGGTTTACAAATTACACAAACGTAGACAAAATTCATTCGGAATGGGCTTTTCGGAGAAAATCCAGATATACGTGCTATTTGTAATAAATATTAAACATTTAATAGGTATTTTAATAATAATTGCCAGAGCCGTTTTAGAGAAAATAAACAATTAAAAACTTGTCCATGTAAAGTGTAGTTTAGAATGAGAGCATTTTCTTAATATCTTCGTGTTGAATCCTGAAAGATGCTGAACTTAAATTTCAGGTTTGATGTTTATCCGAAATTTCATTTTTGAATTATGCTGTTTACAGACAGACTGAGAAATATGCGCGCGCGGAACTTTTTCCCAAACAGGCCTTTTTTCGACGGGTTCACCTATCCTAAAACGTATATTTCCGGTGAAATCTCGATATGGAATTTTTGGGTCGCAAAATCAAAATTGCATATATCTCTGCTCCCGGAACATATTTTTAAAATTTGAAGGTACAAAAAACATTGCAGTATCTTTATTTTGTTGGTAATAGAATGGTGAGTACAATTTAGTACTTATATGAACTTAAAGTTTGGAGAGTAGCTATAAACTCCATAAATAGGAGTAGTCTGACATTTTTGGGCAGAAAGAAATTTACAGATTGTTATTTTGGGCATTATTGTGTGTCATTGAAAAGCTGAAGGCACTAAGATGTTGTCTTAGAATTTCAATATTCAAATTCAAAAGAATATTATAAAGCATATAAAAAGTGTAGGACGTTGTAGGAAAGGTCCCTATTAAAATTCCCGATCCCCATGGCTGCACTCACTAAAGTAGTTATATAGTTTTGGAGTTTTGAGCAGCTGTAATGTTTTGAATTGCAGGTTCAAACTCACTCTGTGCATGGTTGTATGTGTGTCAGTATAACGAGTAATAACAGGAAAACAACAGAAACAGAAAAAAAGGAAAGAAGAATTGAAGATGCAACTAAGGAACATGCTGTATATATTATTGATTCTTAAATATTATAGCAGCGAATGATGGCTCCAGCAAGATTGCTCCTGTGGTTGAATGGTCAGTGTTTTTGCTTCTTAAACCAGAGGTCTCAGTTTTGATTCCTGGTTGGAGTAGAGAATACTTTTTAACCAGAATCATTCCTTTCCTATACAGAGTCTGGAAGTATGAGTATGGGAGTGAATATGAGTGTGCTTAAGAGTAAAAAGAAATAAAAACCAACATTCAGAAAGTTCAGTGAGTAAAAACGCCAACAGCATTAGTTGTTTCTATAGCCAAAGCCCCAATATACCCGTAGAAGTTAAAAGGCTATACCCCCCCCAAAAAAAAAAATCTGCCAATGAACTTTATTAGGAAACTCTGTAAGGAATTAAAGCAAAATAATAAGCTTAGTTGCAACTCTACAAAACTGTGTTTTTAATTTACATTTAGGTAAAAATTAGCAAACTTTTGACTAAGGGAACCCCTAACAGTTTCTTGCCTCTGTCCACTGTGATAATAGAGCAAGTGAATTCAAAAGTTGCACCTATGTGCTAGTAGGTTTCAGTGGTTAATTTTTTTGTAGTTTTATTTTTGCATTTACACTCATATGCAATAGTTAGATTCAAATACATTGTTTTTACCAGATAATACCATTACTCTTGTAGAGTTAAATGAGACTCTGGACCCTTCTAATCCTCTTTTATAGAGTTTATACTAGGACCAGTTTTTGATTTATCTAAGGCTTTTGACTGCGTCAACCATAATATATTAATTAGTAAATTGGAAAACAACGGCATAAGAGGATTACCCCTGGACCTAATTCGTAGTTACCTGGTTCGAAGAAAACAAATTACAGAAATAACATACAAAAAGGGTGATGTATACAACAAATCACATCACATTTGGGATCTGTGAAACATGGCGTACCACAAGGCACTGTGTTGGAACCATTATTATTTATTATCCATATTAATGACATTAAAAATCCACCAAATACTTCAATGATAACTTATGCAGATGACACCACAGCTGTATGCTGGAATAAAACAGTAGAAGGATTAAATACTACCATAAACAATACCACCTCCTGTTTGCTGAATTACTTCAAATCGTTAAATCTACACTGCAACATGCAAGAAACTAAAGTGATGCAATTCAATAAAAATGATGGTAAAATATCACTAAAAGTCGATAACAATAATATTCTGGATGTAAAATCACATAAATTTTTAGGTCTTATTGTTGATAACAAGCTAACATGGGCTGAGCATATTGAACATATATGTGGTAAAATTAGTAAAACAGTATATCTACTCAGATATTTCAACAATCATAGTGATGGTAACATATTGAAACTAATATACTATGGATGTTTTTATCCACACATACTCTATGGGATTGAAATCTGGGGTGCTGCTGCAAAAATGCATATGGATAAATTACTTATACACCAAAAGAAATGCATCAGAATCATGTTTAACCTAAAACCAAAGGAATCGTGTAGGGAAACCTTTGTTAACAATAAATTGCTTACTATTTACTCTCTCTATGCATATAGAACAATAATGTATGTAATAGATAAGTACAAACCAATTAAAAACAACCAAATTCATAAACATAAAACAAGAGGAAACTTGGACTACTTTAGGTATAGTGTAAAAGAAAGTGTATCTTTAAAGGATTTATATATTTCTGGAATCACACTATTTAATAAATTATCACTGGAAATCAAATCTGTAGTTGATGTATCAAAACAGCAATTCAAAAGGAAATTGAGGGTGTATCTAATAAACAAATTTCTGTATGAGTTAAAGGATTTGTAAAGATGTAATTGTTTTGACATGTCCAAAATCAGATGTATGGTAAACTGGATTGAAATAAATGGTTGTTGTTCTTCTTCTTCTTCTTCTTCTTCTTCTTCTTCTTCTTCTTCTTCTTATTATTATTATTATTATTATTATTATTATTATTATTATTATTATTATTACCACCAACACTTCTCCTTTCTTTACTGTGGTCACTGTCGGCAACATTCTCATGTTGCTTCTGATTATCTGCCAGGTATTGATGACTTGAGCTTTGTGGTTTCGGGGTAAATAGTGCGACGTTGTTTCATCCTTGACATTTCTGGAGAGGTGGAAGCTATGATTTCTCATATATATATATTTAAATATAGCTGAATTAATAAGGTTACAGCTAATCCCATAGCATGGTGGCAACTGGCACTCATTATAAGCTACATTGCCTTATTTATCATCAGTATAAATATATCTCCATTCCTTAAATGGTAGGACATTCAAAATATCCCATAAATTCCCTCAAAAACCAAAAGTGGGCACATTGGATATAAAATATGCCATAATTAGTGTTCTGCATGTGGTAGCAGTGGTCAGTTTGATGTCATTTTTACAAATTAGTATCTCTCCCTTTGTAGTAGTTATTGATAAGTGATACTCAGAATGTTGTATAATTGAATTAGGATATGAAGTAAAATTGCTCTCTGAAACATAAAGCAATCCACAAGCTTGGACATGCTGCAATAATTATAGTAATGTACTTTTTCCCCTTCTTCTTCTTCTTCTTCTTCTTCTTCTTCTTCTTCTTCTTCTTCTTCTTCTTCTTCTTCTCCTCTTCTTCTTCTTCTTCTTCTTCTTCTGGATTATCCTCCTCTTTGTGAAACTTAAACTCCAAGTACTTATGAGCCAATGCCATGGGCTAGAACCTTCAAGGAGCAAGCAAACTTTGGATCTCGCGCGCGCGCGCGTGTGTGTGTGTGTGCGCGTGCGCATGCGTGTGCATGTGCGTGTTTTTATTCACCGAGAGAATTTTCTTACGAATTCATGGCTTCGTCAATATTTAAGTAATATAGGAGGAATATATACAGGAAATATACATTTTACAGTGTTATATACAGAGAATTACATATTAATTAATGAATAATAATAATAATAGTATATGAAGTAAAATGGTGGTGGTGGTGGTGGTGGTGGTAGTAGTAGTAGGTTAACTTATTAGTTTTTGAAGTATTAGTTCTGTTAGTTAAGTAAGACTCGAACCACTTATAAGCTACCCCACGTATTCCATAGGCTTCTAATTTTACAGCATGGTCAACTAAATCAAATGCTAACTAAATAAAAAAATCAAAAGTCCATAAATATACCAACTGTGGTGTTTTGAGCATCAATTCCTTCCAATGTCCCCTTTATGTATGCATAGAAGGCATTTAGTATGGATTTGTTTTTTCTGAAGCCATTTTGTTTATCAGTAAATGCATATTTTTCCAAGAAGGGAGCAATTCTGTTGTACATAACTGTTTCCAGAATTTTAGAAAACCCAGGCTGGATAGCAACAGGCCTATAATTATCAACAATATTTACATCATCTTTTTTATATACAGGGACAATTTTTGCCAGCTTCAATTTATTAGGAAATAGCCCAGTTGACAGGGAGGTATCACATATATCCTGTGTGGAATTAACAATACTGTCCTTACATAATTTAATTACACACTCAGGTACCTCGTCAAATCCTGCAGAGTAGTTATTCTTTTTTGAGTTAATTATTTTAATTATTTCATCATGCGTAACTGGCCTAAGAAAAATGGTTTTTTCATTTCTGTTTAGTTTAGCACATGGGCTATTACTATTATTTTGTTGTGGTAATGATACTCTATCAGCAACAGTAATAAAATGGTCATTAAAGATGTAGCAACTTCCATTGGATTCTTAACAATGGTTTTATCAATTTTTAACAAGATTTTATTATTGTGGCATACTTTAGAACTGGAGGTTTCTCTTTTTACTATATGCCATAATGTTTTGTTTTTATTCGATGAGTTACTAATGCATGCATCAACATACTGCTTTTTTGCAGCCTTTATTACTTTATCAAAAATTTGCCTATATTATTTGAGATATTTTTGGAACTGTTCAGTTTTATTGGTTTTACCTAATTCTAGGAGAAAACGTTTTCTATTGCTAGAGTTTATAATTCCTTTGGTAATCCATTTTTTCCTTACATTCATCTGTCGATTTTTATTGTTTTATATGGAAATGCTGTATTAAAGTGGTGCATAAAAGTTGTTATGAAGTTGTGATATTTCATATCTACAGAGGACACCCTATATACATCTAACCAGTCTTTGTTGCTTAATAGTGTATTAAAATATGACATGTTTTGATTAGAATAAATTCTTTTATATTGTTCTTGAGGCTTAGACTTATTGCTAGCATTTAATTCATTTATTAAACTTAATATTATAGCATTATGATCAGATTAACCTGCATTAATATTTGTGAGTTTGTAGTTCATACCTGTTTTGTCGAATAACATGACAACGATTATTGTACTGAAGCTACCTGTTTCTCTGGTGGGACTTTCTATTGCATTTTCCAGATTAAATGAGGTGAGTACATTTTTTAATTTTAGAAGGGAAGTGCTTTCTTTCTGAAAATCAATATTGAAGTCTCCACAAATTAAGATATTTTTTGCATGCTTTTTATGAAGGTAATCATTATTTCTAATTTGTCCAAAAAGGCCTTATAGTCTCCATTTGGTGACCGATATATGCATGCAATGAATAATTTTACATCTGTTATTTCTACTACAGTGTGTTCGAACACTTTCTCTTCATTTAGTGAAGATGTTTTACCATATTTTTATATTTAATGCCCTTTTTTATTGCTATCATAGTACCCCCATGAATATAATTCTCCCTACAGTAAATGTCTCCGATTACAAAATCTAAGAGAATGACTGACTCTATACTCATGCTTGTATTTTTAAGCCAGTGCTCAGTGAAGCAGCAAAACTGTACATTTTCAAGTGTGTTTATAAATATTTATATATCTAAGAGCTTATTGCTAAGACACTGGACATTTTGATAAAGTACATTAAAGTCCTTTTTTGGTATACAAGGAAAATGTTTATTACCACTGTGTTCCGATGACGAGAAACATTGGATTTCCACGGATACTGCATCCACCACATGGTTTATAAGTTTCCCTGTCCCTGGCATTTGCTGATCTCCTCACACAAGAACCTTCCAAACTTAACTGCACCTCTTCTGTTGAGATGAACACCATCTCTACCTAGATCCTCTGTCCGTATGCACCAGTTACCGTCCAGCATCATACACTTCTGAGTATAGCATAACCATTCCAGCTCTGCATTAATTCTTCTCACTTTTTGTGTGGTCACATCTCGCCTGCATAATATTCCATTGATCACAACTTTGGTTTCTGGGCTTTGAATTTTGATTTCACTTATTAGGTCCATGGTATCGCCCATAATTTCTTCAGCCATAATTCCTCTCCGGATGTTGTTCGTTCCCACGTGAATAGCAACCACGTCTGGCTTTATTTCGTTCAGTTTCGCATTTTCAACTTCATGTTTTAGCTCTTCCACTCATATCCCTGGGTAGCATCGTACTTCATAGCCAGCATCTCTGCATTCATTCCCAGCAAATTTCAGTAGCGAGTCCCCAAACACCATAACTTTTTTCCATGACTTCCCTTGCTGTTTCTCCTTTCTTGCCGATCCCAATTTCTCCTCCATTGTTCACTGCCATGCCCGTACCCAGGAAAAAATTTCAGGGAGGGTCTTCCACAAGTAGATCTAAACTTAACAGTACCCCACACAGTTACCATGTACCTGTATATAGTATATAGACATTATTACATGGATAAGAAAATTGCTTGGAGACATTACATAGACAAAAGAAACTCACCAGAATGACGATATTTCACCTTACAGCACAAAACATGGGGACTGCTTTGAAAATGGAATGTATGGTCAGCTTACCCATGTAAGGCGAAGATATTAAGTTTCCCTTTTTCTTGTAAATGTGCTACTAGCAATAGACCTACTGTTATCTAACGACATTTCCCATATTGATTTGCTATGAATTTAAATAAATAAAACTGTCAGAAGTTTCAGGGGGGGTTGAACCCTAGAAACCCCCTCTAAATATGGCCCTGATCATAGCATATCCAAGATGAGTGGCCAGTCTAATGCCTGGTATTGCAGTGAACAAGAAGGAAATGAAATATAGTGATAAAGGGATGGTAGGAAAATATGCAGATCAAATTATCAATACAGGATTTGCCTAGTAACCAAGGAAAATTGCGAAAAAACCTAGGTGAAGTTGGTTGGACTAGGACACATTATTACGGAACCACCTTGCTTGGTTATAGTAATGTACAAGGGATTTTATTTTTAAGTAGATATGTTTATCAAACTTATCATATGTAAGCAATAAAAATATTCCTTTTTTTTTTTTTTTCGGATAGGTAAAAATTAGGCTTGAGTAAACTGGCCTTTATTTTCTTCAATAATCCTGTGATGTATCTGATTTTGACAGAAAGCAGAAAATAGTTTAGCTTTATTAATGAAGCTGATGAAGAGGAGACCTTGTAACACATCAAAACTAACAGTAATTATTCTGACCAAAGCATATCCTCATAAGAAAACAATGTAACTAACTCATATAACATGATACCTACAAATTAGAGATTGGTTATTTTCTCAGGAGTTATTTTTCATGCCATATAAGCAAAACTATGATGGATAAAGGTGATGAAACTGAAATTCTTACTCTATCACATAACTATACGGCTAATCATAAATGATACATATCACTTAAAAGTCACCTACTGCTTAGCAGTGCTGCTATGTGAAGATAATAAATTTATATTTATGTTAAATTAATCTGAAAATCCTTATCATATAGAAAGGCATTATTTTGTTTCATAATTATAATTAGAAATAATGTAATAACTGCCTTTTATAAATCTCTATTTTTTAAAAAGTTATAACTATGAAGATAATTCATTATTTTGAGATCTCAAAATTATGAGATATCAAAGGGGTACAAAGTACCTACCTCATGAATTTTCTAATGTCAAGATGTCAGACATGCCTGTTCAGTGGTTAAATTGTAGGAAATGTCTAAATTTTTTTTTTTAACCCTCATAACCTTAAATGTAAATTAGTCACCAGTGTAGTAAAGAACTATACGGTAGATAGATCTGATTTTCACACTAAATAAAAAATCTGATGTGTTACATCCATATGACTTTCTCTACCCTCTATCGTTTATTAATGGGTATACAAATTATTCTTACGAAAGTTTGTTTTTCTATTTATTTGATTTTAATCCAGATAAACATGTGCAGAAATAGCTACATTACACAGTTTGTTAAGATACAAAGAGAACAGTGATGGTCAAATATTTAAGAACTAAATGCTATACATTGGCCTTAAAATTCTATACTGCTTCCATGCAATCGCCACAAACAACTGAAAATCAATGGGGCTTAAAAAGAATGACAAAACTATTGAACACATCAAACCATTAATAATGGATATCTTGGAAAGGGTTGATGTCACAAAAAATTTGTTTGGAATAAATTGTTTGTTTTAAAGAGGTCTACAATTTTTGTGTAGTCAGTTTTTGTCTATCACTTAATGTTTACCAGTTACACAAGATTATACAAAATTCTTTCTGAATAAAGAGGACTTCACAGGCTATTTCCAGAAAATTCAAAATAAACATTTTATTTGTCATGTAAATATCTTTAATATATGGTATTTTAATCAAAATTGTTAGAGCCATGTTTTAGAAAATAAAGAATTTCGGAAAATGTTCCATGTAAAGGGTAGTTTGGGATAGAGGGATTTTCTTGAAAATCTTCATGTAGCATCTTTTGGGGTTACTGAACCTAAATACCAAGTTTGGAATTCATTTGACGTTTTGTTTTTCAGTTTGCTGTTCACAGAGACACATGCGCGCGCACACACACACATACATTTACACACACATGTACATACAGATCTTTTTCTAAAAGTGATTTTTTTGGATTCAGGGTCTCAAAACATGTATTTCTAGTGAAATCTCAGTATAAAATTTTTGGGTGGAACGCAATACCTTCTCTACCTACTAGGTAGATAAGGGTAGAGAAAGTAAAAATAGTAACTTTCTCCTAGCATAAAGTGCTCTTATGTATCAAAATGTTGCATTCTTGCAAAGGATGTAAATTAGATAAGGACTACAATCTAGAGAGATGTTAAAGAATTTATAATAACATTTATGAAATTTACAGTTAGGATATCTTTCAACTCTTAAATTAAACTAATCCAGATAAGCATAATGAAAAGGTTGTTTTATTAGCTCTAATGGCCTCAATTTAATCTAAAATAATAAAGAATTGTATTTCTATAATTGCTTCTGTGACTTAAAACCGCAATCATAAAGAAAACATAATATTATTTACATATATACTTTTAAGTATAATTCAGTCTATTAGATTCTTCATTACAGTAGAAAAATAAAAAAAAATAAAAGGTATAAAAACAGTTTTTAATGTTCATCTTCTTTTTCCTCTCAAATGTGAGGTTCAGTTGGTTTTAGACCAACTAAATTTTCACAGATTTCCCACAGCTTCTTCCCTTTTGCTGGATCTTTAGCTGCCGCCGATAGACCATGTTCCTAAAAAACAAATACTAACGTTAGTATATATTACTCAGAATAACTAGACAATGGTAGTTTTTAGTAAATAAGAGATTTCAATAAATAAGCAGGATTTCTTTTAGGCTAGGGATGGACATCACATTTCAGCTTATACCAATTAAACTACAATAAAATGGCTGACACAGTTACCACTTCCAATTCCTTGCAAAATAAAAGCAAAACTGAAAAAATAAACAGCAATAGAAGCAGAAAAGTGAAATAACTGATTATTTGTAAACCTAGACCAAAAACAAATTACAATAAACATAGGTACCTTGCAATCAAGGTAATATTTTCCTGTAACTCCCTGAAGTTCATCAGAGACAGCTAGGAGTATTGTGGTCTGAGCGCCTTCCTCTGGAGTCTGAAATATAAATTTAATGCAATTAAACATAAAAGGTAAAGTTGCCATGTGTGGTATATTATATGGGATATTTTGTATTTGAGGCTGTAGAAGCTTATTCCTAATTGACCTCATAAGGTGGCATGTGAAAAATACATATACAAGTTTTATATAGACTTCATATACAAGTTTCAGACATTTTCAAGGACATTTATAAGCTAATAAGAAAACAATTCTTTTTTGTATTTTCTTTTAATATTCTATGCTCTTCTAATCAAATAATATCATGCTGCAGTATGTTAAACCAGCAATGAAATATGCAGTATGTATAGGCTCCTGACATCCAGTAAAACAAGCTACCTAAGGTTAATTTTATGCTCCACACTGTGAGACTGTGAATCATGCTGGAAATCTTTTGCTACTGGCAGTGGGCCCACATTATTTGTAGCTTTAGAAATTCCTACAACAGTTAGTTTATATATTTATAAAGTTTTGGTCTGTATAAAAGAGAATTTGCATACCTATGACGTAAGGGGCAATACACATGGACATAATACACCTAAGAGAAACAGAATCAATATGCCATACCCAACTGCAGAGCATGTCTTATGTATTGCAAAGCAACAGGTATAAAACCTTTCAATTCACTTTCCATAAGAATAACTATTACAATGTTCAAGTTTTCAAAGGCACAGTGTACAAAAGGTTAATAAAACATCCTTTATATAGTATATAGGATTTTGATGTAAATAATATTCCTAGTTATAATATATTATGTATTATATAGATTTTAACGTTTTCTTTTTTTCTCCAATGAAATCTATTGAAATTACTGTAAAATGGTGAATAACCTTATCATCATAATCATTCATCATCATCGTCATTAGCATCATCATCAAGGGCATAGAAGAATGCCAAATGGAAATTATGTTGCAAAATTTTCAACATAGTACCTATATATGAACCCTTTGTCTATGTTTCTGCCCTCATTAAAATTTGCTTTCAAGCAGACAGTCATAGTAGGACATATTTAAGATATGTAGTTGTTCTCCCAATAAAATTAAAAAAAGAAATGGGTAGACAAACTTCTATATTAATAAATTAAAACTAAAAAAAAAAATAAAATACATACCTACAAAATCTTGCAATGACAATATTTATATGAATTTTATATGACAAAACAGAGTTTGTAATTCTATTGCAATTTTTCTCTGACTTACTGTGACTGAGTTTGCATCATTGCATTATATACTGATAAAATTAGGTTGTCTCATAAGTAATGTCGGGTTTTAAGTTTGGTGTTTTATAAGATAGAATTGGTTTTCTTTGTTTCACCAATGCTATTTACAGGACACAGTGGATAATATTACATACATTTTGATACGGTAATTTGTATCACAAATTACTCAAATGTAAATAATTATTTTACTATGAATATGTATTTTTATGTAACATTGATTTCAGAGGTTTAATAATTGTAATTATTATTGGTAAATAATAATATATGGCTTTACTGAAACTGTTAACAATAACACAAGAATGCAGCGGTGGAGTGAGTTGTTTATCGTTACCGGGAACCAGGAAGTTACGTAATGTTTCGCGCCTTTTCGGTAAAAAAGCTTCCAGAATGTTCTCTAAAAGAAATATGTATTAGTGGTTTTCATTGGATGTTAAAATAGACGCTAATGTTGGCGCGTTTTATTAGCCAATAGCATTTCATTTATAATCATTAGGCGTATCTTGAGGCAAGCCTATAAATAGTGTAGATTCAAGGTAGAGCGTCCCCCAGTGTTCAACAAGATTCTCAACACATAACACGTCAGCTCCCAGTTCAACAAGATTCTCATGTCGGTCTCTCAATTCGTAAAGTTACGCGCAGCAGAAGTAGGAGAAATCTTATAAAGTATTATACAGTTGAATATATAAAGTTGAAGTACGTGAGTTAAAAGTGATAAGCAGTTATTATAAACAGTTTCAGTATGGCGATTATCTAGATAAATCTGTGAAAGTGTTCGTGAACGTGTTCTGCAATAAAGATTATAAAACCAATTTCTTCGTCAATATCATTTCTAGACAAAAGATTCCTTTCCGCTTCACACCCTGCAAGAGAAACATGTTCGATCCCAAACAGCTAACCGGAGGACATTTAAAATAAATTATTTCAAAAACTGATACAAATTGCTACGCCAGAGGGAACTATGGACCAGACCAACGAATGACGTCACACAAGATGGCTTCGCGTGAAGTAAACACATATTTGCTCTCGTAAATTGGCTTCCACAACGTGGTGCTATAAACACGTAAAATTGCTATTGCAAATTGGCTCCCATACGTGGGGCAGTTAAAGTTATGTAAACAAACATTTATTTGCAACATACAATTTGTATACTCGCAAATTGGCGCCCAACGTGGGGCGAAGCGACCAGGAAAGGAACTCGAGTAACCAGGAAAGGATCAGAAATAACCAAGAAGAATTGAGAGGACCAAAGGAGGAATGCAGCGGTGAAATCATCTACAAGACCCAGATTCAAGAAACAACAGGGACGACAGACTTCGATCGTAATTCCAAGATTACGAGGCAACAGGGAATTCAACGCAAAAACATCTAAACGACGTAGATTCATCACAAAACAACGCAGAAGCGACATCAAATCTAGGAGAATGGGGCAGAACGCTGGACATTAAAGTAACAGCAACATACAGCATCAAAAAGGTAAATCAATTTCAATGTTACTTAGGAATGGTAGGATAATAAAAACAATGGCTGCTAGCAATACAGAAGAAATAATTATGGAGGGAGATAGTGTAACAGTTAGCTGTGATCCAATACAAATTACAGGAAATAGCCCAGATTTTTTGGGGTTTGAAGATGAAAATGTTAGTGTAGAAAGTGAGAATAGAATAGCAGGAAATGTTAATTTTGATGCTAGTATGATGATGGAAATGATGATAAATATGAAAAATATGAGGGAAGATATACAAAAGAGTCATAGGGAATTAAGGGAAGATAATGAGCAATTAAGGGAAGAAATTTGTAAGAATAAGAAAGAATTAAGGGAAGATCTTGGCAAGAGTATTACAGATCAATTAAGGGAAGAAATTTGTAAGAATAATGAGAAATTAGAAAAGAAAATAGATCAAAACAGGGAAGATATGCAAAAGAGTCATAGGGAATTAAGGGAAGATATTGGTAAGAGCTTTGAACAAAACAGGAAATCAATTGAAAATATTGGTAGGAGTAATGATATATTGGAGCAAAAGGTAGATCAAAGCAGTGGAGAAATTGAAAAGAAAGTTATGAAGCTAGATAGTAGTATGCCAGAAATGAGAGATGAAAATGACAAAGTAATAGTAAGTGAGATAGGAGAAGTTTCAAAGAAAATGCTAGACATTAGCAAGGAAATAGATAACAAAGAAGGTGAGGTTAATACTAAAAGTGAGGTTAATGTAGAATGTACAGAGTTAGGAAGTCAAGTGAGTAATATTTCAAGTGAGCTAAGAGAGATAAATGAGGTTATGAATGTAGATGTAAATCAGGCGCAGGTTAATTTCAGAGGGGAAATATCAGAAATACAGAATGAAACAGTAACGCAAAGAAATAAATTGTACCAAGATGTTCAAAATGAAAACTCCAGTCCAGTACAGTTTAGTACAGATTTGTTAGAGTACTTTCAAATTAAAGAGATAGTAAAAGAATTGAAAATGAAAGTTGTTAAAAGATGTATTGTTCAAGAAATTGTAGATTGTTTTCAAATGTTATCAGGGAACGAAATGTCATATGAATACAAGAGGTTATTCATGAACAAAAATTTGAAGGTTAGGTTACGGCTACAAGTAATGTTTAGCCACACACAATTTGATCCAGGAGGGTAAATAGCAATGAGATGAAAACTAAATGCTGGATAGGTAAAGATGACTTGCAGAGAAATGTATTGGAACGTAAGAGGGTTAACTATATATATATATGTCATTTGAAAAGAGAAATAAATTATAAAAAAAAAAAAAAAAAAAAAAATTTAAATTTTTAGTAACTGTAACAACATTTTAAAATTAAGAATGTATAGATTGAAACTTAATATGATATTAAATTAAAAGTACGTAAATACAATTCCAAAAGTATTGTTAAAATAATAATAAATTCAGAACAAAAAAAATTGTTAAAACTAATTAAAAACAAATATTTATGCACTAAATAGAACATGTGAAACAGTGCCTAGATTTAAGAGATGTAACTATTTATGTAATGGGTGAATATTTTGGTAAATATGTATAATAATTACAAAAAAATTCTTGAATTGATAAATTTTTGGTAACAATATAAGAAAATAAACCATTTTTTTTGTAATACTAATCAAATAATTTAGGGTAAAGTATTTGCTATAAAAAAAATTGTGATGTCAGATTAATATCTAAATTAATTAAACCAGAGCCAGTAAGTAGTGGCGAGATAAAACATATGTCGTGTGCTAAATGCGTGTGAAGTGTTAAATGAAAGTGATAACGTGTGTTCCAAGATTTAGGAGACTAAAAACAAAATTATAAAATTTCCAAACAGGTTATAAATATTTATAATTATGTTTCTAGTGGGGCATATGATACGGTAATTTGTATCACAAATTACTCAAATGTAAATAATTATTTTACTATGAATATGTATTTTTATGTAACATTGATTTCAGAGGTTTAATAATTGTAATTATTATTGGTAAATAATAATATATGGCTTTACTGAAACTGTTAACAATAACACAAGAATGCAGCGGTGGAGTGAGTTGTTTATCGTTACCGGGAACCAGGAAGTTACGTAATGTTTCGCGCCTTTTCGGTAAAAAAGCTTCCAGAATGTTCTCTAAAAGAAATATGTATTAGTGGTTTTCATTGGATGTTAAAATAGACGCTAATGTTGGCGCGTTTTATTAGCCAATAGCATTTCATTTATAATCATTAGGCGTATCTTGAGGCAAGCCTATAAATAGTGTAGATTCAAGGTAGAGCGTCCCCCAGTGTTCAACAAGATTCTCAACACATAACACGTCAGCTCCCAGTTCAACAAGATTCTCATGTCGGTCTCTCAATTCGTAAAGTTACGCGCAGCAGAAGTAGGAGAAATCTTATAAAGTATTATACAGTTGAATATATAAAGTTGAAGTACGTGAGTTAAAAGTGATAAGCAGTTATTATAAACAGTTTCAGTATGGCGATTATCTAGATAAATCTGTGAAAGTGTTCGTGAACGTGTTCTGCAATAAAGATTATAAAACCAATTTCTTCGTCAATATCATTTCTAGACAAAAGATTCCTTTCCGCTTCACACCCTGCAAGAGAAACATGTTCGATCCCAAACAGCTAACCGGAGGACATTTAAAATAAATTATTTCAAAAACTGATACAAATTGCTACGCCAGAGGGAACTATGGACCAGACCAACGAATGACGTCACACAAGATGGCTTCGCGTGAAGTAAACACATATTTGCTCTCGTAAATTGGCTTCCACAACGTGGTGCTATAAACACGTAAAATTGCTATTGCAAATTGGCTCCCATACGTGGGGCAGTTAAAGTTATGTAAACAAACATTTATTTGCAACATACAATTTGTATACTCGCAATTTCAAGAATGTGTCAATCGTCAGTTGTTAATGTATGTTCACAAAATGGAAGTTGCAAAGTTTGAGATTAGAGTCCTTCTAAAGCACTACTGGAAACAAGATTATAAAGCCTGCTGCAGCTCAAAAAATATGAGAAGTGGAAGAAGGTATCATTAGTGAGCAGGGGTGGCTTCTTAATATGGTAGCATGTTTGCGCTACAACCAAAGTCCTGGCTCTCCCTTTAATGTAAATAACGTATACGATTCATGCATTTCGATTATCATTCTGACATGATCTTGTGGAGTGGACTTTGGCAAGCATTGTATTGTTTGCAGGTGCCAAGTAGTGCACTCCTGGCTGCAACCCACATTGGTATAATGGTGAAGTATAGGGAATGATGAACCAAGGGAGCGCAGAGGTGTGTGGGGCGGAAGTGAGGGGCATAAGCTGCATGTTGTTGGTTAACCTAATAGTCAGAGAGCATGGAATAGGATGATCAACATGAACAATACTTTTCATTTCGTCCCATACACAGAGCCATCTATTGAATTCACAGTAAAAGTTTACCTCACTTCCGGTCTTCTATCTACTGAACTGCATCTCTTACTATACTCTAGTTACCTTGCATCTCTGATAATCACGTTGCCTGTATGCTACATGGTTTGTGCCGTGTTGTGTGTATCGGGTTTTAATTTATGCATCAAAGTGGTTTATTTAGCTAAATACAGGTAAACATTGCTATGAGGAGAAACAATGCATTCCATTCAGTCTCTTTTAATGCAACCGTTTTCAATGCTAAACTTGGAGGAAAAGAATGAAATTAAACGCATTGGCAGGCCCACACCATACCTAAGAATCACTCAGATAGTTCAAACAAAAATAAGAAGTTTTAACAGGAAGTTTAACAGTGATGTATATGAAAAATATGATTGGATAAGTGGTTCTGATATTAAAAACGCCCTGTTTTGCTTTCCTTGCGTTTTGTTTGGTGGTGAAGATATATGGACAAAGCATGGCGTGAATGATCTGTAGCATCTTCATGAAATGTTCATGTGTTATATATTGTGAATTCCCATTTCTTGTTTATTTGTGCAAATTAATCAGCCTATAGTGAGAAACTTATTCCATATTTATTACTTAAAACATTTCAAATTGCAAGGATAATGTTGTGAACCACCAAAGTTCAGAGTCACCAGCTGCCCCTGTTAGTGAGTGTGTGGCACAACAATGGTTCCTACATTTTAACACTGGAGAAGAAAACATTAAACATTTACCATGTTCTGAAAGACCTAAATTATGGAGTATTGAGAATACATACAGAGTTTTGGAAGATAATCTGCAAAAAGGTACTCTTAGTCTGTCAGAAGAAGTTGGTCCATCAGAAGATACCCTATATTACTATTAAGAAAAACTTTGAAAATCAAACAGAAGCTGTAGATCTGTATCTCATGAATTGACACCTCAACAGGCTCAACGTTGAGTAGATATCTGTCATCAGCTTATCGGTAATCTCATGTATGATAGATTTATCAGGATAATTGTCACATGTGATGAAAAATGGGTCCATTACTACAACCCTGATGCCTCGAAACAGTGGCTCAGTCCCTGTCAACCTGCCATAGTTATCGTTAAAAAAGATAGTTTGACTCCAAAGTAATGTGTGTATGGTGAAATTTTGAAGGAGTGATTCACTGTTTGTTTCAAACAGGCATACAGCTAATGCAGATCTTTATTCTCAACAACTGGAAGGAGTTCATGAAATTTTGAGACAGAGAGACCCAGCATTAGTTAACTGAAATAGAGTTATCTTGCAGCAGGACAATGCAACACCCCATACTGCACGAACAACCATGACAAAAATTCAGGAATTGGAAGGATTCAAACTGCTACTAAACCCAGCATACAGCCTGATCTTTTGCCTTCAGATTACCATCTGTTTCAATCCATGGCCCATTTCTTGAAAACATTGAAGTTGTGAAAGTGGGTCTCACCAAATTGTTCACAACAAAAACCAGAGACTGGTACCATTGCAGGATAATAAACCTCGCTGAAAGATGGCTAACGATCATAGAATCTGATGGTCTGTACTTTGAGGAGCAGTAATTTCTTGTCAGAAAATGTTCCAAATGAAGTTTTGCTTAAAAACCGACACTACTTATGAGACACTGTCTATATCTTCAATTCTAAGTGTTTGATTCTCCCTTGCACAAAAGCTGTGGTACACCTTTGTTTATATACCTTGAATATATGTATGTAGCAGTGACATGTTTCAGCCTGATGGGTCTGGTTTTGTCACGGCATGTTTTAGATAGAAATTTAGGTTCATTTTGTGAACTTCAAATAAAAATGTTTGCTGATTTGTATGAAAGTAGAAATATATGAAATAAATTTTGCTTGGACACTTCACTGAAGGGTTATAATGTGTATTTCAAATTGAATAGAGTTGGATAATATAGACCAAGTACCTAATTTATTTTATCTTCTTTATAGCTAAGACAACTGCCTGACCTGGCTACTTGGGCAAATGCTTAAAACTTATTTTTCCAATAACCTTTGCAACATCCTTCCTACTAAATATCAATGTAACAAATAATGCTGTGACAAAAAATAAATAAACTAACAAACTAGCACTGTTGTTAACTGTAGTATAATTAGGCTCTCCCTACCATAGTTTCAATTCTTTAATTTCAACTGATTCCAGAGTGTCCATCCCCCAAAACAATCATCCTCTCCCCTAATTTTTCTGAGAGCTCAATTTCAACTATTTTGTTCCTTTTTAAACAAAGGGGCTATTTTATAGGTACTATCAGGGGCGGCTGGTGACTCTGAACTTTGGTGATTCACAACATTATCGTTGCAATTTGAAATGTTTTAAGTAATAAATACGGAATAAGTTTCTCACTATAGGTTGATTAATTTACACAAATAAACAAGAAATGGGAATTCACAATATATAACACATGCACGTTTCATGAAGATGCTACAGATCATTCACACCATGCTTTGTCCATGTATCTTCACCACCAAACAAAACGCAAGGAAAGCAAAACAGGGCATTTTTAATATCAGAACCACTTATCCAATCATATTTTTCATATACATCGCTGTTAAAATTCCTGTTAAAACTTCTTGTTTTTGTTTGAACTATCTGAGTGATTCTTAGGTATGGTGTGGACCTGCCAATGCGTTTAATTTCATTCTTTTCATCCAAGTTTATCATTGAAAACAGTTGCATTAAAAGAGACTGAATGGAATTCATTGTTTCTCCTTATAGCAACGTTTACCTGTATTTAGCTAAATAAACACTTTGATTCATAAATTAAAACCTGATACACACAACACGGCACAAACCACGTGGCATACAGGCAACATGATTATCAGAGATGCAAGGTAACTAGAGTATAGTAAGAGATGCAGTTCAGTAGATAGAAGACCGGAAGTGAGGTAAACTTTTACTGTGAATTCAATAGATGGCTCTGTGTATGGGACGAAACGAAAAGTATTACTCCTGTTGATCATCCTATTCTATGTTCTCTGACTACTAGGTTAACCAACAACATGCAGCTTATGCCCCTCACTTCCGCCCCACATACCTCTGCGCTCCCTTGGTTCGTCATTCCCTATCCTTCACCATTATACCAATGTGGGTTGCAGCCGGGAGTGCACTACTTGGCACCTGAAACAATAAAATGCTTGCCAAAGTCCACTCCACAAGATCATGTCAGAATGATAACCGAAATGTATGAATCGTATATGTTATTTACATTAAAGGGAGAGCCAGGACTTTGGTTGTAGTGCAAACGTGCTACCATATTAAGAAGCCGCCCCTGGGTACTATAGTAACTATTGTGATACTAGTACACAATAGAAGCTTAAATAAATAATTGGGAAGTTAAATCAATGAAAAAAATTGTAATATTTACAGCAAACATTACAAATAAAATAATTTGGCAGGTGGTGTATTTTATTACTTGGTGTGTCTGTGTATTCTATTGTGTCTATATAAATAGATGAGAAGTGTAATAATGCTATACGTTCTGTGCAATATATACCCTGCTATACTGTTACCAAAAATTATTATTTGATACACTACATTATACCATACATTATGAACTGTACTTAGCATTACTTTTGGGGGGAATACAGCACATTTAGATTAACAAACTTAGAGATACAAACTGTGTTTACTCAATTATAAATTGTAATAAATGTCTTTATATTACCTATGTTCATTTCCTTAATAATGTTGTATTTCCCAAAATTTTGAATTCCCCTATAAAAATGCTCCTGATGGCACAATTTGCACCATGCTTCCCCCCTCCCTGAATTGATTGATTCTTTTCATTGCCTACAAATTAAAACCTATGATTTTAATGATAAAATGTGTACACGCTTGAGTGAAGTATAAATCTTCCCAAACACACATGAAATATTTGTAATGAGCATTTGTTTTGAGCTGGAACTGACTCAGTTACAGAACATAAAGCATCTTGTCGAGAGTTTTGACATCAAAGCTAAGATCTTGCTTAGTAAAAGCAGAGTGTACAACTTCATCCTGAATAATTCACTGTCAGTAATCTAAGATTGCAAAGTTATACATACAACAGTCCATAAAGGCTTCTGTTACCACTTCAAAACTTAAATCAGTATCAATAATGCAGCAAAACGTGCCATTGCTACTACAGCTTGCAGCCAATACTTTAAACAAATATAGATTTTGAAGAAATAAAGAAGGAAAGAAAGAAAGGAAGGAAGGAAGGAAGGAAAGGGAGGGAGGGAGGGAGGAAGGAAGGAAGGAAGAAGTAATGCAAGAAAGAGGAGAGATGAATTTTTAAAGCATTTAATATGCTTATAACATCTCACTTCTTCATGGATGATAAATGAAGTGGATTAAATTAGTGCTAATAAGCTTGTGCTCCATTGAGTATCTAGTAACTTACCAGAATTTGTCTTGGAATAGATAAATATTCTTCTAATAAATATTATATACTAACAGCTGTTGTATCAGGGCACATTATTTACTAGAAATGCATAGAGGATGGGAAAGTATAGATGTGGTGCACAGGATGTTTTGTAGAGAAATACTAGGGCTACCAAAGTCAATTGTAAGACAGGTAGCACAATTAGAGATGGGCAGGGTGGCAACTAAGGGGAAGATAATGGAAAGAGCTTTGAAATTTTGGTTCAGAACTTTAAATCTAGGAAAAAGTAATGTGTTAGACAATGTATTGAACACCAAGAGAATAGCTTAATGAATGATGGATGGGTAAGTAAATTATGGAACATTTTGGAGAAAAATGGGTTAGGAGATATATGGAGAAGGAGAGAAAATAACGTGAAAATTTTTTGGAAAAAGGCGAGGAAAAGACTGGAAGATATAGAAATACAAATCATGTTCAGTTAGATTGCCGAAAAGAGCTCATTAGTTTATTGTAGGCCAATGAAAAATACATGGGGTAGGGAAAAATATATAGACATAGTAAATAAAGAAGAGAGAGAATCTATTACATGGTTAAGAACCAGAGCATGGAGGGTAAAAGGGCTAAGGTATTCCTCAGAACCAATGTCCGATATGTGGTGGTAATGAAGACATTGAACACATAGTATTTAAGTGCCAAGGAACAGAAAATTGTAGAAAATAATTTTTTAATAAGAAGTGGTTGAAGGGGAATAGAAATACACTTATGATTGAAATGATATGTAAGGACGCTAGAAGCATTGCTCAGTTTTTGTGTAAAGTAAAAAATAAATGGCTTTGGACAGTGGAAAGAGAAAAGTAAGAGGTAGTGCATCCTACTTTGAATGGAAAACTATAGTGAATGTGTGATGGTTAAGTAATAAGTGAAAAACAAGTGGAAATGGGACATAAAAAAAACTGAAAAAAAAGAGCAAGATAATTTATTGTCAAGAAATTGCAAAATGTAAATAAACTGTAGTGATTGTCTACTGAATGACTGACCAGGGTCAAAGTGCAGTAGACAATCAAATTTGTAAAACTTTTAGCACAATAAATACTATACTATAGTATACTAACATTCTTCTAGACTTGCTCACATAAAAACTGTTCCTTCACCCCTTTCTATGCTATATTATCATTCTCAAAACCTGTTATCCAGTGAAAGGTATATTTTTATTCTCTAAAGTTTATTTTGTAACAGTAATTACACTCATTCAGAGCAATTCTTAAATGGACACTTTTATTTGTATAATTGAATACATAGGTATGTTTGATGCATTTGTCTGAGTATCACTGGTTAAATATTCCATATGTCTGAAATAAAATGGCAAAATGTATAAATGTTGATTTGAATTACCTATTTTCTTTATTTGGCAATGTTAATGGTAAAAATATGATGTGTCACATTCACATGACTTTCTCAACTCTATTGTTTATAAGTGGGTATAAAACTATTCTTACTGAAGCTTTTTTTCTATATAATTGATTTTAAGCCGGATAAGCTTGTGCAGAAATAGCTACATTACACATTTCATTACAGGTACAAAGGGAACAGTGATAGTCAAAGTTTAAGAACTGGATGGTATATGCCGGCCTTAAAATTCCATATTTTTTTCCATACAATTGCGAGAAAGACGGGACCTTAAAAGAATGATAAAGTCTTGAACAACAATTTGAACTATTAATAATGGTTATCTCAGAAATAGCTTATGCCACAGAAAAAGCTACTTGAAATAAATTGTGTGATTTAAAGAGTTGTACATTTTTTGTATAGTACGTTTTTGTCTATTGCTTAACATTTATCACTTATACAAAATTATACACAATTCCTTCCAAATAAAGAGGACTTCAAAAGCTATTCCCAGAAAGTTCAAGATAAAAATTTCATTTGTCATGCATACATCTTTAATATATGGTATTTTAGTCAAAATTGTTTCAGCTATATTTGAAAAAATAAAAACTTTTGAAAAATGTTCCATGTAAATGGTAGTTGGGAGTGGAGGGATTTTCTTTAAAATCTTTGTCTCACATCTTTGGAACATACTGAATTTAAATATCAATGCACTTTTGAGTTATGCTGTTCACAGATACACAGACCTTTCTCTAAAAAATGCTTCTTTTTTTGGGTTTACTGAGCCTCAAAGCATATATTTCCGGTGAAATCTTGACATGAAATGTTTGGGTGGAATACAATACTTCCCCTACTTACTAAAAGTAGTAGGTAGTGAAAGTAAAAATTTGTCCATATGTTAACACACAGTTCAGGAGTTACTGACATTAGTGTAATAATTTATCATTTTATTTATGACTAACATTAGCAACTGAATAGTAATCTAACCAATAAGAAATATATAATATTCCTTTCAATTCAACAGTGATCACAGCAGATCTTGCAACCTTAACTCTCTGAGTTGATGATTAGTAAAAATGATTATTTTAAAGTGTAGTACTGATCTTCTAACAAAATATCCTTGTAGTATTTCACAGCAATCTACCCTCTTTCTTTCTCTGAGAAAGAATATGTCTTTAGAATTTAGATCTCTTTTCTGGGAAATCATTCAGTAAAACTTAATTTTACTTTCTCTACCAAGTACATAGTAGGTAGAGAAGGTATTGCATTCCATCCAAAAATTCAATGCCGCGATTTCAATGGAAATACATGTTTTGAGGCCCCTTGAATCAAAGGAAAGCATTCTTAGAAAAAGTGTGTGTGTGTTTTTTTTTTTCTTCTAAAAGATAGCTCTAACAATTTTGATTAAAATACCATACATTAAAGATATTTACATGACAAATAAAATGTATATCTTGAATTTTCTGGGAATAGCCTCTGAAGTCCACTTCATTTGGTAGAAATGTTGTATAATCTTGTATAATTGGTAAACATTAAGCAATAGATGACAACATGCTACACAAAAAATGTAGACCTCTTTAAAGCACACAATTTACTTTAAACAACTTTTTTGTGGCATAAGCCTTTCTGAGATATCTATTATTAAAGGCTTGAATTGTTAATTTCTTGGTAGTTTTCTTGAAGTTCTGTCAACATTCAGTTGTTTCTCATGATTGCATGGAATCTTAAGGCCAGCATATAGCACTCAGATCTTAAACATTTGACTATCGCTGTTCTCGTTGTATTTATAATGAAATGTGTAATGCAGCTGTTTCTGTAAAGGTTTATTTGGATTAAAATGTAGTGAATAGAAAAAAAAGTAATAAGTTTTAGTAAGAATAGATTGTATACCCACTAATAAATGATAGAGGGTAGGGAAAGTAATGTGAATATAATTACATTTTTAATTAAATCTTAATGAGTGTTAAAATCAACTGTGATAATTCTTGCAGTATTTTCATTCTACATTAAATGTGCATAACAACTTACTTTAAAGAAACCTTTAACAATCAACTTCACAGGCAAATTCAATGGGAATGGTACATTTCTCCAGATTCCAGAATTTATCATGCCAGGATGCAAGAAGTTTACTGTCACTCCTGAAATTAAGAAAAACATTCCCATTTTGCTTAATATTGTTAAAAACATAGGGCAGGGGTTCTCAACCTTTTCTAGTGATGTATCATTACATTGAACGCAGAATTTTAGATGCACCAGTAAGCAAATCTTACATGGGAAGTGTATAATTTTATGGTACAGGAGTTAAAATAAAGCATTTCTCTACATTTATAGTATTACTAGAGATTTGTTTAGTTATTTATTATATGTAGTATTTATAATTAGTTATTTATTGGGGAAAAACTGTTAAATCTATTCCTTTTCAATGACTGTTCTGTTGAAATTAATTTTGTTAAGGTTAAAATATAGTTATTGGCATATGTTATCTCAAAATGAATTTGAGAATGCCTTGTGGTTTACGGTAAAAATGTAAGTCAGCTGGGGAATTTAATGTTATACTGACATGCTGCCATGGGACGAGCACTAAGTGGCCTCTTAAAGAGGCCTGCACACAGGCTCATGGAGCTCTTTGTGTCTCTTGTTCTTGGCATTACTCAAGTTCGATGGTCCATATAAAATGGACCACATCATTGATATCTGCCCTTCTTATCTCCTCAGGTTCAAAAAAGAAGGGTCCTATGGAGATGTATTTATGCATAGTGAAACCTTTGCATTCACTTAGTATATACTGTGAGCTCTCAAAATCTCTCACACATGCCATGTTGCCATAGTAGCTCACTAGGTTAGAGCAACAGCATGGAAGCCTGAAGATCCGTGGTTCAAATCCCTGCTATGGCATTGAATTGTTCAGTCTGACTCTACCTTTCCAATAATAATATAATTTTAGTACTTTCTTAATTTTAAATGCATCTCACAGCTAAAAATATGACAAAATATTTCCCCTGTTGTCTGATCAAATATATTTGAGTTGCATTCTGTCATTGTCATAGGATTGAAATTGAATTTCTTAGTTTGATAATGGAAAATCTACTGTTGCCGTTTAGTTATAATAGAACTGTCAATATTTGTTATTTGTAAAATAAATGTCAATTTACTTTATTTACTAATATCTTTACATACCACCCGGCAGTAGCTCATGTAACATTAATGGTACGTGTACCATAAGTTGAGATCCCCTGATACAGGGTACACAATAAAAGCAAAAGAATAAAGGAAGTAAGCTGTAAAAGGTAAAGCTATTATTTAAAACATTATTTCAAAATAAATGTAATGGAAATGCAATATTTCTCCAGATTCCAGAATTTATTATGCCAGGATACTAGAAGTTTACTGTAACTCCTGATATTAAGAAACACATTCCATCATAAAGAGCTCCCATTTGTACTCAATACTGTTAAACACAAAGGGAACACAATAAGAGTAAAAGAATAAAGAAAGTAAGTTGTAAAAAATACACTATTACAAAATAAATATAATGAATATTTACACATCTCTAAGATGGCCTACATGAAAGAAGCACTCACCTGTGTCTTCCAATCTCCTGGCAAGCTCTTGTGCAAACACAACATTGGCATATTTGGAAACATAGTAGAGATAAGCAGGAAAGCCTCCAATGGGATTTAAATTATTAAGGTTCAAACGTGCAAAACGATATAGCTCGGAGGCTACTATTACAATTCGACTTGGAGCTGATCGTTTCAAAAGATCTAGAACATGAACAAAAGAATCTCTCATTGAATCTGTTTGTCATTTTGATGCATTTAAACACAAATTTGATATTTAATAGTCATGCTTTAAATGTGAAAAAACAGCATGGATTAACTTCATATTGAAAGAGAAAGTCATAGAAAAAATTAATCTTAAAGTAGATGGAGAAATTATTCCTGAGGTACAGGTCACAAATTTCTTGGGAGTTGTTATACATAAATATTTAAACTGGAAACACTTATAACGCATATTACAAAAAAAAATAAACAGGGGTATAACATACATAATGCAACAGGTTAAAAATACTATGGATAGTAAAACATTAAAACAGGTATATTATGCCCTCATATTTTCACACATAAAATATGGTATAACACTCTGGGGAAATATTACAGCTAGGGAAGTAAATAACATATTTTAACTACAGAAAAAGTCAATCAGAATGATTGGGAATTTGGAAAGCAGGCATACTTGTAAGGAGATTTTCAAAACATGTGGAATATTAACAGTTCCTTGTATATATGTATATGAAAGTATAAAATGTGTGTTAGCTAGCAAAAAGTAGCCAAAAATAGCCATATGCATACTCATAATGTAAAAACCAGGCATGATTTCTACAGAATGTTGCTCAGAGGAACACTAGAATAGAAAGTAACAGCAAAGAGGACTACAATGCACTGCCTAAAGAAATAAAAGACTTAGAGCAATGAGAAGTGTGTCTAAACGCCATAAAAAAATATTTAGTAGAAAATGCATTTTATAGCATAGATGAATTTAAATTAAACACTGTATATATCCATAATGATTAATGTATAAGACATGTAAATATTCTTTCAAAAGATGTGTTTAGGAATGTAAAGAAATCTTGTTATTTCGGATAATGTACTTTAAATCTTAGGATAGTTTTTTATAAATTTAATTAACTTTGACAATTCCTATGTAACATGAACATTTGGATGAAATAAAATTGAATTGAATACTTTTTCTATCCATTTGCATTTATCTTTATAAATAGCTATTGTATAAATAAATTTTCTATTCATTCCGTCTTAACTTATTTAATAATTGCCATAAATGTTTTGAATTAGGGAGGTAGGTACTGCTATTCTACAACTTATACAAAATTTAAAATTTTGCTCTACTTGCTGCTAACCATAATAATTGCCATTCAGTTAGGCAATATTACAGGAATAACTATTTTATTGTAGCTATGCAGTCAAGTATTTTGTGCCGTTTCTACCCCCCCCCCCTCCCTCGGTATTGAAGACGTTAGCACAGGAACAGCCAGGAATATTCTAGTATGATATAGTCATTCCTGATGTAGCTGTGACAAAATGAAGTAGGGTCGTCCACAGTTACTATTGGCAGGCTTGTCTATGTCACCGATTACAGCACTATCCTAGACATGTGAAGAAATGTGAAGCTCCCAGGCAGGAACAGCCAGCAGTCATCCACAAGAGACAGAGCGAGTAGACCACCAGAGCACCTAGCTCTTCTTTTGGCTTTGGTGAGATTTTGGCGTACCTTTACCAAGGGTAATGCTTTGGCCATTTCAAAATTCTATTATGTGTTTTCGGTAAGCAATTCAAAACTTACTCTTTTACCTTTGGTGCTAAATTCTTTAAACTCGCGGGAGAAACATTCTGCACTTGCAACTTAAGAAAATAAAGTACTTATAACAAACAGGAATTATTGTAAACCAGACTAAACATTGTAATGAAAGGTGAAAGAGAAAACGTGAGAATCTTTGTACTTGAAACATGTTAACCTTAAGTTGCTAAACTTCAATTAAATTTACAAGATTGTTAAAGATATAAGAAGCTTATCTACAATAAACAGTTACTATATTTATGTGAATATTTTAAAGCTAGCTCCTATACCAATCTACATCTCTGGCTAAGTGAATATTTCAAGCATGGTGGTTGAATGGGCCAAGGAGCTCCATTGCATATGTGTACTGTATAATTGAATATTAATAATTTCTTGTTATAAAGCTTACATAAAGCTACTGGTACAATTTATAAAGCAGGTTGAAATTATATTCTAGTCGTGTACACACTCTTATTATAAACTTATGATAGACAAAAGAATAACCACATACAGTTCAAAATATACTTCTTGGCAGGAAAAAGCTTAAATGAGCAACAGCAAATATTTTGGAAATTAGTGACAAACAAAATGTTTTTGACAAATTGTATGATTTAACGAGATCTATATTTTTTCTACAGTGAGTATTAATTGTTTAACTCTTGTGGTTTGCTAGTTATATAAAGTTTACTAAGATTGAAAAGGACATCACAGGATATTTACAGAAAATTGAAGATATACATTTTATGTATCATGCCAATATCTCAAGGTTATGATGTTTTAATCAAAATTTTTAGGATCATTTTTGAGAAAATAAAAATAGTAACACTGTTTGAGGTATGTAATTCTCAGCCTCTTACTCATTCAACCATATACACATAGACTTTTACCCCAAATTTTTTATTTTTTTTATTCAGAGGATCTCAAAATATAATATTTCCAATGAAAACTCTGTATCAAATTTCTGGATAGAATACAATACTTTCCACAACTTGAATAATTGCTAGAGAAATTAGAAAGCAATCCCCCTCCATCTTGTAATATCTTCTTGCACTTTTTAGCATAAGCACAGAAGCTTAAAATATACTAGAAATGTAATAATATTGTTATATTTATCGTAATCATACATCTACAATGTGATTAAGATATATACTGTATTTTTTGCTTTTGAATTAATGCTTTTTATTCTTGACACCAAGCATCCTTTATAGATGCACATTTATGTATCAGAGAGAGTGCAAACAAAATATGCATTAAATTGGAATATTAGTGAGAAATAATATAATTATAAGCACATTGCATCATCCACCCTTTTAGATTTCAAACAGTCCTTGTTTTTCTAAAAAAAAAAATTCTATAACTATGATTTAACGTTTACTATATTGCAACACTTACCAATGAGAAGATGTGTCAGAAGAAATGGACCAAATTGGTTTGTTGCCATTGTAAGCTCAAGGCCATCCTCTGTGGTTTTAGAACCAAACGTATGTGCTGTTCCTGCATTGTGTATTAAAACATCCAGTCTTTGCTCATTCTTATTTATCTCTGCTGCAAGTTTTCTGACCGAGGAAAGAGAACTCAAATCAAGGTTATGTACCACAACATTTTGATTTCCTGTTTCTTTTATGATTTCATCTGAAAAGAGAAATTGAAAAATTAGTTGTATCCATTGACATTAGTAAGAATAGTCTTCATTCTTTTGCTAATCTGTGTTAAATTTTCAGCTTAACTGTAATTCGCCTCATGGATCTCATAAGATCAGTTCAATTCAATTCAATTCAATTTATTTTCATCCATAGTAATATGTACATGTTGTTGGAATAAGTCAAAACATTATTATAAGTACATACAATTATTTATAATCATAGTTCATCCAGCCTATACATACACTTTTGTATTACAAAATTCTTTAATTCACTAATAAATAGTTTGCCTTTAGTTGTCTTTAGAGTATTTGGTAGCTTATTAAACAATATTTTGCCCACTATTAAGGGGTCTTTATCTGTTATCTATTTATTTAGTTTATACTATGGTAATTATTTTGTGTCCTTGTTTCATACATGATAGTTCTTATTGAAGTTATCAGGTCCCTCATCATTGGTTACGAGCATAATTACTTTATAGACATGTAAAGATACTACAGTTAATATTTTGTTTTCTATAAAGAACTTTCTCTTCTCTTTACCTTATATGTACATCTTAAACATTTCTTCTGCAAATACAGTAATCCATTCATGTTAGACAAGTGCTACCCCATACCTCAATTGCATATTGTAGATGTGGATGTATTATTCCATAATAGGTTAATTTTAGGTATTCAGCAGTTAAATATTTTGCTAGTTTTCTTAGTAGGTAGAGATTTATTCTTATCTTCTTGCATATGAAATCAACATGATGTCTAAAGGTTTAGGTTCTCATCTATGATAATACCTAAGAACTTTATTTTATCTAATCGCTGGATTTGTTCGCCATTTATTCTTACATTAACTTGAATTTTGTTATTATTACCTATTATTGCGGTGTTGAAACATGACAGCTTTTGTTTTTTGAAGATTTACTGTTAGTTTATTTTCTGTAAGATAATTATAGATAATTTGCATTTCTGTAGTTATTATTTTTACTTTTTCTACTACGTATTGTATTCCATCCAAAAATTCGATACCGAGATTTCACCGGAAATACATGTTTTGAGACACCCTGAATCCAAAAAAAGCATTTTTGGAAACATGTCTGTGTGTGTGTGTGTGTCTGTGAACAGCATAACTCAGAAACAAACAGTCAGATAAACACCAAACTTGGTATTTAGGTTCAGTATCTTCCAGAGATGCGACACGAAGGTTTTCAAGGAAATCCCCCCACCCCAGACTATCCTTTACATGGAACATTTTTCAAAGATTTTAATTTTCTCTAAAATGGCTCTAACGATTTTGATTAAAATATCATATGTTTAAGATATTTTCATGACAAATGAAATGTATATCTCGAATTTTCTGGGAATTTCTCCAAAAGTGTTCTTCATTGTGAATGACTTTTGCATAACTGGTAAACCATAAGAGAGAGAGAAAATTTTACTACACAAAAAATGAAGATCGCATTAAAATACACAATTTAAGTCATATACATTTTTTTTGTTCAGTGAAACATTTTCGAGATATTGCTTGTTATTCCCCTAAATTTTCCAATACTTATACTTTTTCTCAAATTCGTTATTCATTTTTGCTGAATTCGTTTTTCATTTGCAATTAATTTTGTTTCAAGTATTATGTAAGTCATTATATAGCTTCACCCTTTAATACTCAATTTATATATTTTTGATGAAAGACAATTTCTCAAAGCAGCATTTACTTTGCCTCTAAAACCTACTTCTATGTAGTAGGTTTGTAACTTATTTGACCTAAGTGTTGAACATCATGGCCAGAATTTCACTGTCTGATGTTAGCTAGATTTGTAACTTTATAGAGGTGCTACCAAGTGTTGTGAATAACATGGTGATTACGTAGATTTTTTTCTATTTACATCAGGTTGAGATAAATTCTACACATTTCATTGTATGCATACATACTTCCATTGACTTTGGACCTGAGTTTAATCCCTTCTGCTGTTAAACATTTTACTGATATTATGACCAAAATATGCAGACTGCACTAAGCAGAGTTTTGTCTAAGTGTGTCATTGCTTCTTAGTAAAATTACAGCGTTGTTTTGAGACTCTCCTCTGGAAAATTAACATTTTCAGTTGATTTAATGTACCTGTAAAGAAATGGGTAGATTTACATAATTTTACACCTTCTCTTTAATCCCATAGATTGTTTTTAATTGCTTACCTCTGGCTTTATTTGCTGTCTCCATAGTTCTGCAAGCCATAATTACTCTTGCCCCTCTTTTTGCTAGATCCCGTGCTGTCTCTTTGCCAATGCCTAAACAGAAGGGAAAATAAATACATTAATATTAAAATGTGAAAAATGGAACACTATTGGCATTATGACAAGCATAAATCTGTGCAAATTGTTTTATTATACAATTGCCTGTAGCCTTTGAGGTAAAAATATTCACCCAATAAGAGATATCAGAAACACTATAAAACAGTTAAACATAGGAAAAAGGAAATAAAGTAAGCAGAAAGAATATTTAATAGCATAATGAACATAAAGAGTTAAATGATAAATGTTAAGTAAAGAAATAAATAGCATGCAAACGATTCACAATAGTATTAAAGGGGAATTGTTAAAAGAGAATAAATGTTATATATATTAAAGAAATCAAATATGTTTGGCAAGAAGCAGATAAACACACACACACACACACACACACACACACACACACACACACACACACACACACACACACACACACAAAATGGACCTTTTTCTAAGAATTATTTCCTTTGAATTCAGGGGACATCAAAATATGATTTTTGGTGAAATCTCTGTATCAGATTTTTGAGTGGAATGCATTTGCTCTAAGTTGTTGCTAGATAAAGTAAAAATCAGAACAGATACAGCTGCTAAAGTTGAGAGTTATATTCTTAGTACACAGTTATGCAAGTATGTGAAACATAATAAATGAGAGCATACTAATGAAGAATATTGTTGCTGTACTCTACTAAAGGCATGTACAATAATTTTGTAAACGTTGCATACAAAAAGGTTGAAACATCTTTGCAGTTTTCAAAAATAAAACTAATAAAGTTAAAAGTCTTGAAAAATGCCATAACATGTAAACTGCATATAGTATAATTTGTTCTTTCTGTATATTAAAAAAAAATCTGATGTGTTGCACTCATATGATTTTCTCTACTCCTGTACAAACTATTTTTACTTTCTCTACTACCTATAGTAAGTAGGGGAAGTATTGCATTCCACCCAAAAATTCGATACCGAGATTTCACCGGAAATGCATGTTTTGAGACCCCCTGAATCCAAAAAAAAAGCATTTTTGGGAACATGTCCGTGTGTGTGCCTGTGTGTGTGGCTGTGTGACTGTGTCTGTGAACAGCATAACTCAGAAACGAACAGTCGGATAAACACCAAACTTGGCATTTAGGTTCAGTATCTTCCAGAAATGCGACCCGACGGTTTTCAAGAAAATCCCCCCACCCCAGACTACCCTTTACATGGAACATTTTTCGAAAATTTTAATTTTCTCAAAAATGGCTCTAACGATTTTGATTACAATATCGTATGTTTAAGATATTGTCATGACAAATGAAATGTATATCTCGAATTTTATGGGAATGTCTCCAAAAGTATTCTTCATTGTGAACGACTTTTGCATAACTGGTAAACCATAAGAGATAGACAAAATTTTACTGCACAAAAAATGTAGATCGCGTTAAAATACACAATTTATGTCATATACATTTTTGTTGTTGAATGAACCATTTTCGAGATATTGCTTGTTATTCCCTTAAATTTTCCAATACTTAATACTTTTTTTGAAATTCGTTATTCACTTTTTACTTTCTCTACTACGTATAGTAAGTAGGGGAAGTATTGCATTCCACCCAAAAATTCGATACCGAGATTTCACCGGAAATACATGTTTTGAGACCTCCTGAATCCAAAAAAAGCATTTTTGGAAACATGTCCGTGTGTGTGTCTGTGTGTGTGTGTGTGTGTGTGTGTGTGTCTGTGAACAGCATAACTCAAAAACGAACAGTCGGATAAGCACCAAACTTGGTATTTAGGTTCAGTATCTTTCAGAGATGCGACACGAAGGTTTTCAAGAAAATCCCCCCACCCCAGACTACCCTTTACATGGAAAATTTTTCAAAAATTTTAATTTTCTCAAAAATGGCTCTAACGATTTTGATGAAAATATCATATGTTTAAGATAATGTCATGAGAAATGAAATGTATATCTCGAATTTTCTGGGAATGTCTCCAAAAGTATTCTTCATTGTGAACGACTTTTGCATAACTGGTAAACCATAAGAGATAGACAAAATTTTACTACACAAAAAATGTAGATCGCGTTAAAATACACAACTTATGTCATATACATTTCTTTTGTTGAGTGAACCGTTTTCGAGATATTGCTTGTTATTTCCTTAAATTTTCCAATACTTATACTTTTTCTCAAATTCGTTATTCATTTTTTTTAAGTCCTGGACATGCAAAGAGAATGGAATGCGCCACATAGCAACCAGCGTTAAAATATTTGACTATAGCTTAAAAGCTACGATATTTCCCTTGCATCTACAAGAAAATTACCAATAAGATTGACATCTCGATATCTCGATTAACTTGAAGCATATGGAGAATAGGCGTTTGTAAAAATAGATTGTACAAGATAATAATAATAATAATAATAATAATAATAATAATAATAATAATAATAATAATAATTTTGATTTACTGGCTAAAGTTGAAACAAGACGCAGAGCTAAAATAATTATACCTACATATCTAATTTTGTTAATGACGCATCTAAAAACAAACGTCCCCTTCCACCGAGTTAGATTCTGTCATGAAGAAAATGGAAGTCATGCGGTAAATGTTACGCGCGTCAATGAGTAATGGAAAAAGAGTGTTTCCATTACTAACAAATACTGCCAAATCATCTTAGGACGCAAATATTTTCGTTTATCTTGAAGCACAAACTATAGGTAGTATTCAGAGAAAATGCACATGAAACAAATCAGCGTTCTAGAAAACCGTATTGCGTGCTGTTAATAACACCTTTCAAATAGTACCTGTATTACAAGTGCGGTAAATGCTCGTTAGAGAACGAGGAAGTCGAATATTTTCTGCTTCTGAGATTCTCCAATGACTTAACGCATGTGAATTGCATAGGTTCTAGGGGAGGGAAGGGCAATGGCGCTCACTTAAGGATAGATTGCTAAGAATTTCTCAAAATATACTTAAACATACAGGTTGCTGGCAAAACACAATCATTGAACACACTTTTTATATAAATGAACAAATTTTATTCGAAAAACATTATAGTGCAGGAACTAAAAAATAAATATTTGAGGCAGTATTTTTAACACTTAAATGATTTTAGTCAAATTATACAATAAAAAAATATAACAGCCCGCCTTAAAGCAATATGTATATGTAACAATATATAAAAAGTGTATATTACAGTGATTGTATATGTTTATATTATTGTATACATGTTCAATAATGTTATGTGAATGTATTACGTAATTTAATAATGTAGGAGTTAAAAGTTGCTAACAATGAGGTAACCTTGAGGCAATAATGAGTAAGAAAGTGTAATAATGCTACTAGTCATTCTTGGAGCGACAATAATATAATTTTTGTGGCAGTCTATAAAATAGCCAATCATAACCAGAAAAAACCTTAAGTTAAATAAAAGTATTCTATTGGATTAGGAATAGCCAATCATAGACTTGAAATACAGAATTGTGCCTCTATACGACCATAGAAGTTAAAGGGGGTCATGCAAAACAAGGAATTAAAAAATAAAGAGGCAGACAAAAAGAGAGACCTAAAGGGAAAAGGAACGGACAAACCAAATTTGTAATAAATGGTCGTAGTAATTTCAAATATCTGAATCATTAGATGACTGAAAAACAAGTAATGGTCTCTTAAACCAGACTACAGTAATGTAGCAATTACTGCAGTTCTTTCACCTCATCCGTTCCTCTTGTAAGTACAAAACATCCCTTGGGTCGAGGTGTCCCCTCCGTTCCTTGGTCATAGGTCATACCACCAGACACTCATCTTCTGAGAATAAGGCAAATCCCTATAGAAAGAAACAAAAACCTATCTATGTGACTCGTCCCAACCGAATTCGAACTTGGGACTTCTTGTGACGCAAACACATGTAGTGGAAGAGTGTAGTGGAAGAGATGGGCATTAATATTATTATTATTATCGTCATCATATATTCAATCCAACGACCTAATTCCATTAATGGGAATAAGAGCATGGCTATGCAAAATCTTACAATAAGAAAACTCAAATACAAAGGCGTTGCAAGAACTTCCCACACATTCACCGCGATCAAAAAGTAATTGCAAAGAAATTCTCCAGCCTGATTACAGAGTAGAGGAAGGCATTTTATAGGTTTTGTAGCAGATTATAGAGAAATGTCGATGGTTTTTCAGTGAATACTGGCTCTGACATTCTTACGCATGACAGATGCATGCCAGATAATGTATCTATGTGTGAAATAGTTAAGCCAGTGGATGTCAAACCTCGCAGAGCCCCATAGAAAAAATTTAAAATTGTGCCAGAGAAAATTAGCATGAACTTGACCGCACGCCTTACCCAAACCCTACTTCTATAGCAACAAAAAGACCTTCGCCGCATTAAAATCTGGCAGAAATTGTTTTCTAATATTCATCCCTTGGGTTAAAGTAATAAGTGCGAAATAATTACTACTATTGTCCAAATGCCAACTGTAGTCATTGTGCCCCCTTCCAATATTTTAACTGTTTCGGCGTCACTGTGAAATACAGCGTGGAGTATTATCGCAGTTCTCTATGGCTTGTGTTATCTTATTTGTTGGGCGCCTCGTGTTTTATTATTTTAAATTTTGGGTTCTTTGTCCTCCGGCTAGCTATTATAACTCAGTCGAGCACGTGTGTCTAAGCAGGGTGTGTAAACGGAAAGGAATTGTTGCTAAAAGATAACACTAATAAAAAAATCTGAATCTAGACTTTTATTGCCGTCACACTTAATTAATAATTGACATATTTAACCTTTATACACGCCTGACTGAAACTATGATAGTCGTTTTAATTGCCGCGCAGCAATTACTTCGTGTACTTTACATTTTTGTAACTAACTCTGAGACGTGCACCTCGTGAGAGATTCTTCAGAACTGTGCGACACTTGCTTATGGCTCGAGAATATATACTCCTTCACCTCGAATTGCCTAAACATTATAATATAGCTCCTATTGGTTACGAAATTGCGCCCACTTTAGCGTCTGTTTTGGTCAGCCAATCACTACTGCTAACATATATGCTCTAGGGAAGATATTCCCTCCATTTCTAAAAAAGGCACGCTACCCTGACGTCATTTGTTTATCTCTTCTTAGTGATAAACAACTTACCCCCTCGGTATATTGTTACCCACTTCTATTGTCAGTTTCACTTAGGCCGTGCAACATTTCCTAACAATACTTATGGCTAACAAACATCTAAAATCCTGTACATACAATAATATTAATTTACACTACAATCACTCTGGCATTCACAGCATGTTATGATATAAAATACTGCCTCAGTATTCAACTTCCGACTACTATCACGGTTGTCAACCTCGGTGGTAACATTGTCATTCTGTTTGTGCTACTAATTGGGTGGAAGGGAAGATCTAATCTTGACCCAGTTATTACGCAGGAATAAGTAGAGCTGTCCATCAAACAAGTTTTGGTCATTAATTTGTACCATCAAGCCTTCGAACACGAGTTCGTGCATAAGGTGAATTGGGTACACTGAGTTCTAAGGTGTGATAGCCGTCCTCCGTGGTCTAGGGGTACCATGCTAGCCTCTAGTTTCCGAGGTCGTGGGTTCAAACCCGGCGGAAGGCGACGGATGTTTACCAAGCAGGATGGCTCAGGCAGTCACGTCCCGGGATCGATCCCCGATGACTGCCCACTCTGACCCATGGGTTTTATCGGTTTTTTCCGAGTCGTCAGACAAATACTGGAGTGGTTTCTTTCGCCCTGAATTTCCTGTCCCTGCATTTTCGTTTCATTCTTCATTTCATTCATCTTTCATCCCGTTGCTCTCTTTCAGGATCGGAATTGTCGGCGATGGTGTTTCGGTTCAGCATGGCAGTGGAAAAGGATGCTCTTTCTAACTCTCTCCATTCTTAGGCTTTCAGTGGCTGCCGGGGTATCCGAGTATCTTGAGGGGCATTGGACCCTTCTGTGTGGGATAGGGTCCCCGGTCTGTCTGTCCGTCTGCCGAAGTATCTCTATCTGGAAACTTAGTGGCCCTGTCATTGCTGTGCCGTCGCTCCTGGTTCGGACTGCTCGGTGTCTCCCATTGCCTCATCCTTCCTCCCGGGGACGCTTCTTCGTGGGGCGTACTGTTCGCCAACGGAAAGAAAGTCCCTGACAGGAATGTGCTACCCTTATCTGTTTCTAAAAAGTGCGACAAGGACAGTGAATGTGTGACGGAGAACGCATGCTACGCAAGGAGTAAAACTATTCAACTGAGCTGTCGTGTGTGTCATAAATAAGGGTAACAAGCAAGTAGGCAGGGTTCGGACCATGTCTAATCAACAATTTCCCCTCTGCCCTTCATTCCCCGGGGACTTTCTTTGCTGTGGAAGACAGTAGGTACAATATTCCCTTGGTGACGAGTCCCCTCCGCAGTCACTCCAGTCCAGTGGTGTCAGCTTTCAGTCCATTCCGTTTAGTATACAGAACGATTACGTGTATCATTTCCTGTCCAAACGCCCAGTATGACCAGACCCAAGGCGTCTACGCTCAATATATTTGCTTCAGTAGCGTTGTTGCCACACGGTACCTTATGCACAACCTGGATTCGCGTGATATTCTGGTGTGGAGTGGAGCGTACGAGTGAAAATGTTTTCTTATAATTAAATGAAGGAGGCTATCAGTTAGAATATAAAACTAGAAGGAATGACGTATAGAAGTGCTTCGGGATTATTGTCGAGAAATCATTATTAAGTGTTCATATTTATTTTTTAAAAAACTGACTTGTTTTATTTTTATATCGTTTGAGAATGCGTGCTACGTATTTTTAGCATTAAGGTGCTCTCAAGTATCGTTAAATTTTTGTTAGAAGTTTTTGTCTACCGAATTTATGCTCAGATTTGTTAATTTGTATCTCGTTAAAACAAATCGCAGTTTTAAGTACAACCACTGTATATAGTGTTAAAATAAAGCAGCAACCTTTGAGTTCATTAACCTTAATTTGTGTTAAAGGTGGTAGTAACAATTTACTTTAACGAGAGTTGTGCAATTTCATGATTTTAAACAATGATCATTATTTTTTTTTTTTTTAAATTTCCATTTACACCCCGCCTTTAAATACAATAGTCTTATAGGCCGCCTTTTCTTTAGACAGATTATTGCATATAGACAATTGCCTCGTATTCGCTTGTCGTTGGATTTCTTGCACTTTGGGTTTTTTTAATCATTAGATCACACACACACACACACACACACACACACACATTCACACTCTCATTCATACTTCCAGACTCTAGGGAATAATCTTGGCTAGAGAAAATGCCCACCCCAGCTTAGAATCGAACCCAGAACCCCTCGCACAACAGACAGGTGTTCTATCGACTGAGTACCAGGCCAGCCTATTAATTATTATATATAATTTGTAAAGTGTATTTAACTAAATGTTTATACACATGACTAGGTTGCTTTTTTTTCCTTTCACAGAAATTCTGAATGAAATTGTATATAAAACTTAATGCTATTTTTATTATAGCAACATATATTTATGTTTTGTTTAAGGGTAAATAGAAGAAGGAGGGAAAAATGAAATTTCAGTACCATAATGTAGTAAAAGAAGTTTTCATCGTAACAGTACTTAGAAAGAAGTCGAAAACGCAGTAACATAGCATATGATATTGTCATTCATTTGCCCTAACACGCTAATGCAATACGCCTGACAACGTTTTGTAAACTCTCGAACGAGCGAATACTCGAACGAGTAAATGTCGTTCACACGAGAGTGCATACCATGCTCGACCATTCCTTGCTGCTTCTCTAATAAGCTGGGCTCGAGGAAACGAAGAGTCTTAATGTGTACCGTATAAAGCGAACGGGTAAAACGCATGTCCTTGACAGCTTTATGAATAGGTGAGTATATAGGTACGTAAAGTAAAACAATAACGTTTAAACACAAATGCTTAACTATATGGGGCATTCAAAAATGTTTGCAAGTGTCATCTTAAAGTCAAACTATGGATGGAATTCAAAAACTTATCCTCACAATCCTTCAAAGTAGTCTCCATCTCTCTCCACACACAGTTGTACACGGTGCAACCACTTGTCAAAAGCACTACATATTCAGACTAAGGTATTGTCAACAGAGCTGAATTTATAGCCTGGTCAAGGTCCTGCACTCGTTTAAAAGGTTTTCTAGCAATACAAGATTTCACTCGAAGAAACAGCTAGAAGTCGCACGGTGCAAGGTCAGGACTGTAGGGTGATGGTCAAGCAACTGGACTTGAGCGGCTTCCGTTTCCTCAAATTTGTCGATGTTCTGTAAGGAGACGCATTGTCATACAAAAGTAACAGTCTTGAAGTTACTGGCTTTGGACGCCGCCGCCTCACCTCTTCAAATAAAGGATTCAAAACATAAAAGCCACAGCATTCTGCATTCATTGTCATTCCTTCTGGCATGCAGTTAACCACTAATGGTCCTTCATAGTTGAACACGGTGAACATTCACTTCCGAGAACGAAAATCTTGTCGAAGACGACTGATCTTGGATCATTCTCATTTACCCACACACAATTCTGAGCTTTATTTGGTGTGGTATAATAATAAAACCAACTTTGATTACCAGTGTATACATCTGTCAAACATTTAGGGCCATTAGGTGGAAATATGCTCAGCAGTTTCCTCGCACATTCCTTTCTCTTCTTCTTCTTCTTCTTCTTCTTCTTCTTCTTCTTCTTCTTCTTCTTCTTCTTCTCTTCATTAGTTAGAAAACGCGGAATCCATTTTGCACAGATTTTTTCATAGCTTTAAATGCTCAAGGAGTATACAGCCAATGCTGCCAACACCGATACCGACTTCCATACTTAACCTTTTAACAGTAATATGTCAATTGGGGAGGTACATTCGTCGTCTCACAACTTATGGTCATTTGGGTACATGGAGGGCTAGGAGGTTACGACTGGTTCTTTGGCGTGGGAGGTTCTCTAGGTTTTACATGAGGTTTCTTCTATTGGTCTCAGGAGTGGGTACCCTGGCTATGGTTGGCTGCTCAGTTACATGAATGCACTGTAGTTCCTTTGTATCATATGATTTATTCTTTATGTGTCGTAACACTCGCCACCGCGTGATGTGATGAAAATGGTTTGGCTATGGTAATGAGATCCCCTGGTGCGACGTCTTAGTTCGCGAAAGTATTTACGTAGAGTGTCCTGGTGCGACGTCCTGGTTCGCAAAGGTATTCTGGTGGACTGTCCTTACCAAGAAAAAACAAAAATCGCCATGACACGATTTTCCCCTTCTCTCGTTCCTGATTTTTGCTCTCTCTAATCACGTGATGTTTTTCTGTGAATTTATTCGCTTTTCAAAATTATTATATTTTTCTTGGTTGGTCAGTTTTTATTATACATACACAGATGTTTAGGTTTCCCATGCTGGTGTCTGAGTGTAAGATAAGGCACGCAGGCTTCGAACCCGAACTAAACCATGTACATTTGTCTTGAGCACGTAGGGATATATTACAAAAGCAAGTGGCCGGCTAATTGATGGAATGGGGCAAACTACCTGCTTGTTATTGTTTGCAATAGACTGACCAGATGTTCTTTTACAGTGCGGGTAGAATGTATGGTCTCACAATTTTACCCGCCAAGTTCCTCACTCTTTCTGTTCTTTCGTTCACAGCTTCCCGAGGCCGGCCAGAACGAGGCTTGTCTTTCAAAGTCTATCGCCCTTCTTCAAATGATCGAATCCATCTTCAGTGGTATGAAATGAACACGCTTGATCACCATAAACAGCTAACAAGTCCTCATGAATTTATATAAAAGTATTATAATGTTCAATCAGTTTGATAGTTACAGTGCCACAGTTTTATACTAGTTCATTGTAATGGTTCAAAACTGCCAGTGTGTTAAATGACCTCATTGTTTTATTGTTAAATATTTATTTTAAAAGTTGTAAAATCGCGATATGACTAATATGTTAAAGCGGCTATAAACTTAAACAAAAAAGTCCTCATATTTTTACTTTCTCTACTACGTATAGTAAGTAGGGGAAGTATTGTATTCCACCCAAAAATTCGATACCGAGATTTCACCGGAAATACATGTTTTGAAGCCCCCTGAATCCAAAAAAAGCATTTTTGTAAACATGTCCGTGTGTGTGTGTGTGGTGTCTGTGAACAGCATAACTCAGAAACGAACAGTCGGATAAGCACCAAACTTGGTATTTAGGTTCAGAATCTTCCAGAGATGCGACACGAAGGTTTTCAAGAAAATCCCCCACCCCAGATTACCCTTTACATGGAACATTTTTCGAAAATTTTAATTTTCTCAAAAATGGCTCTAACGATTTTGATTAAAATATCATATGTTTAAGATATTTTCATGACAATGAAATTATCTCGAATTTTCTGGTAATGTCTCCAAAAGTATTCTTCATTGTGAACGACTTTTGCATAACTGGTAAACCATAATAGATAAACAAAATTTTACTGCACCAAAAATGTAGAACGCGTTAAAATACACAATTTATGTCATATACATTTTTTTTTTGTTAGATAAACCATTTTCGAGATATTGCTTGTTATTCCCTTAAATTTTCCAATACTTGTACTTTTTCTCAAATTCGTTATTAATTTTTTTTGTCCTGGTAATGCAAAGAGAATGGAATACTCCACATAGCAACCAGTTCTTAAAACATTTGACTATCGCTTAAAGCCTAGCAATTCCCCTTGCATCTACAAAAAAATTAGCAATAAGATTAACATCTCGATATCTCGAATAAGCGTTTGTAAAAATAGCTTGTACAAGAGTAGAGAAAGTCATGTGAGTGTAACACATCAGAATTTTTTGATCCCCTCTTCTCCTTCGCATAGCTTGTAGCGTGTGAAAATGTAGAACTTAATGTTCTCTTTAGAAATATTCATGATTTTTCACCAGCTTTTGACACAGGACTGAACTTAACAGACTGTAGGCTATGAATACTGAAGTTTAAACTCGCACTTATGCATATTTTGATAGCTTAAGGTCATTGTTGCCAGCCGTGTTACTTAAATTTTTGTAACCATTATTGTTCAACAATAGACTGGTTGCAAAACTTTTTGAATGCCTCTCGTAGAGTTAAATTTTAGGTGGGTTCATTTTGTGACAGAATTAATGCGACGACGTTGTAATATTTATTTTTATGAATATTTTGGGAAATAATCCTAAAAGTCACACGTTACTGGGAGGCTCTCCATACAAACTACCCTTAATTTTGTACTGATAACAACCAAATTTTAAAACAGTGGATAAATGTAAACTCTTGCATGTCTATGAGCTTTTAACGTTGTAAATGCGATAGTTCTCCTAAGAATCGTAAATTTTCGTGCGATATGCTTAATTTAGTAACGTTTTTAACCAAATTTGCAGGTCTTAAGAAACTTTACTCGGACCGGTATTAATAATATTGTCATTTTACTCCTAAATTCCTTGAACTTTCATCAAGTTCTTTCTTGTGGAAACGTTCACCTTGTGAAGCATTTCAGAGCTTGTGATTACTGAGCTGTGTTGATCAGCCAGAGAGTCAGCAAATCTTTAGTGTTTTTATATAGATTTCGACTCCGTTCATTCTGCGGTTGCTGAGGTTCTTGATGGTCATGGACCGGCAAATAAAGCGATACGATGCGCTCTGCAGTAGTGAATGTGTCTAAAATGTTCAAACCCGTGGCAGAAGTAAATTCTAATTGCGTCACCGTTAAATTATACTTTTACCTTCTCTATCGTGTACCTAGTACGTAGAGGAAGTATTGAGCTCCATTCAAAAGTTCGATAGCCTGTTTTGAGACCTGAAAAAAAATAACATTTTAGAAAGGTTCAGACACGTGCGCACACGTGATATTCAAGTTCAGTACCCTCTTCCAAAGATGCACACTAAGATTTTCAAGAAAGTCCCCTACCTTAAACTCCTCCTTACATGGAAGATTTATCGGAAATTTTGATTTTCTCAAAAACTGTCTAATGGTTTTGATTAAAATGCCGCATACTTAAGACATCCTTTGTGTCGTATAAAATGCATATCTTGAATTTTCGGGAAATAGCGTGTCAGGTCTTCATTCGGAAGGAATTTCGTATAATTTTGTTTAGCTGCTAAACCATAAGAAATAAACAAAAACTTACTACAGAAAAAAAAGAAAAGAAAGAAATTTTTAATAGTATACGATTTATTTCAAATAAGATTTTTGCGGCATCAGCAATTTCCGAAATCTCCGTTGATATTGGTTTGAATTGTTCATTATTTTTGTGATTTTTCCTTTCTCTATCGTATATAGGTACATAGTAGGTAGAGAGGGCAAAGGCAAAAGATGTGTATCAGGGAGGGGCCCCTGGAACCGGGGCAGAGCACCGCAAGTAGGTCAGTCGGTCCTTTTTGTTTCCAACGTGACTCCTGGGAGGGAAGATGAGGGAAGAGACCCGAAGCGCAACCAGATCCGGATGCCGACGGGCGCAAGCATGGATGGGGTGCCTAACGTTTCCAGATATAACGCATCCGACGCCGCAAGGTCCCTGCTCAGAGCCGCCAACCTCCAGGGTTCCCTGGAGCGGAGCCCCACACTGAAGAGAGACCTAACTGAGAGGCGACGCCAGCGAAGAAACCTTTACACAGCGCAAGCCATCGCCGCCGAACACCGTCGCGTGGTCCTACAATTCTGAAACAGGTGATAAGGAAGATGATGGGTACAGAAAATGAGAGGGAGGAGAGTCGTGGTAGAAGATGAACCACCCCAGCATTCGCCTGGCGATCCGGGGAAACCACGAAAAACCCATGAACCAGAGTGGGCGGTCGCCGGGGATCGATCCCGGGGCCTCCTGAATGTGGGCCACAGGCCGAACCGCCTGAGCCATCCCTCTCGGTAGTTAGAGAGGGTATTGCTTTCCGCCCCAAAATTCGATATAGAGACTTCACCGGAAATACATGTTTTGAGGCCCCTTGAATCCAAACAAAAAGCATTTTTGGAAAAAGGTCCGTGTGTATCTATGAACAGCGTAACTCAAAAGTCAGTTAAATACCAAACTTGGTATCTAGGTTCAGTACTTACGAAGGTTTTCAAGAAATCCCCTTACCCCAAACTACCCTTTACATTGAAAATGTTGCGAAGCTTTTGATTTTTTGAAAAATGTCCTTAAAGATTTTGATTAAAATGCCATACTTTTAAGCTGCTTTCATAATACAAATAAAACGCACGTCTTCAATGTTCTGGGAATAGCATCTAATATCCTCTTTATTCTAAAGCACTTTAGTATAATTGGTAAACCATAATAGAGATAATCTTACTACACAAAAAACATAGATCTCATCGTGGCACTTAATTTATGTCAAATACAATTTTTTTATTTTCCGAGATATTTTTTGTCATTGGTTTGAATTTTCTGATACTTTTCTCTTTTCAAAGCGCTATTATTTGTTTTATTCCCTCCTTTCTTTTTTGTATTCATGCAAACAGAACCAAGCCATAGCGATCGGAGGAGATTTGACTATCCCTTAATTTAACAAGATGAAGATAGAAGAATAAGCTCCTATAAGGTAATTAGTAGAAGTATGAGTAGAGAAAGTAATATGAATACAACACATACGATGTGTTTACCTTTTTGTTATTACGCATTGCAGAAAAGTAAAGAGGTAGCATTAGAATGCTACATAAAGTAAAAGAGCTTGTGTATGATGGGTGACCTGACCTATATGACAAGTTTTACATGAAAGAATAATTCATAATAAACAGTGGTGTTTTCCATTAATGCATAACACACTAACCTGTTTCCCATGCCTCAGGCATGTAGGCCAATGCATGGCAACAAATAAATGTTGCGTAGTTCTGAGTCTCGGTTATTGTGTTTTTATTTTAAACATATTAACACACGGGTAAATTACATAAGAGCACTTGATTAGTGTCGGCGTTCTGGCTCTTCGATCCAGAGATTGCAGATTCGATTCCCGGCTGTAGCCCGGGAATTTGTCTTTATTTAGAATCATACACTGAGTCTGGAAGCATGAATGTGAATGTGTTTCATGCAAATGTTTAAACAATGTTAAAAATCTGATCTATTACATTCACATGAATTTCTCTACCCTCCATCGTCTATTAGTGAGTATACAAACTATTCTTATTAAAGTTTATTTTTCTATCTACTACATTTTAATTCAAATAAACCTTTGCAGAAACAGCTATATTACAAATTTAATCAGATACAAAGGAAACAGCGACAGTCAAATGTTTAAGAACTGGATGCTATATGCTGGCCTTAGTATTCCATACTTTTTCCATGCAACCGCGAGAAACAACTGAATGTTGAGAAAGACCACAAATGAACATTGCCAACCATTAATAACGGATATCTCAGAAATGGCTTATACCACAAAAACACTTATTTAAAATAAATTGCGTGTTTTAAAGAGGGCTACAACGCTAATACGTTTCCCTCTATCGGTTAATGTTTATCAGTTAAGCAAAATTATACAAAGTTCCTTCCGAATGTAGACTTTACAAACTATTCCCAGAAAATTCAATATAGACATTTTATTTCCCATGTAATTATCTTTAATTTGTTATATTTTAATAAAAATCGTTAGAGCCATTTTTTTTAGAAAATAAAGTTTCGAAAAATGTTCTATGTAAAGATTATTTGGGGTGGAGGGGTTCTTCTGAAAATCTTCGTGTTGGATCTTTTGAAGGTACTGAACCTGAATACCAAGTTTAGCTTTATCCGACTCTTCTTTTTACTTTCTCTACTACGTATAGTAAGTAGGGAAAGTATTGTATTCCACCCAAAAATTCGATACCGAGATTTCACCGGAAATATATGTTTTGAGGCCCCCTGAATCCAAAAAAAGCATTTTTCGAAACATGTCCGTGTGTGTCTGTCTGTCAACAGCATAACTCAGTCGGATAAACACCAAACTTAATATTTAGGTTCAGTATCTTCCAGAGATGCGACACGAAGGTTTTCAAGAAAATCCCTCCAACCCCAGATTACCCTTTACATGGAACTTTTCTCGAAAATTTTAATTTTCTTAAAAATGGCTCTAACGATTTTGATTAAAATATCATATGTTTAAGATATTCTCATGACAAATAAAATGTATATCTTGAATTTTCTGGGAATGTCTCCAAAAGTATTCTTCATTGTGAACGACTTTTGCATAACTGGTAAACCATAAGAGATAGACAAAATTTTACTGCACAAAAAATTTAGATCGCGCTAAAATACACGATTTATGTCATATACATTTTTTTTGTTGAGTGAACCATTTTCGAGATATTGCTTGCTATTCCCTTAAATTTTTCAATTCTTATTTTCTCATATGGGAATTCGTTATTCATTTCTTTGTCTTGAATGTGCAAAGAGTATTAATCTGTGACAGAGAGAATGGTGCTGCACCTAGCAACCAGCTATTAAGATATATGTCGATGCTTAAAGGCTACTGCATTTCTATATTGCCATTGCAATTACAAAACAAGGAGAACATAATACGCCTTAAGCGATAGTCAAATATTTTTAGAATTGGTCCCTATGTGTAAAATGTAAGTCTCTTTGCATGTCAAAAGATCGTTTCTGCAAATGTTTATCTCGATTAATATGAACTAGATGGAGAATAAGAGTTTGTAAAAATATTTTTTTGTACAAGAGTAGAGAAAGTCATGTGAGTGTAACACATCAGATTTTTTATTTATGCTGTTCAAAGACACACATACACACACACGAATGCACGCGCGCGCGTAAACCTTTTTCTAAGTTTTTTTATTCAGGGGTCCCCAAAACATGCATTTCGGTGAAGTCATAGAAGTTATAAATAAATAAATAAATAATAAAAAAACCAAATGCTTGTAGTGATTCACAGTTTGCACTATAATAAGCATCACTGATATTTCATCTTGTAAAGTTTCAATTTAAAATTTCTGAAAATTTAGGTACATTCCCCAAACTACATATGTAACCGTTATACCAATTCTGAACCATCTATCTCAAATGGTGTTTCATTCATTAGTTTAATATTCTGTAAAATTGTTATTATGATAAAAGAATGTGAAAACTTTTGTTACAAAACTTTTTGAAACTTTTAATTTAGTTCAAGTTTTCACTGCAAGATTGTGATATAGATATAAGATTAAAAATATACATCACTTCTTTAATTACATTTTCAAAAGAAAAAACACACTTTCGTAACATACGTTAAACGAAGCAATGCATATATATGTAACCTAAAAAAAAATCACTGTTCTTATTTGAGTTTGCATTCTGTTAAAGTTTGCACCCTTGTTTACTTCTCAGATGAATGCATCATAACTAGTGGTGAATAGCTTGTGAATTGGATCTGAACGACCTTGAATGTGGAGCAGCAGCAATAATAATAATAATAATAATAATAATAATAATAATAATAATAATAATAATAATAAAGGTACATATCACGAAGGGATCCCGGAACCGGGGCAGAGCACCGCACGCAAGCCAGTAGGCCCATTGTGCTTCCAACGTGACCCCTGGAAGGTAAGGATGAGAGGAGAGACCCGAAGGGCGACCAGATCCGGATGCCGACATGCGCAAGCATGGAGGGGTCCCTAACGTTTCCAGATAGAAGGCTTCCGAGGCCACACGGTCCCTGCCCACAAGCCACCAACCTCCAGGATCCCCCAGAGCGGAGCCCCAAGCTAAGGAGAGACCTAACAGCCTTAGTGCAGCGACGCCAGGGAAGAAATCTTTACAGAGCGCAAGCCACCGCCCAGTCGCAACTCGCCAAACACCGTCGCCTGGTCCTACAGGCATGAAACAGATGACAAGGAATATGATGGGAACAGGAAACGAGAGGAAAGAGAGTCATGGTAGAAGTTGAATCACCCCAGCATTCGCCTGGCGACCCGGGGAAACCACGAAAAACCCATGGGGCAAAGTGGGCGGTCGCCGGGGAACGATCCCGGGACCTCCTGAATGCGGTCGCAGGGTAACCGCCTGAGCCATCCCGCTAGGTAATAATAATAATAATAATAATAATAATAATAATAATAATAGTGACGTTAGATACTTGCAAACAAATTTTGGCCCAGACTTTGCAGTCTTCATATTTTCTATGTAATATACTTGCGAAAATAAGCAAAGGAATTGGTGTAATAATCTGAAACAATCGACCAGAATGTACTTTTGACACTGTTGTAACGCAATTTCCAACCAGTTTATGTACAAAATTAATAGATTTTTTGTCTTTTTGGATCACATACTGTTAATAGTTACGAAATGATGACCACAATTTCAAAAAAACATACCTTAAGGTCGATTCATTTGAAATCTTAAAACAGCAATGAGGGTTTATTATTATGTAATTTGTAGACGAAACTTCATACATATCTCTAAATTAGTTCCAGAAATATTACTTTTTTATTATTTTTTACTGTTTTGAATCTATACAATGCAATTATTTTTTGAAACATTCATATTTACTAGTTAAACTCTTTAATGTCATAGAATAAGTGGTAGATATGAATTTTTAATTATCCAATTAGTTTGGGAGAAAATATGTTTTGTTTAAACGCTTATACATTATGGACATTACTGTTTAATAATATTACAACTAAGCATGCTAACAAAAATTCATCTCCCCATTTTTTATCCTGTAATTTACAAGGAGGTATACAAAATTTCATTGATTTATACCGAAAACTACGTCGTATTGAACAATTTGAAGATGAGGATGTGCCGAGAAATGATAACCCGGAAAAAAAGAGTTTAAACGCTAAAAAACCACTATTTCTGACTTAATGTTATTTAAAATCCATCTAGTGCGTACATACACCATCCTAAGTCTTTTTCTGCTTTTCTGCAACTAATTTTGATTTTAAGGTTCCTTAGGATTCTTTTGAGTTGTTTGTTCACTTTAAAAAAGCAAATCTTATCGTTCTTTACTACAATTTTATAGGAATTTAGACTTACAAACAGACATTTAAATCACGTTATGGCAATCTTTAAAAGCTCCTACGTCAATAAAACCTACATGGAACTAAAGTAGAAGGTTTTTAGTATTTAATAGCTCTAAAATGTATATTTATGAATTATGGTAATTTTTTGGATTTCTTTTTCTCATGGATATCCTTAAAAAAGTAAGGATTCCTCGTATGAAACAACAAAATTAAACCATTTCTTTTTTCCGCTGTAAACATTATGCTGAATAAGATTGGGATTTACGTTTACGTAATCACAAATCAACTTTTGTAATATCAGAAATTTTTTTTGGGTGGAGACCCATGGTCGTTAAGGACTAACCATCAGGATGTCATATTTCTATTAAATTCACACACACCTTTCACTCCTACCTACAGACCCTAGGAAGGACGAGGAATAATCCTTGCTAAAGAAAAATTCTCATCCTCCAGCTGGGAATTGAACCTAGGATCTCTGGATTTGTATGCTAAGCATGCTAACCACCAAACCACAGAGGTAGTCATGCGAAACTTTACAGATTCATGTAAATGCAAATTCGTGAGCTTTTTAAATCGCATGTTAGTTTCACATTTAATACTGAACCGTTATTCCATTTATGGTCAACAACCCATTTCTATAATTGGAGTGTATGAATTCCGAAACGTTTACATGTATTTGTATATGTCATAGGGTATCCTCTAATACGGGATGCCCGAACTAGTCATATATTCCAACATTAGTGTAATAATACAACACTCCAATGTTACCAATCTTGGTTCTCATGTAAATTTGATGACCATTAAATCTACTTACGTGGTTATCTATGTTAAACTCCTCAAGCGAACGGAAATTAATCATTATAGAGCCGCAATTAGCACCACAAACACACACACACACACACACACACACACACACGCACGCACACACACAAAAAAACTAAAGTCCACTTATCATATATTCAATGTTTACTGCTTGACTCTCGTTCCGGGAGAGAACACTCACAACGTAACTAATACTCCTAAACACGATTCGGTTCTAAGAATTGTGGCTTTCGACATAACGCACACTATAAACAATATTAGGACCAATTATTAGCTCTTCCCCAGGAGTAAATACTCGGTTGAGAAAACAAAACATGAACCAGAGGGTTCTGTTGAAATTCAGAAGACAGTATGGTAAAAGCACACTATAAACAATAATTCGGAGCAGCAGGGTACTTCCTTAGGGATAAAAACACTTTTACCAGACGTGTTTTCTGAATTTCGCTGCTCACTGGTATACACTCGCTTAACACGCAGCCGGGAGGTGTTTGCTGAGTTAACTTGTTAAAAAATCGTCTATGATTGAAAAAAAAAGAAGACAATCGATGCGCGATCGATTCACGACGTCCCTGAATGAAACAAAATGGCATACAATGCGCGATTTGTGGAATTGCAAAAAATATGATTATAAACTGGAAAATTAGTACTTGTAAGTAATTTATTTTATGGGATAAAACTGGTTTAAAAATACTAAAAAATACGCATGTTAAAAGTAATTTTGCTTTTCTTGTCTACGTCGGCTCACTTTAAAAATCTATTCGCAAAATGAAATGCCACTTTACATATTTGTACCATAATAGATTATTACTTACAATCATAACAAAAACACAGCACAACTAAATAGTTTCAAGTGAGAGAAGTGCATATTTTTCAAATTCGGTAAACAGAAACTTCGTCTTTAAGACACGTCGTGTATACTTCAATTGTTTATCTCAATATGTGCCCTAAACTTAAGTCTCACAATATACTTTTATTTTCATTTCGCAAAGCTGTTTATTTTCGTTATTTTCTTGTATATAAAATCATGTGCGTAACTGGTGGAGCGTAAGATTTTTCGAATATTTCTACTCGCATAAAAATCCCACTTCAACCACAAGTTGGTAAGTAACTAATTTTATAAAACTGACAATAAAAGAAAATATGAGCCATTTACTCTTGACAATTAAGATTATAACACTCAAAGCATAGGAAGCTGTATGTAGGTGTATTTAGCGGCGGCCTTGTATCGATTAACGTAATGGCGCATTATTTGAATGACTTGGAAATGGATTCAGCAGAACCAGAAGAAACTTTGCAAGCAACGGAGAGGATGACGTTGGAATTGTTACTAAAGAAGTCGAGGAAACAGCAAAGCATTGCATGCAACAGGTTTCTTCAATTTTTGCCACAACCCTCCATGTATTATAGAATGTTATGATTGTGCAAGTGATCATTTTATCAGCACTGGTGATATGAAAGTCAAACAACAACGAATGCCAAACAACAACAGACTTGCGCATGTCTGAATGTACACTGATATTTCCGCACAAATTTCAGCTGGATACGTAATATTTAGGGCTGTCTAGAAAATAGTAAATTACACGTTTTTGTTTTGTTTTTCATATAACTTTGCTGCAACAAAGTTAGAGTTATGTTAAACGTCAAACAACAAACGAAGCCAAACAACACACTTGCGCATGCCCGAATATACACTGCCCTTTCCATACAAATTTCGCTGAATACTTATATTCAGAGCTGTCCACAAAACAGTAGGAGTTTTATTATTTTAGATAACTTTGTTACAACAAAGCTGCATTACTGTTTTGTTAACATGTTAAAAGTCAAACAACAATGAAGGCAAGACAACAGACCTGTACACTGCTATTTCCAAACAAATTTCAGCTGGACACTTAAAATTGAGGGCTGTCTAGAAAATAGTACATGACAACACTTTTTTTTTAGATAACTTTGTTGCAACAAAGTTGCATTATAATTTTGTTAACATGTTAAAAGTGACTGTGAGGCAGTATTTTTAACACTTAAATAATTTCAGTCTAATTATATAATATGTAAATTCAATAACAGCCCGCCTTGAAGCAATATGTGTATGTAATAATTTGTAAAATGTATGTAACAGTCATTGCATATGCTTATATTGTATCCATGTGTAATAATGTTATGTGAATATATTACGTAATTTAATAATGTAGGAGCTGTGAGAATAATAAGTTAAAAGTTGCTAACAATGAGATAACAATGAGGTAATCTTGAGTCAATAATGAGTAAGCAAGTTTAACAGCACTGCTTGTGATTCTTGGAGTAACAATAATGTAATTTTAGTGACAGTTTATAAAATAGCCAATCAGAAACTGAAAAGGAGAAAATTTTACAAATTTAGAGTTCAATTGCCTGTAGACAGCGTTACTAACCAGACGCAAAAAGTGTCCTCAAGAAATATAATATGTATTCCTGTGAGACGAAAAATAAGTTTACGTGTTAAAAAGCGTAATTAATTAATAAAAAGAATCTCACAGCTCTCTATATCAGTGAAGTGTTATTTAAATTTTGTCAAGGATTAATAAATGTAGTGAAGTAAAATTATAATCTATGTAAGCCTACATTCTTAGTCGCATCACAACCCTGCTAAGAGAAACGTGTCTCTAACAATAATATTGACGCAGCCGAGACAAACATAAATATTTAAAGAAACAGTCAAATTACAAAGTTAATATTTTAAAATTTGTTTGACGAAGGCTACGGGTACCATACGTGCGGTTGCAGCTACTTCAAGTTCGGCTCCCCAACAGTTGAAATATAATACAACTCCTTCAATACAACCTACTACAAATTGACGCCCAAAGCGTAAAGACAATACCTACTCCAACTGTACTTTCTTCGTAGGATTACTACACTCGGCTTTCAGCCTAGTTCCGCAACATTCCTACTCGCAAAATAAAACTCCATTTTTAACACTTGTATCATAAGTAAGTAGGTATTTCAGAACATCAAAACCAACGCAGATTTTATTTATCTCCTTGTTTATTAGTTTCATGCAGGTATAGCCTATATATTCGCCTGCTTATGGCAATGAATTCCTTTTCAGTCTACCTAACGGTGTGTTCAGTAACCAAGGTAGTTTGGCATTGGTTGTTGGAATTCAGTTAACCTTAGTGCTTCCGCGTGTCCTTCTGAACAAAAGGAAAATACATCATAGAGAAAGGTAACGATTTGAAACGAAAAGAAAGCAGGGGAGATGAGAATAACAAGTGACACACTTACCAGAGTTGGCTCCAGTGATGAGGACCGTCTTGCCTTCCATGGTAGCCCTACTGCGGCATACACCTAGAGTGAGGACAGCGAACAGCTTGAGTCCCGCTAGTAGAAGTATAGCACCAAGGACAACGGCCCCTACTAGCATCCACAATACCTGCTGCATTCCCACTTCTGGTAGCCACATCATGGTTCTGTAACAACAAGCTCTCTCTTTACATTCTGTTCATTGTCAGTTATTTACACTGTTATGTAAGGTACGGAAATACCGGGAACACGTGACTGATTGTTAGGTTAGGTTTGTTCTAGCTGCTATTTAGAATACGTTCCTGCTGCAAGACTTTGCTGTGTTTAGAAGGATCTACTTCTGTACTTTCAAAATTAAAAAAAATATATCATGTGTTACATTCAAATGATTTTCTCTACCCACTATCATTTATTTTAATATAACTTCTACAAGCTATTCTTACGAAAGCTTATTTTAATCGAGATACGCCTTTACAGAAATAGCTCTAGTCAAATGTTTAAGAACTGGACGCTATACGCTGGCCTTAAAATTCCACACTGTTTTCATGTAATCCCGAGAAACAACAGAATATCGATAAGTTCAAACCATTAATAAGGAAATCTCGGAAATGGATGGTGCCACAAAAACGTTGCTTGAAATAAACTTGCGTTTTAAAAAGATGTAGATCTGTGTGGTACGTTTTCGTCTATCCCTTAACGTTTACCAGTTAGAATCATGAATGAATACGATTTCACAGCCTATTCCCTGAAAATTCAAGATATACATTTTATCGTTCATGTAAATATTTTTAATGAATTGTATTTTAATTAAAATCGTTAAGAACCATTTTTGAGGAAATCAAAATTATCAACAAATGTTTCTTGTGAAGGGTAGTGTTGGGTGGAGGATTTTGGTGTCGCATTTTTAGAACACACCGAAGTTAAATATCAAGTTTGGTATTTATCCGATTTTTCATTTTTGAGATCTGACACACACACACACACACACACACACACCACACACACACGATTCTTGGGTCTTAAAACGTATATTTCCAGTGAAATCTCGATATTGAATTTTTGGGTAGAATGCAACAATACTTGCTCTACCTACTATCTATGTACATGGTAGAGAACGGAATATATCCGTGTTATTAATTTATGTTCAATGTAATGGTAAAGGTAAAAGTGCGTATCACGGAGGGGCCCACGGAACCGAGGCAGAGCACCGCACGCAGGCCAGTCGACCCATTGTGCTTCCCTGGGAGGGAAGGATGAGAGAAGAGACCCGAAGGGCGACCAGATCCGGATGCCGATGGGCGCAAGCATGGACGGGGTCCCTAACGCTTCCAGATAGAACGCATCCGAGGCTGCACGATCCCTGCCCACAAGTCACCAACCTCCATGGACCCGGAGGAGAGACCTAACCGAGCGGTACCGCAGCGACACCTGGGAAGAAACTTTTACAGAGCGCAAGCCACCGCCCAGCCGCAACCAGCAGAACACCGACACCTGACCCTACAACTCTAAAACAGATGACAAGGAAGATGATGGGTACAGGTAATGAGAGGAAGGAGAGTCGTGGTAGAAGATGAACCACCGTCACCTGGTCCTACAACTCTGAAACAGATGACAAGGAAGATGATGGATACAGGTAATGAGAGGAAGGAGAGTCGTGGTAGAAGATGAACCACCGTCACGTCCTACAACCCTGAAACAGATGACAAGGAAGATGATGGGTACAGGAAATGAGAGGAAGGAGAGTCGTGGTAGAAGATGAACCACCGTCACCTGGTCCTACAATCCTGAAACAGATGACAAGGAAGATGATGGGTACAGGTAATGAGAGGAAGGAGAGTCGTGGTAGAAGATGAACCACCGTCACCTGGTCCTACAATCCTGAAACAGATGACAAGGAAGATGATGGGTACAGGAAATGAGAGGAAGGAGAGTCGTGGTAGAAGATGAACCACCGTCACCTGGTCCTACAATCCTGAAACAGATGACAAGGAAGATGATGGGTACAGGTAATGAGAGGAAGGAGAGTCGTGGTAGAAGATGAATCACTCCAGCATTCGCCTGGCGATCCGGGGAAACCATGAAAACCCCATGGGCCTGAGTGGGCGGTCACCGGGGATCAATCCCGGGACCTCCCGAATGCGGGCCACAGACGTAACCGCCTGAGCCATCCCGCTTGGTTGTTCAATGTATTAATAGACACTTTAACGGAGTGTAATTGCATGTAATAGTCACACGATTTTCCCCATTACCGCTTTATAGCAGTTCTACAAGTGATTCATACAAAAATTATTTTGTCGCAATAAAGATTTATTTTAATGGTTCCCGTTTTGTAACAGTGGCATTTCTATCTTTATGTTCTTCAACGTGAATACGTGAGTAAAAATCTTATGTTACATTCACATGACTTTCTCTACCCTGTATCGCTTATTAGTGGGTATACAAATAACAATAGTTTATTTTCATATCTACTTCATTTAATCGACATAAACCTTTCCGAAAATAACTGCATTACACATCCGTTACAGATACAAAGGGAACAGTGATAGTCAAATGTTTTAGAACTGGATGCTATATGCTGGCCTTAAAATTCCATACTGTTTCCATGAATCGAGAGAAACAATGAAAATCGACAGGAGTTTAAAAGAATGACTAGCAATAAGTATTGAACAATTTGAACCATTATTAACGGATATGCCGGAAATGGTTGATGCCACAAGAAAAGTTATTTGAAATAAATTGTGTGTTTTAAAGAGATCTACATTTTCTGTGTAACGTTTTCGTCTATCGTTTAACGTTTACCAGATATACAAGATTATATCAAATTCCTTCTTTAATGAAGAGGACGTCAAAGGCCATTGCCACAAAATTCAAGATCTGCATTTTGTTTATCATGTAAATATCTTTGTATTTTAATCAAAATCGTTAGAAAATACAATTTTTCGAAAAAATTTCCATGTAAAGGATGGTTGGGGTGGGGGATTTTTTGAAAATTCCCATGTGACATCTTTAGAAGATACTGAACTTAAATACCAAGTTTGATATTCATCCCACTTATATTTACTTTCTCTACTACGTATAGTAAGTAGGGGAAGTATTGTATTCCACCCAAAAATTCGATACCGAGATTTCACCGGAAATACATGCTTTGAGACACCCTGAATCCAAAAAAAGCATTTTTGGAAACATGTCCGTGTGTGTGTCTGTGTGTGTGTGTGTGTGTGTGTGTGTGTGTCTGTGTGTGTGTCTGTCTGTGAACAGCATAACTCAGAAACGAACAGTCGGATAAACACCAAACTTAGTATTTAGGTTCAGTATCTTCCAGCGATACGACACGAAGGTTTTCAAGAAAATCTTCCCACCCCAGATTACCCTTTACATGGAACAATTTTCGAAAATTTTAATTTTCTTAAAATGGCTCCAACGACTTTAATTAAAATATCATACCAATGTTTAAGATATTTAATGACAAATGAAATGTATATCTCGAATTTTCTGGGAATGTCTCCAAAAGTATTCTTCATTGTGAACGACTTTTGCATAACTGGTAAACCATAAGAGATAGACAAAATTTTACCACACAAAAAATGTAGATCGCGTTAAAATACACAATTTATGTCATATACATTTTTTTGGGGGGGTGAACCATTTTCGAGATATTGCTTGTTATTCCCTTAAAGTTTCCATACTTTTTCTCAAATGGGAATTCGTTATTCATTTTTTTATGTGCTGGACATACAAAGAGAATGGAATGCGCCACATAGCAACCAGCTCTTGAAAGATTTTACTATCGCTTAAGTCTACCATATTCCCCAGCACCTACAAGAATATTAGCAATAAGATTAACATCGCGATTAACATGAAGCATATGGAGAATAAGCGTTTGTAAAAATAGTTTGTACAAGAGTAGAGAAAGTCATGTGAATGTAACACATCAGATTTTTTTTGAGTTATGCTGTTTCTCTACTTACTAGTGCGTGGTAGAGAAAGTAAAACGGTTGGCAATGAAATAGACTCCTGTCATGGGCAAAGAGATTAGTTGCCCCAAAGAGAATCGATTTTTCATTCCATCTATGTTGCATTTTTTGTTTGTGCCTAGTATCCTTTCAAGGTTAAGTACATTAAATCCGATGATACGCAAGGTTGACTTTGTTTCTTTTTTTATTCTATCTTTTTTGATGAAGGGGGGGCCAAGAAACATACTTATTAAGGCAACTTATTATTCTTTGATAACGTTAAGTAATATGGTATGCTTATAACAATTCATTTTGAAAGCTATGAATATTGTCCTAATGATAATTCAAGATTGAGGAAAGAAGTTACATTTTTAAACCCTTTAAAATCATATTTATACAACAAAAACATAATGTAGGGTACCCATTACAAAAGAATGGAACTAATTCTTGGATATGTTAAATAGAGGAAGTATTGTGCTTGATAGTTTAACACTTCCTGTTCAAAAAGCAAGCCCAATGTCATTAAACCTGTAAGATAGTATATATCTTTGATCCCATTTAGAGAATAGGCGATATGACATCTTTATTACTTTTCCCGAAGGGTTCTAATGGGACGCAACATGAAAAATGAGTACATTTGGCTTATAGATAATTAAACTTTTTGAAAAACATACAATAAAACAAAAGTTTATAAGCATAATGTTTCTGACTTTTGTTGTATTTAATTTTCATTGACATTCACGAGCGTAAACTGGTTACCTTGATAAACGATCTATTTAATCGCATTGGAAGCCTAATGAACATATACAATTTCAGGATTCTAAATCTCTTACTTGCGCTTTATTTTTATTAACATTCCCCAATAAAAGCAGTTTATTGCCGGTTTTGAAAAGTCGCATTGCACAGAGAGAGGGAGATAGAGATGGAGGCAGCGGAAGGGAAGAGAGGAGAGAATAGAAGACAAACTGGAAAAGGAGAGAGGAATAGCAAGCATAGCAGTCGAGAAGGGAGATAGAAAGACAGATGAAGAAGAAAGTGGAAAGCGAGAGAGAAAGTAAAAGGTGAAGCGATGCATTTAATGCAATAAAGCGAGCGACTGCGGCTTTTGCTGTTATTACCATATTTTCTAAACTTATCGTTACGACTAACTAGTAGCTACTAGCTAAGTGCTGTAGCCATAGTTACGGGCGAAACCTTATAACAAAATTGGGTATGAAATCATAACGATTATGCTAACGATAAGCTTAGTAATTTAGAGATAGAGACCTAACTATAGTGTAGTCAGAGATGGCTCCGCGATAATGTGTGAGGTTCGCATTTGGGACGTCCGGGTTCGATTCTCGTCGACTATCCACTCTAACCTTGGATTTTTCCGTGATTTTACCTTGCTGATAGGTGAATTCTGGGGTTGTTGCTCATCTACCACGATTTCCTTTCCATCATTTCCCTTTCATTCGGTTTCCTTCTCATGTTTCAGGTGTGCCAGTAGGGCGGTGCAGGACAGAAGGCGCGGATGCTTGTTAAAGGAAGGGATATTCTCCGTGTACACTAGAAAGCTGCTTGGTTCAACGGGTTGTTTATCGCCCTCTCTGAGCAGCTACTATGGTGGGATGGGTCTTCGAGCCAGGAACTATTAGGGACTTCCGCGCGTCTTTGCGACATTTAGCCTCCTGTGGTTCATTCACTTCGCCCCTTCCTTTTGGGGTGATGATAGCCGCAATAGTCTCACATAGGTCACAGTGCGCTAGATGTCCCTCTATAATGCAGTCGGATAGGGGAGAGAAGGGGGTGAAACATGGAGTGTGGATGCTTAAGGTAAGATTAAGCAATTATGTGACAGAACCCTTTCTATTTAAAAATACGTCTATCCATTAAAATGCATTTAAGGATTAATAAACGGAGGTCACGGACACAGATAAAGTTGTAACTTGTCCCTCTATAAACACATAATATGTAGAGGAAAGTCTCCTAATTTGGGGAGGTTTTTTAAGGAGGTTATACAAAGAAATTAAAACAAATTATATTAATACAAACACTAAATATGCTTTACGTAACACTTTAGAATGACGATGAACGTTCGGTTTCTTTTCTTTTTTGTACATTTACATTAGATATGCTGGAAAACAAACAATGTTGCAAAACCGTCTCTTTTGAAAATGGGTTCCTAATTTGGGGAGGTCTTATATCCATTATAACCGAGCGGGATGGCTCAGGCGGTTACGACTGTGGCGCGCATTCGGGAGGTTCCGGGATCGATCCCGGCGACCGCCCACTCTAGCCCATGGGGTTTTCGTGGTTTCCCAGGGTCGCCAGGCGAATGGTGGGGTGGTTAATCTTCTACCATAACTCTCCTTCCTCTCATTTCCTTTACCCATCATCTTCCTTGTCATCCGTTTCAGGGTTATAGCACCAGGCGTCGGTGTTTGGCGGGTTGCGGCTGGGCGGTGCTTGCGCTCTGTAAAGCTTTCTTCGCTGGCGTCGCTGCGGTACCGCTCAGTTAGGTCTCTCCTCAGCGTGAGGCTCCGCTCCTGGGGCCCTGGAGGTTTGTGGCTTGTGAACAGGGACCGTGCGACACCGGATGCGTTCTATCTGGAAACATTAGGGACCCCGTGCATACTTGGACCGTCGACATTCGGATCTGGTCGCCCTTCGGGTCTCTCCCCTCATCCCTTCCTCCCAGGGGTCACATTGGAAGCACAATGGGCCGACTGGCCTGCGTGTGGTGCTCGAGGGTCCCTTCGCCATATGTATATTCATTATATAGAAACCAAGTATTCAAATATTTGACAACTTTAGCACCTTTAACGGCACTTATTACAAATACATCTCTTACTTGGCGAGTTAACACAACTGTATGTGCGCATTTCATACATTTTGAGCACCGAATCCAGTTTTCTGCATTGCGATCGTTTGTTTTGCTATTACCACCATTTGTTTCTGTTCTACTAACTGATGCTTATAAGGAGACTCATTGATCAGCAGACACAGCGCAGGATCTTCTGGATCCTATTTGGCCTCTAATTTTTGGCAGAGTGCTGATGTCAGTTGTCATGACGAATATAGACTTGGGAGTTTGAGGAACAGAATTTTCTTCACATTAATTTTAGATATTCTACTTATAATTAGGTAAACCCGTTTTTATTTTGCATGCCGAATGGCATACTATAAAAGTCGTTTTAATAGTAACACAGAAAAAGTACTGTATTTCATAGTTAATAGCAAAATGACCAACTTATAATTAGAATGAATAATTTGGGGAGCCTCATATTAGGAATCCCATACTTCCCCCCCCCATTGAGGCACCTGCGTGTGTTAACAAATCATATTAAAACATTGCGCTTCGAAGTTAATGGATGACAAAAGTTTTTCTATAACTTAAAACCTGAAGCAGCCAAATTTTAAAAGGTGTATACTTATTTAATCAGGTTCTCATCCGTTTTAATGCATTTGCAGCTTTCTAACAATGAACAAAACTTTCAGAAACGTGAAAACTGCTTTTCTGCTTGTAAAATCACAAAATAATGTCGCTCTATTGAAAACGTCTCCTTCCAGGGTCAGTCAAATGACTTGTCTTCTAGCTCCAATGTTCATCGCATGACGGCCACACCTTCTTGACAGGAAAACATGATCTCCACAAACTGGGGGAGCCCCCCCCAATATAGGGGACTTTCCTACCTCAGGGGGTTTATACTATTAGCCTTTACTTAACGAGAGTATTTCCCTTTAAATTTAACAGACTGCACATCTGTTAGCAATTGATGGAGATAATAGTAATCAGCGTCCGTGACTCCCTTGGGCCTCTTGGTGTCGAAGCCGCCAACTCTTCATTAACTTTTCTTTTCTCCTTTTTCTTTTTCTCGCATATTAAATACCGGGTGTTAAAAAAGTGTATTCCATATTTTGAGAGGCGTAGTGTGGATCAAAACAAGAAAACAATGTCCAGTAAATAGGGGTTCTAAAATGCATACCTTAAGAGCTATGGGCATTTGTTCAGCTTCACTACTGTGAAACAACTTTTCTACTGCAAGTTCTTTGCTACTACATTAGACCTACAGCAGGAAGTAAACAAACGAGGACATTACTCTGTTATTGTCCACGGATACAGCATGCAGTTAACATCTGTTAGTGTTGGTACTGTAAACCGTATTCACAATTCTGGATAAGTGCAACCAATATTATTATTATTATTATTATTATTATTATTACTATTATTATTATTAGATCTAATGGAATCAGTTTGTTTTTTGATAAGTTTGTGAAATGTTTATACATTGTAGTTTTATCTTTAAATTTATGCTGTACGCAACCCCCATTAGTGATATACAAACACTACAGGAAGGCGTCATCAATGTCTGCCAGAGCATCCGTGACCAACCTGGAGTCTTTCAGAGTGTGTGATTCCCTAAAGACGTCGGACAGAAGCATGCCTTACTATCATCACCTCCTTTAGCGATGGTTCACAAGTGCAGGTCGTACATTAGAAGCTATGCTGTTGCACAGTGTCCTCATTTGTTTACTGCATTCTGTAGATTTTACGTAATAGCAAAGCGCTTGTAGTAGAAAAGATGTTTCACAGTAGTGAAGATGAACAACTGCTCATAGATCTTAAGGTACGCATTTTAAAGCCCATGTTTACTCCACATTTTGATCCATACTAACATGTCTCAAAATATGGAATCCATTTTACTTTCCCTACTACGTATAGTAAGTAGGGGAAGTATTATATTCCACCCAAAAATTCGATACCGAGATTTCACCGGAAATACATGTTTTGAGACCCCCTAAATCCAAAAAAAAACATTTTTGGAAACATGTCCGTGTGTGTGTGTGTGTGTCTGTGTGTGTGTGTCTGTGAACAACATAACTCAGAAAATTTTAATTTTCGCAAAAATGGCTCTAACGACTTTGATTTAAATATCATATGTTTAAGATATTTTCATGACAAATGAAATGTATATCTTGAATTTTCTGGAAATGTCTCCAAAAGTATTCTTCATTGTGAACGACTTATACATAACTGGTGAACCATAAGAGATAGACAAAATTTTACTACACAAAAAATGTAGATCGCGTTAAAATACACAATTTATGTCATATGCATTTTTGTTGTTGAGTGAACCATTTTCGAGATATTGCTTGTTATTCCCTTAAATTTTTCAATACTTATTTTCTCAAATGGGAATTCGTTATTCATTTTTTGCCTTGGATATGCAAAGAGTATTAATCTGTGGCAAAGGGAATGGTGCTGCACCTAGCAACCAGCTATTAAGAGATATGTATGTGCTTAAAGGCTACTGTATTTCTAAATTGCCCTTGTAAAATATATATTTCCCTTACATCTACAAGAAAATTATCAATAAGATAGAGTCTGCTAATGTTTATCTCGATTAGCATGAAGCATATGGGGAATAAGCGTTTGTAAAAATAGTTTGTACAAGAGTAGAGAAAGTCATGTGAGTGTAACACATCAGATTTTTTTAAACATCCTGTTTAAACCGCATAAAAAATTTGTTTACTAGCGTTCCGTCTTGCAAATCGTAGATTGACAAATTCTACTATTTCCTCTTTTTTTTAACCATTGCAGCCATTATGATAGCAGCCGAAGAAGGCAAATATTTCATTCGATGAATTTTTTTTATGTATTCTATTTATATGCCACCTTTAACAACTAAGGTCATATCGGCGGCTTTGCCTTTGGAGCAATTGTTCCTCGGCAATGATGTTCACTTGTTTAACTATCATGTTAATTTTGGGGTTTGCTATTTAAATATTAATTTCACATGCACATTACACTCTCACTCATACTTCTAGACTCTAGGGAGGATGGGGAATAATCCTGGTTAAAGAAAAGCCTCCATCTTCCAGCCGGAAATCGAACTCGGGACCTCTAGAAGTTAGCATGCTAACCACCAGACCACAGAGGCAGTCTCCGATGACTTGTTTTAACTTTCAGAATCTCCACGCTTCGTTTTTCTAGTTTCTGGTAAACTAGGACTTTCAAGAATACACAAAACTGAAAGATAAACCTGATGTGTAATACTCACATGGCTTTCTTTAGCCATTACTATTCTACAGGATTCTTTATTTATTATATCTACTATTTGTTAAAAAAAAAAGGACTAGATATGCCGTGGACGGGAGGGGAGAAGAAAGACAGAAAAAGTCATATCTTGAACGTCAAATTTTCTGTCCTACACGGCACAGCGTCTTGTTTACACCATACGCATTACAGTTGATAATCACTGTAGCAAGTTGTTTGTTGTACGGCATTATTAAACATGGTACCTTCCATGTGCCTTCTCTGGAGCGTGAGGCAGTATTTTTAACACTTAAACAATTTCATTCTAATTATACAATATGTAAATTCAATAACAGCCCGCCTTGAAGCAATATGTGTATGTAATAATTTGTAAAATGTATGTAACAGTCATTGTATATGCTTATATTATTGTAAACATGTTCAATAATGTTATGCGAATGTATTACGTGATTTAATAATGTAGGAGCTGTGAGAATAATAAGTTAAAAGTTGCTAACAATGAGGTAACAATGAGATAACCTTGAGGCAATAATGAGTAAGAAAGTTTAACAGTACTACTTGTGATTCTTGGAGTAACAATAATGTAATTTTAGTGACAGTTTATAAAATAGCCAGTCAACAACCAGAAAAAGCTTTAGTAAAATGAAGGTATTCTATTGGAGTAGGATTAGCCAATCAGAAACTCAAAAGGAGAAACATCTACAAATTCAGAAGTCAGTTGCCTGCGGACAGTGTTTGTAACCGGATGCATGATGCGTCCTCGGGAAATATAATACGTATTCGTGTGAGACGAAAATAGTTTACGTATTAAAAAGTGCAAGTATTTAATAAAAAGATTCTCACAGCTCTTTATATCAGTGAAGTGTTATTTAAATCGTATCAAGCATTAATAAAAGAAGTGAAGTAAAATTATAATCTGTGTAAGCCTACATTCTTGTCGCATCACAACCCTGCCAAGATATCCATGTCTCTAACAATAATACTGACGCAGCCGAGGCAATCATAAATATTTAATACTTAAAGAAACAGTAAAATTACAAAGTTAATATTTTTTTAAACTTGGGGCAAAGGCCACCTGAAAGTACATTTGGGGTGAAGGCTACCGGAAACTATTTACTATACGTGCGCTTGCAACTACTACAAGTTCGCTCCCCAACATTTGAAATATAATACATCTTCAAACTGACTTTTCATACGTAGCAGTAACAAACCTTCCTCAAGCGCTGTCGCAAAGCGTACGATACTTCTGTGTTTAACACCGCAGGTTCGCTTCTCGCATGTAGCAAACACTTTTTCTTTTTCTTCTTTTAATAATGTTTAACCCGACGTGGTCAAGCTCGTCACGTTAGTGGATATGAGTGCGCGTGGTCGCAAAGTACTGATCAAGGTTTTAGCATGCTATTCTAAGTTAACTTTTAGTAAATTTGGACGTCTTTTTCAAATACCTTTTCAGGATTTCCTATAGGTACTTTACTTTAAATAACCTTAAATTATCTTTTAATTTTATTACTATGTAACTCACTTTCTCAACTTGCAGTAAAATGCTTTTGGCAACATTGAATAAAATTATGACTGATTTTTTACATTTCTTTGCATAATTATAACTAGTCTAGTAGCTTTACACTTTAAAATGAATATAATATATTAAATATATCTGAAGTTCGTTGGTCTTCTAGTACTCCTACTACCACTACCACCATCAATACTACTACTACTACTACTACTACTACTACTACTACTACTACTACTACTAATAATAATAATAATAATAATAATAATAATATAGGTGCATAAAGTGATTATAAAACACTACAAAATCCTAATTAGACAGTTTATCCCTCGAAGCTGATGCAAGATGCCACGGTGGTGCGACAATTTGAAGCAGGAATGTAGATGCCACCCTTTTCTCATAGTCTCAAACATCTGCTGTTAATTCTGCTGCCGGCTGCTTCAATGGTAGAGCTATGACTATTTTCTCTTAGGGCATGCGTGGATGTATTGTGAAAGACAACACCAGTTTGGCTGGGACTTTTATTGTGAACTAATATTTGATTTATTTTTAAATAATTATAGCACTCGAAACTATAACAATTAATTATTATACCTGCTAACTTCTGCAGCATCAAAGTTACGTTGGATATAACTGTTTTTGCAATAAAAGAAACTACAAGCGTAACTCACTGTGAGTCGCTAAAATGTTGACCGGCAAAATCCCTCACGCTAGCCGCTAGTCACACAAGCGCGTCACTAGGGGCTTAAAGTTACACACGTTAGTACCGCTGTCGGCACCAGAGAAGAGTAATTCATGTGTGCATAACTTGTGCACGAACGTCGATCCATACCAATGATGGTACTAGAGCAGAGTAACCCTCGGAGCTAGATGCATGAACATTTATTAATGTTAGCTTCGCCCACATATTATTCCCACATCAATGTTCTACCGTATACGTTGCCAAGGTAGTTTTTTCTTAAAGTACTCTCATCGGGCATTGACATCTTTGTGATTTTTCAAGAAATCCCTTGAAGGCTGGATGGTTCACCTTATTGAGTGGAATTCCTGCTTGTGTAAGAGCTGCACGCAAATCAATGTCTAATTCCTTCAAATTTTGGCTTTTTGAAGAGCTCTGTTAAAACGCATTTCGTAATAGAGGTTGCCGTGATTTGTTTGCTTGAAGAGTCTTCTTCATTTGATGCTTAGAGCTGAAAATGTGTTGTTTGTTGCGATCTCACTGTTTTTCATCCAACAAAATTCCTGAATCACAAATAGTACATCGCATAACAGTTCCATCAGTGTCTATGAAATCTTGTTTGAGTTCCTCAGCCAGAACAATAAATCGAGCACTGGACACATTTGGCATGGTAAAATCTAGTACTAGTACACTCGTTTGGTAATGTAACATAGAGCTAACACTAGTTCACTTGCTAGCACAATGCGACTGTAACACAACTCACTCTTGCGCCCATTCGCTGTCCATATTCTCTTATAACACCGCGACAATTACCAGAATGTTCTCATTCATGCTGGAACTTCAGTCTCAGGGATTTCTAGTAGTTTCGAGCAGAGCCCAGTCTTAATAATTCTCGGAACTTCGCGGGTGAGGTTACTGCCGTCTCTGCGTGCCCAGCCTTCGCCTCCACGCAAACAGATGACGTCTCTCATAGTAACAACTCACATTCACGAACAGCAGGCTACTGATTCTGTGGGATAGAATCACTCATTGTCAATTGCATTATTGCGGGCTACTTTATAGCGGTAAAGCAAGAGAAAGAGGTTTTCTTCGAACACACAATTATTCTCCATTGTTGCGGGTGTGCTTTCAATTCCCGCGCGGCGTTTACTGAAAGAGGTAGGCTTACTATTCGCACGTAAGTAGTAGGGAAATAAGAGAGCTGGCCCACTTAATTTATGCATGGAATGTCTATTCATATGCAAATGAGCTCCCCCACCTCCTCTCCCCCACCTCCTCTCCCCCACCCCCCGCTGTGCCTTGGTAGTTTTAGTTGCAGCTGCGGTCGTAAATCATGTTGAGTACAATGGAGGCTTGACAGTTAAGCAATTAAGGCTGTCAATCAACTGTCAAAACGAAAAAAGGGGTCATAAATTTAAGGTTCTGTAACAAAGGCGAGATGTTTTTCCTACCCATCCCACATCAGGCCACTTCTGCACCTGGTCAGTTACCCACCCCCACTTCCATTGTGTGTCGAACACGTGGCATACTCGTTCCACTAGCTTTTAACAAAAGAACAATGCTTAACCTTCAGCTGTCAAAATGAACAAAACCCATGATGAATTAGGGTTGTAACAAAGAGAACCTAAGCCAGTTAACAGAGAAACAAGTTCTATTGTCCGATGCAAGCATTCTTTAGAAAGACCACCTGGCATACTCATCCCACAACCCAATAACAAAGCCTGACCCTTTCCATTGTGTAAGAGATTCTATTGTCCTTGGCAAGGCTAGTTTAGAAAGACACCTGCAGCGTTCCCATCCCACAATCCAATAACAAAGCCTGACCCTTTCCATTGTGTAAGAGATTCTATTGTGTGTGCCTTTCTATTGTCCTTGGCAAGGCTAGTTTAGAAAGACACCTGCAGCGTTCCCATCCCTCAATCCAATAACAAAGCCTGACCCTTTCCATTGTTTGGCCACCTGCTAGTTTAACAAAAGAATTCGAGGGTTGCTTTATACTCGTCCTGTCCTTGTTTGTGTGAAAGAGAGAGAAACTTGTTTACCAACTCTGCGTGACGTCATAGTCGGCCATCATGATTTTGCCTGAGGGAGTTCTCTCCGATGTTTTACGACCTCCTGCGAATATACCCGAGCATAGTTAACAAGCATTCTGTTTCAGCCAACGACTCCGAAAAAGCGCCTAATATACATTTCATTACGTGCATTAAACCTCTGAGTGATATCCATAGATCGGTGTTCGATTCTTACTGTAATCAAAAGTTTATTGCTAATGAGAAATTAATGATTGATATTATTATATCATTACCCTAATTAATAAAAAGGCGTTCAGAGAATTCTAGCTCGAGTCTTACCAAGTGAAACTCTAACGCGTAATAACTATTAAACTATACAAGGTCAGATTAAAAAAATGTATTTATCAATTATAATTTAATTTTTTATATATCATTACCCTAATTAATGAACGGGTGTTCAGAGGGTTCTAGCTCGAATCTTACCCAACGAAACTCTAATGCTTAATAAATATTAAACTATGCAAGGTCAGATTTAAGAATGTATTTATCAAATATAATTTTTTTATACATCATTACCCTGATTAATGAAAGACCGTTCAGAGGACCCTAGTTCGAATCTTACGCAGCGAAACTCTAATGCTTAATAAATATTAAACTATGTAAGGTCAGATTAAAATGTATTTAACAAATATAATTTAATTTTTATATATCATTACAATAATTAATAAAAAGGGTGTTCAGAGGGTCCTAGATCGAATCTGCGAAACTCTAATGACCAATAACTATTAAACTATGCACGGCTAGATTAAAATGTATTTAACAAATATAATTTAATTAATGAAACGGTGTTCAGAGGGTTCTAGATCGAATCTGCGAAACTCAAATGCTTAATAAATATTAAACTATGTGAGTATTGGGCGGTCAGATTAAAACGTGTTTAACAAATATAATTTAATTTATACAACATTACAATGTTTAACGAGCTGTATTGTTAGGAACCAGAGGCCCCTAGTTCGAATCCAACCCTGTGAAACGCTATAATAACTATTAAGTTAATGAAGCAGCGGGCGGTCGGATTAAAATTGCATTTAACAACTATAATTATTTATATTAAACCCTGATGCATACTTAGATATCTCGATGCCTAGACAACATTCTTTCTTCTTCTCCTCTCTTTTTCTTTCTATCTATCTCGTTCTTTCTCCACGACTTGTACACATTCAGGCGTTCGCATATACACGAGCACTTGCACACACATCAGCAAACATACACTGGTGCACGCATGCAAGCACATACACACACACGCACACACACACAATCACCTACATACACCGGCCCATACACAATGCACATACATACAATAGTACACACGCGCATTCACGCACCTCATGCGTATACATACATACACCAGTACACACATGCATTCACGCACCTCATGCGTATACATACATACACCAGTGCTCTTACACTCACACATACATATACATGGACAAACACACACACGTGCAAGCACATATGCCTGTTCACTTACACCCAACAGCACCAACCAACACACGCACACACCAACTCACGCGCATGTCCTGAATGAAAAGAGACAAAATGATGCAATAAAAACTAATTATAGCTCGGGATGCAAGGCTCCATTTACGATTGCTCGAAACCGGTCTTCTAATAACTCCAAAACTAATTAAAATAAAGACAGTAAATAAACTTTATTACTTTTATGACATTAGCTCGTTTCTTGTGCATGTATATTAGAGTCCAGGTGTCACGGGTTCGATCCTTAACTTTAAAATCTCAATTATCTCAGAAACTAGCAGGGATTAAGGTGCGGACCAAAGCACGATTTTTAGTTCCTACGATGAACAATTAATGCTTTATATAATTTCCAATCAGTGTCCCTAGCTCGAATCCCGATCTTTCAGTGACTTCCTTAATTTTCCACTGTGTTCTAGAATATATCACTTAGATCGATGCTGTAACTGCATACAGGTCTTTTAAACACAAGCTAATATTATAAATAATTTTGTTTCAGGCGTTCTGAGTTCGAATACCGATTCAATGAAGTTTACTTATAAATTTAATAACAGTAAATAATTAAGACAAAGGTACCAAATAAACCTATTACGTTTATGTCATCAGATAATATCTTGCGGCGTATATTAGGGTACCTGACGTCCAGGGTTCGATCCTTAAGTTTAAATCTCAATTATCGCAGAAACTAGCAGAGATAGAGCTGTAGACGAAAGCATGTTTGATAGCTCATACAATGAACAATTAATGCTGTATATAATTTTCAATCAGTTGCCTCTAGTTCGAATCCCGATCTTTCAATGACTTCACTGATTTTCCTCTGTACTCTAGAATACATCGCTTAGATTGATCCTTTAACTGCATGCAGCTTTGTGTAACGACATTATGGATGTACTCTGTGTGAGAGAGAGCGAGAGAGGGAGAGGAAGTGAAACAAGCAGGGATAGAAGTGCTGAGGGCCTCTGCGCATGCGTAGCAAGAGATGATGTCATTGGCTGCAATAATCACGTGACGTGTAAGCATCACAGCCATGATGACGTGCAGACATCGCCTGGAGGGGGTTTAGATCCCTATATAAACAGACATCTGTCCCATGTTAGAACTGTTGTGTACTTATTAACTTTACATTCAAGTTTAAAGAGCTTTTAAAGCAACGTGAGCTGCAGGCTGTCTACACATTCCGCACATATCAAAACGGGGCAATGCAAGGTGAGTTTTAAATAACTATACAAAACCACTGTTGGCTTATACAATACATTTAATTTTATTTAAACGTTACAGTACATGAAAGACGATTCGTTACAAAGAGCATCATATTTTCTAATCTGTGCTTTACATTCACATGGATTTCACTGCATACTCTACTTCAGTTCATATGATTTTCGCCACACATTCTTCTTACATAAACATTCATACGATTTTCCCCTCATTCTTTGTTTCACTATACACTCACATGATTTCCTCTACTCATTCTTTGTTCCACCTACAGGTTCATGCTCTGTTAACATTCACATGACTTTCTCTTCACATTCTTTGCTTCCATTAACATTCACATGATTTTCGCCACACCTTCTTCTTACATAAACATTCATACGACTTTACCCTCATTCTTTGTTTCACTATACACTCACATGATTTCCTCTACTCATTCTTTGTTCCCCTGCAGGTTCATGCTTTGTTAACATTCACACGACGTTCTCAGCTCATTTCTCTATTGACATTCACATGATTTCTCCTCGCATTCTTACATAAACATTCATACGATTTCCCCCCCCCCTCATTCTTTGTTTCACTATGCATTCTTTGGTTCTCTGCTGGCTCATCTTCAATGAACATTCACATGATTTTCTGTACTTATTCTTTATTTCTCTACACCTTCATAGGCTTACTTACAAAACATACACACCCTAGTTCTTCAACTTGAATAATGTAGTGAAAATAATAATTCATGGCAATGTCTGTTACAGATTGTTTAGCTGATAGACTTAACAAGATGGTGGAAGAGCGTAGTTTCCTACCGACTCGTCGAGTTCAAGATCTCGAAATAGGTCTTAACTATGAGATAAAGTCCTTAAAGAGAGTTCAAACAAGATATGGTACCAGGATCGTATCTTCGCTGGAGGATTGTCAAGTGTTCTTGCCAGAGCGCTATAATTCGTTAACCGATCAAGAGATTGCAGAAATACCTGGGAGCGTATACCTACAGTATAATGGCATGGCAGAGAAGGGGAAATTTAAGACATGTAAATTGTCTTTTTTACACGCAAAGAAGGTGCGTAGAAGTGTCAAACTTAAGTATTGAATGTTCTCCCATTTCACAATGAAAAATTCATAAATAAAACAACTGACTCATTGATATTACATATAAAGATACAAAAGATTCATATTATAGAATTTTATAAAAAATTAACGAAATTACAATATCACATGCTTTGAGTTTAATTATATCTAGCGCATTGAAATAACTCTAAATATCCGAATGTTTATACAAATCTTTGTGCTTCTTTTTACATGTGCCATATGCTTCATTTTACATGTATCATAACAAAAAATGTAATTCTTTCCAGGTTGCTTTTACTTGACCAAGATAGTTTTCTAAGACTTTCATTGTGCAATGTTTCAGGGGGTGCAATAAGAGGAAGAAGAAGAGGAATAGCCTGCTGCCATGCAAAGGATGCTGACGCTATTGGAGGGTAGAATACCTACAAGAAACATTTCGGCAAGAAACGGGTGCTGAGACATCTACATCACCGAAACACATTAAGACAGGATCCTTATATAACATTACAGGGTATACAATGAAAAAATACGGTCAATTTTGTATACAATTCAATGCACGGCTGAGAGTTAGCTCGAACTAGTCTCCCTATATTCACTGAAATTAAGCATTGTGAGCAATAATTTAAGTGACTGTGAAAATACTTTAAGTAATGGTGAAATTTGTATTCTAAAAGACTTGAGCCCTGTATACATTAACAGCATTAAGACTGTTTGCCACGCTGGAATACAAATTATGAAAATAAAAAGACTTTCATTTAAATAATAAGGAAATTTGCATAACCTGCTGTTACAAGTGTAATGACATATACAGAAACAATGAGTCGGATGAGAAAGCGATGGAAATGTAAGATAAATATTAACAATAAAAGAATTAAGGTATGCTTTTACATAGTGTTTTTATTCATTAAAAATCCTTGCATTCCTAATGAAAAATAAATCATTACAATGATTAGTTTAAGTTATGTCACAATGATCAAAAAGAGAACCGTCTTTAGATGCATTACTCGATCTTAAGTCAGAGCACCAAAAAAAGACAAATCACGGCTTCTCCATTTTAGATGCGGTGTCACTATTCAGGTAAATTCCTGTAACACAGCAGGTTGAGTATGCAGATCTGTGGTCCTAAATGGGTGAAACAGAGTCTTATCCAGCTTAACAGTCTTGAGATCTCAGCATCAGAAAGTCGAATCACAAGCCTTCTCCACTCGATGAGTACAGGTTTAACAACAGCATTCTCTTCACCCTGAGACTGTGTAATGTATATAAATGTTCAACTTGACAAGGGATTCTAAACTCGTTGTTAGAGTCCAGAACTGATGTATTATATGGTGAAAACACATGTTCCTCTTCTTAGTGATCTTGTCGTCGAATCTCGGTGTCGATAACATTGAAGATGCCCATGATTATAGGATTCTGAAGCCCAAAAACTGTAGGAACTGCTGATTGCGTGATGTTAACCTGATGGGCGTCAAGGGCAGAGCATGATGTGTGCGTTGAATCATTCCATTATTATATCCTCGACGTCGTTGACTTCTTCTAAAAACTATAGGCATTATGCTTATATCCTTGTTTCTAAAGGCAATGATATTGCTGTTAGGCTCCCCTGTTTGCTCTATGAAGCGGATCTTTATGAACAACAGGTAAAATTTGATTTGATGGTTCCTGTGAAATACGTTATCCAACCGTAACAGACGGGAAAACTGGTAGATGGAGTGTCCACTTTTACTATAGAGGAAGGAGACTGATGCAATACTGCGCTAAATTCGTATGATGCTCAACCTAAATATATTCACTAGGAAATCAGATTCAGACAGCTGATTAGATGGAATAACTTTGTCACTGAAGGACCACAGAACGTTCCTATAGAACAATCACTGGAAAAAATCAAGAGTGAAAGGACATTTTAATGACATTTTTATTATTATTATTCACTGATCTCATAAAGAAGACATTCGCATCCTAATATGAGGAATCTTTAAACGTTGGGAATACAAGTCAAGGTCTATGTTTCTCAATGCTTTTTCCGGGACAAGTATAGCCCTCTGCCTGAGCTTTTTGAATTCCCTTTCAGGCTCTGTCTCCTCTTCGTTTCGGTGTTTCTTCCCTTATTCTTCTTCACTCGAAAACCTCTCCCTCTTGCTTCAATTTCTCTGTTACGTCTCATCATTTCAGTAAGTTGTATATCCGCAGCTTTTTTCGTATTTACAGCTGTAGCAATTTGTGATGCAGCTCCAGCGGCGGCTCCTAGTGCTGCAATAATTGGTATGAGCGGTAGAAATCCTCCTCGTTTCTTCTTTTTGGACCCGCCGCCAACAGATACCTTTCTCTCAATTTCTCTTATGCCTCATCATTTCGGCAAGTTGTTTATCTGCTGTCTTTTTCTTATTTACTGCTGAGGCAATTTGGGCTGCACCTCCAGCAGCAGCGCCTAGAGCTGCAATAATTGGTATGAGAGGTAGAAATCCTCCTCGTTTCTTCTTCGTGTTTCCTGCATCTGGAGCTACTTTTCCCTTCATAATTGCTGTTACTAGTCACGCTGCCAACTTTTTCACCTAATGTAACATCAGATGTTTGCACTCTTTTCCAAGTCGTTTCAGCCAGATCTTGTCAGCAATGTTTCTCGAAGCAGAGACCTTATGCTGAGCGTGGGCAATGCCACTAAGATTACACGATTCGTCTAACGGAATGATTCCAGGGTCTCCTCTCTTTAATTTTTCTCTAGCTTTACCCCAGTTCCTCAGCCTATGTAACCAGGTAAATGTACTTCAATGGTTGCAGGCTAGTGAGAGAGTTAATTAAACCGAAACCTCTTGCGAGCTTAACCGCCTTAACTCTCACGTTATACTATTCGATTTTTATTCAGGATAGTTCTTTTATACTTTCTCATTAGCGTATATACATTAAGAGCAATTTATTTTACTTTAGCTGTCAAGCTAAAGAGGATGAAACAAGAATGCTCACAGCCTATTCGTATGTTAGACTTTGAAAGCGACTTTAGATGTGAACTTAGTGGAAAACTGTTTCATGTCAATGTTATATACGTGCCCATCATGTAACCCATTCAGGGAAAAGGTGACCAGCAAAGGGGAAAATGTTACCAGCAAAGGGAAAAACGTGACCAGCAAAGGGAAAAATGTGACCAACAAAGGGAAAAAGGTGACCAGCAACGGGAAAAACGTGACCAGCAAAGGGAAAAATGGGACCAGCAAAGGGAAAAAGGTGACCAGCAAAGGGAAAACGTGACCAGCAAAGGGAAAAAGGTGACCAGCAAAGGGAAAAAGGTGACCAGCAAAGGGAAAAAGGTGACCAGCAAAGGGAAAAAGGTGACCAGCAAAGGGAAGAAGGTGACCAGCAAAGGGAAAAAGGTGACCAGCAAAGGGAAAAGGGTGACCAGCAAAGGGAAAAAGGTGACCAGCAAAGAGAAAAAGGTGACCAGCAAAGGGAAAAAGGTGACCAGGAAAGGGAAAAAGGTGAACAACAAAGGGAAAAAAGTGACCAGGAAAGGGAAAAAGGTGACCAGCAAAGGGAAAAAGGTGACCAGCAAAGGGAAAAAGGTGACCAGCAAAGGGAAAAAGGTGACCAGCAAAGGGAAAAAGGTGACCAGCAAAGGGAAAAAGGTGACCAGCAAAGGGAAAAAGGTGACCAGCAAAGGGAAAAAGGTGACCAGCAAAGGGAAAAAGGTGACCAGCAAAGGGAAAAAGGTGACCAGCAAAGGGAAAAAGGTGACCAGCAAAGGGAAAAAAGGTGACCAGCAAAGGGGAAAAGGTGACCAGCAAAGCGAAAAATGGGACCAGAAGAGGAAAAATGGGACCAGAAGAGGGAAAAACGTGACCAATAAGGGAAAAATGTGACCGGCAAAGGGAAAAAGGTGACCTGCAAAGGGAAAAAGGTGACCAGCAAAGGGAAAAAGGTGACCAGCAAAGGGAAAAAGGTGACCAGCAAAGGGAAAAAGGTGACCAGCAAAGGGAAAAATGTGACCAGCAAAGGGGAAAAGGTGACCAGCAAAGGGAAAAATGGGACCAGAAGAGGGAAAAATTGGACCAGAAGAGGAAAAAACGTGACCAATAAGGGAAAAATGTGACCGGCAAAGGGAAAAACGTGACCAGCAAAACCAGCAAAGGGAAAAAGGTGACCAGCAAAGGGAAAAACGTGACCAGCAAAGGGAAAAATGGGTCCAGCAAAGGGAAAAATGTGACCAGCAAAGGGAAAAACGTGACCTGCAAAGGGAAAAATGTGACCAGAAAAGGGAAAAAGGTGACCAGTAAAGGGAAAAATGGGACCAGAAGAGGGAAAAACGTGACCTGCAAAGGGAAAAAGGTGACCAGCAAAGGGAAAAATGAGACCAGCAAAGGGAAAAAGGTGGCCAGCAAAGGGAAAAAAAGGTGACCTGCAAAGGGAAAATGACCAGTATCTCCCTTAACTCTCGCATTCTCTGTGCTAACTATCAAGAAAACTTGTACTCTTACCTCTATGAATCCATTTCTAGCTGCTTGAATCTGCTTGTGCTTAATGAGATAGTTATAATTAACGGAATTACAACTATTATGCGCGAATGCTACAATATTTTGCTTAGTCTAATTCGGGCATGGCTGTTTATATGCATCAAAACCTGAGTACATATATAAATGCATAAATGTTAAAAAATAACTCAGTCTTGTGTTATCGTATACGAATTCAACATCTACAGTATACATTGACTAGTTTATATATACTGCTTGAGCATGAACACTCACAAAGACGGACAATTACAGTCAATTTACGAGAATCTTGATTTTTCGTATGTTTCCCAAGGGGGGAGTAATCGCTTTGTTAAGTACTGCATATGTAATAGAACTTTAAAAAACAGGACAATTTCAAGGCTTAAGCAACATAGGAGACGATGCTGTAAAGCAATGGCCAGCTGTGCATTGACTACAACACCCAAACGAGATCCTGAAATCTTCTCAAGTTACGAAGAGCGGGATTCAAGATGTACCGTGCTTGGAACCAGTTCAAGCGACCCTGTAATAACGTCAAGAGCTACCACTGATGAAGCAATGAGAGCAGTTTCTTTGAATGAGCAAGCTCTGAATAAAGACACCAATGAAAGCAAGCATACTAGTGACAACTCACCTAGATTAGAAGATATATCCAAAGCGAATACAGAGGAGATGCTATGCCGCTACACCGATCCTAATGATTTGGTAAACATGCTAAGAGTACTCATGAGGCTTCATACACCTGATAAAAATGACTTTTCCGATACGATTAACGACATTATTCAGGATTTAAAGCTGGGTGGTTTTATAGCGTGATTAGCATCTGCAGAACCTTGAAACCATGAAAGAGTTAGAAAGATTTCTCATATTAGGATGCGAATGTCTTCTTTATGAGATCAGTGAATAATAATAATAAAAATGTCATTAAAATGTCCTTTCACTCTTGATTTTTTCCAGTGATTGTTCTATAGGAACGTTCTGTGGTCCTTCAGTGACAAAGTTATTCCATCTAATCAGCTGTCTGAATCTGATTTCCTAGTGAATATATTTAGGTTGAGCATCATACGAATTTAGCGCAGTATTGCATCAGTCTCCTTCCTCTATAGTAAAAGTGGACACTCCATCTACCAGTTTTCCCGTCTGTTACGGTTGGATAACGTATTTCACAGGAACCATCAAATCAAATTTTACCTGTTGTTCATAAAGATCCGCTTCATAGAGCAAACAGGGGAGCCTAACAGCAATATCATTGCCTTTAGAAACAAGGATATAAGCATAATGCCTATAGTTTTTAGAAGAAGTCAACGACGTCGAGGATATAATAATGGAATGATTCAACGCACACATCATGCTCTGCCCTTGACGCCCATCAGGTTAACATCACGCAATCAGCAGTTCCTACAGTTTTTGGGCTTCAGAATCCTATAATCATGGGCATCTTCAATGTTATCGACACCGAGATTCGACGACAAGATCACTAAGAAGAGGAACATGTGTTTTCACCATATAATACATCAGTTCTGGACTCTAACAACGAGTTTAGAATCCCTTGTCAAGTTGAACATTTATATACATTACACAGTCTCAGGGTGAAGAGAATGCTGTTGTTAAACCTGTACTCATCGAGTGGAGAAGGCTTGTGATTCGACTTTCTGATGCTGAGATCTCAAGACTGTTAAGCTGGATAAGACTCTGTTTCACCCATTTAGGACCACAGATCTGCATACTCAACCTGCTGTGTTACAGGAATTTACCTGAATAGTGACACCGCATCTAAAATGGAGAAGCCGTGATTTGTCTTTTTTTGGTGCTCTGACTTAAGATCGAGTAATGCATCTAAAGACGGTTCTCTTTTTGATCATTGTGACATAACTTAAACTAATCATTGTAATGATTTATTTTTCATTAGGAATGCAAGGATTTTTAATGAATAAAAACACTATGTAAAAGCATACCTTAATTCTTTTATTGTTAATATTTATCTTACATTTCCATCGCTTTCTCATCCGACTCATTGTTTCTGTATATGTCATTACACTTGTAACAGCAGGTTATGCAAATTTCCTTATTATTTAAATGAAAGTCTTTTTATTTTCATAATTTGTATTCCAGCGTGGCAAACAGTCTTAATGCTGTTAATGTATACAGGGCTCAAGTCTTTTAGAATACAAATTTCACCATTACTTAAAGTATTTTCACAGTCACTTAAATTATTGCTCACAATGCTTAATTTCAGTGAATATAGGGAGACTAGTTCGAGCTAACTCTCAGCCGTGCATTGAATTGTATACAAAATTGACCGTATTTTTTCATTGTATACCCTGTAATGTTATATAAGGATCCTGTCTTAATGTGTTTCGGTGATGTAGATGTCTCAGCACCCGTTTCTTGCCGAAATGTTTCTTGTAGGTATTCTACCCTCCAATAGCGTCAGCATCCTTTGCATGGCAGCAGGCTATTCCTCTTCTTCTTCCTCTTATTGCACCCCCTGAAACATTGCACAATGAAAGTCTTAGAAAACTATCTTGGTCAAGTAAAAGCAACCTGGAAAGAATTACATTTTTTGTTATGATACATGTAAAATGAAGCATATGGCACATGTAAAAAGAAGCACAAAGATTTGTATAAACATTCGGATATTTAGAGTTATTTCAATGCGCTAGATATAATTAAACTCAAAGCATGTGATATTGTAATTTCGTTAATTTTTTATAAAATTCTATAATATGAATCTTTTGTATCTTTATATGTAATATCAATGAGTCAGTTGTTTTATTTATGAATTTTTCATTGTGAAATGGGAGAACATTCAATACTTAAGTTTGACACTTCTACGCACCTTCTTTGCGTGTAAAAAAGACAATTTACATGTCTTAAATTTCCCCTTCTCTGCCATGCCATTATACTGTAGGTATACGCTCCCAGGTATTTCTGCAATCTCTTGATCGGTTAACGAATTATAGCGCTCTGGCAAGAACACTTGACAATCCTCCAGCGAAGATACGATCCTGGTACCATATCTTGTTTGAACTCTCTTTAAGGACTTTATCTCATAGTTAAGACCTATTTCGAGATCTTGAACTCGACGAGTCGGTAGGAAACTACGCTCTTCCACCATCTTGTTAAGTCTATCAGCTAAACAATCTGTAACAGACATTGCCATGAATTATTATTTTCACTACATTATTCAAGTTGAAGAACTAGGGTGTGTATGTTTTGTAAGTAAGCCTATGAAGGTGTAGAGAAATAAAGAATAAGTACAGAAAATCATGTGAATGTTCATTGAAGATGAGCCAGCAGAGAACCAAAGAATGCATAGTGAAACAAAGAATGAGGGGGGAAAATCGTATGAATGTTTATGTAAGAATGCGAGGAGAAATCATGTGAATGTCAATAGAGAAATGAGCTGAGAACGTCGTGTGAATGTTAACAAAGCATGAACCTGCAGGGGAACAAAGAATGAGTAGAGGAAATCATGTGAGTGTATAGTGAAACAAAGAATGAGGGTAAAGTCGTATGAATGTTTATGTAAGAAGAAGGTGTGGCGAAAATCATGTGAATGTTAATGGAAGCAAAGAATGTGAAGAGAAAGTCATGTGAATGTTAACAGAGCATGAACCTGTAGGTGGAACAAAGAATGAGTAGAGGAAATCATGTGAGTGTATAGTGAAACAAAGAATGAGGGGAAAATCGTATGAATGTTTATGTAAGAAGAATGTGTGGCGAAAATCATATGAACTGAAGAAGAGTATGCAGTGAAATCCATGTGAATGTAAAGCACAGATTAGAAAATATGATGCTCTTTGTAACGAATCGTCTTTCATGTACTGTAACGTTTAAATAAAATTAAATGTATTGTAAAAGCCAACAGTGGCTTTGTATAGTTATTTAAAACTCACCTTGCATTGCCCCGTTTTGATATGTGCTGAATGTGTAGACAGCCTGCAGCTCACGTTGCTTTAAAAGCTCTTTAAACTTGAATGTAAAGTTAATAAGTACACAACAGTTCTAACATGGGACAGATGTCTGTTTATATAGGGATCTAAACTCCCTCCAGGCGATGTCTGCACGTCATCATGGCTGTGATGCTTACACGTCACGTGATTATTGCAGCCAATGACATCATCTCTTGCTACGCATGCGCAGAGGCCCTCAGCACTTCTATCCCTGCTTGTTTCACTTCCTCTCCCTCTCTCGCTCTCTCTCACACAGAGTACATCCATAATGTCGTTACACAAAGCTGCATGCAGTTAAAGGATCAATCTAAGCGATGTATTCTAGAGTACAGAGGAAAATCAGTGAAGTCATTGAAAGATCGGGATTCGAACTAGAGGCAACTGATTGAAAATTATATACAGCATTAATTGTTCATTGTATGAGCTATCAAACATGCTTTCGTCTACAGCTCTATCTCTGCTAGTTTCTGCGATAATTGAGATTTAAACTTAAGGATCGAACCCTGGACGTCAGGTACCCTAATATACGCCGCAAGATATTATCTGATGACATAAACGTAATAGGTTTATTTGGTACCTTTGTCTTAATTATTTACTGTTATTAAATTTATAAGTAAACTTCATTGAATCGGTATTCGAACTCAGAACGCCTGAAACAAAATTATTTATAATATTAGCTTGTGTTTAAAAGACCTGTATGCAGTTACAGCATCGATCTAAGTGATATATTCTAGAACACAGTGGAAAATTAAGGAAGTCACTGAAAGATCGGGATTCGAGCTAGGGACACTGATTGGAAATTATATAAAGCATTAATTGTTCATCGTAGGAACTAAAAATCGTGCTTTGGTCCGCACCTTAATCCCTGCTAGTTTCTGAGATAATTGAGATTTTAAAGTTGAGGATCGAACCCGTGACACCTGGACTCTAATATACATGCACAAGAAACGAGCTAATGTCATAAAAGTAATAAAGTTTATTTACTGTCTTTATTTTAATTAGTTTTGGAGTTATTAGAAGACCGGTTTCGAGCAATCGTAAATGGAGCCTTGCATCCCGAGCTATAATTAGTTTTTATTGCATCATTTTGTCTCTTTTCATTCAGGACATGCGCGTGAGTTGGTGTGTGCGTGTGTTGGTTGGTGCTGTTGGGTGTAAGTGAACAGGCATATGTGCTTGCACGTGTGTGTGTTTGTCCATGTATATGTATGTGTGAGTGTAAGAGCACTGGTGTATGTATGTATACGCATGAGGTGCGTGAATGCATGTGTGTACTGGTGTATGTATGTATACGCATGAGGTGCGTGAATGCGCGTGTGTACTATTGTATGTATGTGCATTGTGTATGGGCCGGTGTATGTAGGTGATTGTGTGTGTGTGCGTGTGTGTGTATGTGCTTGCATGCGTGCACCAGTGTATGTTTGCTGATGTGTGTGCAAGTGCTCGTGTATATGCGAACGCCTGAATGTGTACAAGTCGTGGAGAAAGAACGAGATAGATAGAAAGAAAAAGAGAGGAGAAGAAGAAAGAATGTTGTCTAGGCATCGAGATATCTAAGTATGCATCAGGGGTTAATATAAATAATTATAGTTGTTAAATGCAATTTTAATCCGACCGCCCGCTGCTTCATTAACTTAATAGTTATTATAGCGTTTCACAGGGTTGGATTCGAACTAGGGGCCTCTGGTTCCTAACAATACAGCTCGTTAAACATTGTAATGTTGTATAAATTAAATTATATTTGTTAAACACGTTTCAATCTGACCGCCCAATACTCACATAGTTTAATATTTATTAAGCATTTGAGTTTCGCAGATTCGATCTAGAACCCTCTGAACACCGTTTCATTAATTAAATTATATTTGTTAAATACATTTTAATCTAGCCGTGCATAGTTTAATAGTTATTGGTCATTAGAGTTTCGCAGATTCGATCTAGGACCCTCTGAACACCCTTTTTATTAATTATTGTAATGATATATAAAAATTAAATTATATTTGTTAAATACATTTTAATCTGACCTTACATAGTTTAATATTTATTAAGCATTAGAGTTTCGCTGCGTAAGATTCGAACTAGGGTCCTCTGAACGGTCTTTCATTAATCAGGGTAATGATGTATAAAAAAATTATATTTGATAAATACATTCTTAAATCTGACCTTGCATAGTTTAATATTTATTAAGCATTAGAGTTTCGTTGGGTAAGATTCGAGCTAGAACCCTCTGAACACCCTTTCATTAATTAGGGTAATGATATATAAAAAATTAAATTATAATTGATAAATACATTTTTTTAATCTGACCTTGTATAGTTTAATAGTTATTACGCGTTAGAGTTTCACTTGGTAAGACTCGAGCTAGAATTCTCTGAACGCCTTTTTATTAATTAGGGTAATGATATAATAATATCAATCATTAATTTCTCATTAGCAATAAACTTTTGATTACAGTAAGAATCGAACACCGATCTATGGATATCACTCAGAGGTTTAATGCACGTAATGAAATGTATATTAGGCGCTTTTTCGGAGTCGTTGGCTGAAACAGAATGCTTGTTAACTATGCTCGGGTATATTCGCAGGAGGTCGTAAAACATCGGAGAGAACTCCCTCAGGCAAAATCATGATGGCCGACTATGACGTCACGCAGAGTTGGTAAACAAGTTTCTCTCTCTTTCACACAAACAAGGACCGGACGAGTATAAAGCAACCCTCGAATTCTTTTGTTAAACTAGCAGGTGGCCAAACAATGGAAAGGGTCAGGCTTTGTTATTGGATTGTGGGATGGGAACGCTGCAGGTGTCTTTCTAAACTAGCCTTGCCAAGGACAATAGAAAGGCACACACAATAGAATCTCTTACACAATGGAAAGGGTCAGGCTTTGTTATTGGATTGTGGGATGGGAACGCTGCAGGTGTCTTTCTAAACTAGCCTTGCCAAGGACAATAGAATCTCTTACACAATGGAAAGGGTCAGGCTTTGTTATTGAATTGTGGGATGAGTATGCCAGGTGGTCTTTCTAAAGAATGCTTGCAAGGGACAATAGAAAGGCACACACAATAGAATCTCTTACACAATGGAAAGGGTCAGGCTTTGTTATTGGGATTGAGGGATGAGTATGCCACGTGTTCGACACACAATGGATGTGGGAGTGGGTAACTGACCAGGTGCAGAAGTGGCCTGATTTGGGATGGGTAGGAAAAACATCTCGCCTTTGTTACAGAACCTTAATTTTATGACCCCTTTGTTCGTTTTGACAGTTGATTGACAGCCTTAATTGCCTAACTGTCAAGCCTCCATTGTACTCAACATGATTTACGACCGCAGCTGCAAGTAAAACTACCAAGGCACAGCGGGGGGTGGGGGTGAGGGAGAGGGGGTGGGGGAGAGGAGGTGGGGGGGAGCTCATTTGCATATGAATAGCCATGCATAAATTAACTGTGCAAGCTCTGTCATTTCCCCCCTACTCACGTACACAGCAAGCTGAGGAGACGTTGATTGAAAGTTAAAGAATAAATTGGAATAAAACTTAAAAGAAAAATGGGGGGAAAGGAGATTATGGGCATGGTTGGAGGAAAATGGGATAAAGGTGCCAAAAAAGGGGTAAAGATCCCAAAAAAGGGAAAATAGTGCGAGAAAAATGCCTCTTTTCGCAACTAGAAACAAAACTTCACACTGTGATATCTTTCCGCACAGCTTTAACTTACCCTAAGAAAAAAGGTGCGCTCCTAAAAATCCTAACCCTGGGTTATTACACATTTTGTTATAGACACAAGCGATAGTCAAATGTTTAAGGACTGGACGCCATTTAATGGTCTTAAAAGTCCACTCTCTTTCCATGCATTCGCGAGAAGCAACTGAATATCGAAAAGATTTTAAAAGAATGACAAATTATTGTACAACTCGAATCATTAATAACGGATATCTCGGAAATGACTTATGGCACAAAAACGTTATTTCGAATGAGTTATGTGTTTCAAAGAATCTACATTTTTGTATAGTGCGCTTCGTCCATTGCTTAACGTGGTTATACAAGATAATACCTACAACATTTCTTCTGAATGAAGTGGACTTCACAGGCTATTCCAAGAAAATCAAGCTAAACAATTTATTTGCCATGCATTTATACATGCAAATAAGCATATGGTTTTTACTCAAAATCGCTATAACCATTTTGAGTAAATCAAAGTAACGAAAAATGTTTGGTATTTACGCCATTTTTCGTTATGCTGTTTACGTACACACACACACACAGTTTTTACTTTCTCTATTACGTATAGTAAGTAGACGAAGTATTGTATTCCACCCAAAAATTCGATACCGAGATTTCACCGGAAATACATGTTTTGGGACCCCCTGAATCCAAAAAAGCATTTTTAGAAACATGTCCGTGTGTGTGTGTGTGTGTGTGAACAGCATAACTCAGAAACGAACAGTCGGATAAACACCAAACTTGATATTTAGGTTCAGTGTCTTCCAGAGATACGACACGAAGGTTTTCAAGAAAATCCCACACTCCAGATTACCCTTTACATGGAACACTTTTCGAAAATTTTAATTTTCTTAAAAATGGCTCTAACGATTTTGATTAAAATATCATATGTTTAACATATTTTATGACAAATAAAATGTATATCTTGAATTTTCTGGGAATGTCTCCAAAAGTAATCTTCATTGTGAACGACTTTTGCATAACTGGTAAACCATAAGAGATAGACAAAATTTTACTACACAAAAGATGTAGATCGCGTTAAAATACACAATTTATGTCGTATACATCTTTTGTTGAGTGAACCATTTTCGAGATATTGCTTGTTATTCCCTTAAATTCTCCAACACATACTTTTTCTCAAATGGGAATTCGTTGGGACATGCAAAGAGAATGGAATGCGCCACATAGTAACCAGCTCTTACAAAATTTGACTATCGCTTGAATACTACCATATTCCCCTTGCACCTACAAGAAAATTAGCAATAGGATTAACTTCTCAATTAACATGAAGCATATGGAGAATAAGCGTTTGTAAAAATAGCTTGTACAAGAGTAGAGAAAGTCATGTGAGTGTAACACATAGATTTTTTTTATGTTTATTGTAGTTTAATCGAGTAATACGTTTTCAGAAGTGGTTTCATTACACATTGTGTTGTAAATACCAAGGAAGATACAGGAGGTTGAAGCGATAGTTGAACGTTTAAGAAGCGAGTCACTATGTGCTGGCTTTATAATTCCATTCTTTGCTTGACGTCACGAGAGAAAGAAGTAACTTTAACACTTAAGAGAATGTATAAAGCATTGGGAAATCCAAACCAATTGCGAATATCTCGGAAAAGGTTAAAGCCTTTAAAAAATTGCATACATTTTGCATTTTAAGCGAGACATGTAGAGGGGAAGATCTCGCCACTACGAACAACTAGATCTGTTGTGGCTACACCCTCCGGGAGGCAGGGATAACAGGAAGGAGCCGCAGTAGGCTCTTTAATTACCATAGTCCTTAGCTTCGCATTTTACATTGTGAGTGAAAAACCGGAGATGTTTGCTCAGAACATCTTTATCAGGCTTGAGGTTCTTTTACGTGCCGTAAATCTACGACACGGAACCACCCGCTTTACTTCCCTTCCGAAGGTACCATGCTAAGGATTTTTACGCCCGAAAAAAAAAATCCATCGCCCTCGCGCGACCTCGGGAACTAGAGGCTAGCATGGTACCATTACACCACGGAGGACAACTTCGACAATACTGTTTTGCAACTGATAGTTATACAATATTGTACCAGTTTACTGAGCGGTATGGCTCAGGCGGTTATATCTGTGGCCATCATTCTGGAGGGCGTGGGTTCGATTCCCGTGGCTGATCTTCCTGATATTTATGTTTAGCGGGGTTTTCCCGGTTCGCCAGACGAATGCCAGGAAGGATTCATACATCCCCCGAATTTCCTGTCCCTCCATTTCATCTCCATTCTCATTTCAGTACATCTTTCATCTGTTGGTCTCTTTCAGGGTTGGAAGCGTCGTCAATGGTGTTTCGGTGCAGCGTGGCAGAGGAAAACGATGCTCCTTGTGACTCTCTTCGTCCCTCGACTTTCGACTGGCTGCCGGGGGTGGGGTCTCCGTTCTGCCTGTCCGTCCGCCGGGAGTATCTATCTTTAAACTTGGTATAACTCCATTCCTGTGCCGTCACTTCTGGTTCCGGCCGCCCCGTGTCTCCTCTCGCTTAATCCTCCCTCCCGGGGACGTCCTCTTGTGCTGCGTAGGTACAATATCCCTTATGTGGATCAGGTCGAGTGCTCTCCGAAGCCAATCCAATCCAATTGTACCTATTTTGTTATGGTATTAACTGTTAAATTAAACGTTTCCATTAAAACATTTGTTTTCTTTTACGTTTCATTCAAATTTAAACAAGTGCGTTTCGTGACATTAAACGTCACGCAGTTCCAGAAAATACACGAAAGGCATGCCCTGGTAATTAAACATAACCAGCAAGTTAATATGTATCGCGTATTGCAGTAACCAATTTACAGCGGCATCGGAGAGAGCGCGCATTCTATTCTGTTGTGGACCTCATATCCGTCATGTGTGATTTTCCCACTGACCTGCATGACAGCATAATATGGAAACAGGTCCTTAAGTGCATTGTGAATGTGCGGTTAACATTGGCATTCAAAAATCTATCTTTTCGAGGACATGAGGAAGAAAGGCGCACAGAGAAAGGTATCTTAAGCCACGCCTCATCAACAGATGATCACAAATTCTATTTTACTTTTTCTTGTACCTTGCGTACTTAATGTTTTTTTTAAAGACAATTTAAATTATGGTAGTTTTCGAAAAACTGAACATTCGAATAATGTGAACGACGTCGAATGCTTCTGAAGTATTGCTGCTTGGTTGCGGAATTTCCCGATTACGAAAGTCGAATGTCGCTTCCGGTAACCTTAAGTGAAGGTCATGAATCTTTCATAAGTAATTTACTATCCTGCAGTTCTCAGCTCATGAGGCAGAACTTTGTGGGAAATGATTACATTAATAAACCGTCTAAAAGCAGTAGTCTTCGCTGATTTTTGGAGCCAAAAGTTCATGCAGCAAAACGCTAGCTTTTAAACATGAAGTACCAGGATCTTGAAAATGTATTATTATTATTATTATTATTATTATTATTATTATTATTAAAGCAACAAATTGTAAACAGATATAAAGCGTATTACAGGGCCATCAAACGAACGTTCTATGGTGCACTTTGAAATAGCGCATGTGCAGAAGGAAAAGAGGAAAGAATCAACAGTGGCGTCATGCTGTATTATAATAATAATCATAAATACATTCTCATGAGGTATATATACCGTTACCATCAGGGTTCCGCTTGAATTCCACGGTAAGGAGGACAATAAAACAAATACCTACTACTTTTGGAAGTTGATTCAGACTTGAAAACTCAAATGCCATGATGAAATTCGAACTAAGGATCTTCGGCTAATGTGAAAGAATAATTAATTATCAAAGCATTACTTTTATTTCCTTATCCTGCAATAGCCAACACAGCGGTAACGGAATCAGAATTCATTTGCGCTGTAATTTCGTCTCGAAACATTTTAGTATCAGACGTATAAATTCTATAAAAGGTGATTATAGTAATATTCAGTAATTATATAACGATTCACTCACCTTTGAAACCGAAATACAATTATACAGAGAAAATATTTGAAACAAGTAATTTTAAGCTAAATTAAAACTTTCTAATATTTATGTTCAATTCTCATGTTATGTTTTGGTGATAAATTCACGTTAGGTTTATCTAGCAACTCGTTAGTTCACACGGCTTCGGAATTGCATAATTATTGAAAAATATAAGGGAATAACAAGCAATATCTCGAAAATGGTTCACTCAACAACAAAAATGTATATGACATAAATTGTGTATTTTAACGCGATCTACATTTTTGTGTAGTAACATTTTGTCTATATCTTATGGTTTACCAGTTATGCAAAAGTCGTTCACAATGAAGAATACTTTTGGGGACATTCCCAGAAAATTCGAGATATACATTTCATTTGTCATGAAAATATCTTAAACATATGATATTTTAATCAAAATCGTTAGAGACATTTTTGAGAAAATTAAAATGTTCGAAAAATGTTCCATGTAAACGGTAATCTGGGGTGGGGAGATTTTCTTGAAAACCTTCGTCGCATCTATGGAAGATACTGAACCTAAATACCAAGTTTGGTGTTTATCCGACTGTTTGTTTCTGAGTTATGCTGTTTACAGACAGACAGACAGACACACACACGGACATGTTTCCAAAAAATGCTTTTTTTGGATTCAGGGGATCTCAAAACATGTATTTCCGGTAAAATCTCGGTATCAAATTTTTGGGTGGAATACAATACTTACCCTACTTACTATACGTAGTAGAGAAAGTAAGAAATAATGCAGTATGCTACAAAACAAAGAAAGCCACTTCTGCTTTTGTAGCCACCAGAGTCTATGATGAGAACAAGGCGTGATCGACTGGTGTTTATCTGACAGCAGCAGTAAGTATCCTATACCGATTCACGAATTTTACCTATATTTATGGCATTTTAAAGAGAAATATAACATTCAACCTTAAATTGTTACAAATAATTTTCAAAATATATTAAAATTGCAGAATTTCAGAAATATAACGTGACTTAAAGTCAAGGTGTAGATAAGTTACACGTCGCAATAATACAAAACACTCATGTCTCAATTTGTTAAATGGAAAATAAATACTCATATCAAATTTCACTTGAGATGACAATTTATTGAGAATATATTTTGAATTCTTCTGTAGAAACGTTTTTTACAATTTGTTTTTCAGAAATAATTCTCAGATAAGATATACTCATTTGATTGTTGTTGTCTCGATCAAATTGCCAATGTTCTGTGGAATCCTCAAAACATTGTCAAATCTTGTGCTACTGCCTAAAATGAGGATTTACAACTGACCTAAAACAACAGATAACTACGGATCATGGTGATTAATGAAGATATTGCACAGTGGACATCTTAGGATATTCAAAAACGGTATTTAATAGGTGTATTTATTGCATTCACGGTTTCAAAAAAATAACTTCGAGAACTGATAGGTGATTATGTAGTTAATTATACCCTATCTATTATCACAGAGCAGTATCTCAAGTCTACTACTACAGAACTACTAAGAGTTCAGATTTATTAGTTCTCCCAGAAAAAAAGAAAGTCTTTACATAGGGAGGTCTCTCTCAGACCGTATATTGTCAATATTTCAGGCAATCGAAAAACATAGAAAAAATTAAATTGAGTTTTATTTATGGACGCTCTTTAACTATTGTGGTCCTTAGCGTCCCATTCTATATTGGGCGTGAATGACGGGACTTTTTTCTCAGAGGCCTCTTTATCAGGATTGAGGCTCTTTTACGTGACCTAAATCTACGACACGGGACCACCGGCTTTACTTCCCTTCCGAAGGAAGCCATGCTAAGGATTTTTACGCCCGAAAAAAATCCATCGTCCTCCCCGGGTTTGAACTCGCGACCTCGGGAACTAGAGGATAGCATGGAAAAGCATAAGGAATTTAATATTCTTTGTATGTGCGTTTCGTAAATATTGAGAAAAGTCATAGGGCGGCAATGTGTACTATCTCGCTGCCGGCCTTACGGCCACCAACGATTTTATGTCACTATAATCTGAGTTATAGACAATATACATCACCTTCAAACTCACTATTTTTCCCTAAGTTTTTCTAGAAAATAAGAATGAAAAATGGGTTAGTTAAGTGAACACTTAACACTAATACATTTGTGGAACTGTCAGACATTATTAATGAATACATAATAAATATTACTTCATCATTCAACGTGGCAAAGTGGCAACTTAGATATTTCTTGGTATAAACCTACTGTTGATAGCTACTTACGTCTAGAACAATAGAGCAATAGTTACTTACTCAACAGATGGGATATGAGCATCACTACCGCTCGAATGGGTTTTGCAAGAAAGAGGGTAAGCCCAGTTCTGTAATTACCTGAGAGCGGTAATTATGATCATCCCACTAGTTGTATACAGTATTATATCCGCGACCATTTAATAATGGCTACTTTTCTCATCTGCTTTCGTGATACGATCGTAGATTTATAAATACCAGCATTATCATTTAATAAAAATGTTATACTCTGTGATTCAATGTAAACCAAAGCCTCGTTAATGTTATCCCGTTGATCATAGTCAGGTTGGTCTAGAAACAAAAGAACTAAGGTTCCGATATTCATTTATTTACCATAATAATAGAACTGTGTATATTACATATGGAATCAAGAAATTCATTCCGATTAATGTGTGATTCTGAGGAATGTACTTGATCAGAAAGATTGTTTCATAATTATTAGGCAAATTCTACTTAAAAATCTTCTCATATTCAATTACATTGTTTTAAACATTTCCAGAAGTTGAATGTTATAGTGAAGAAAATATGTTTACGGTACGTTTTTAGGGTTTGGATTGGTTTGTTTTGTTTAAGGGCGCTGAACTAGTTCATTAGCGCCCTACGTGTTTAGGGTCGCTGAACACGAAAATTATGTTTAAATTTATTAACTAGCTCTCGTTTTTATGTGACATTTAATGTGTGTAACTTACAAAAATTATGAAAACGTGAAAATAGATCATAACTTTCTCTGCCTTTTATCGTTTATTAGTGGGTACACAAATTATTGTTACTGAAGCTTATTTTTCTATCTACTACATTTTAATCCTTTGCGGAAATAGCTACATTACACATTTCATTATAGCTACAAAGGGAACAGCGACGGTCAAATATTTAAGAAATGGACGCTATATGCTGGCCTTAAAATCCCATACTGTTTCCATGCAATCGCGAGAAGCAACTGAATGTTGAAAATGACCATGAAATGAAAAATTCGAACCTTTAATAACGGATATCTCAGAAACGGCTTGTGCCACAAAAAATTGTTTTAAACAAATTAATGTTTTAAAGTGATCTACATTTTTTGTGTAGTACGTTTTCGTCTATCGTTAACGTTTACCAGTTATATTAGATTATACAAAATTCCCTCCGAATGAAGAGGACTTCATAGGGTATTGCCCGAAAATTCAAGATATACGTTTTATTTTTCATGTAAACATATTTAATATATGGTATTTTAATCAAAATCTTTAGAGCAATTTTTTAGAAAATAAAAAATTTCCAAAAATGTTCCATGTGAAGGGTAATTTGTGGTGGGAGGATTTTTCTTTAAAATCTTTGTGTCGCATCTTTGGAAGATATTGAACCTAAATACCAAGTTTGGCATTTATCCGATTTTTCGTTTTGAGTTGTTGTTCATGGACACACAGACAGACATACACAAACGGCATGTTTCCAAAAATGCTTTATTTGGATTCAGGGCGCCTCAAAACATATATTTCCTGTGAAATCTCGATATCAAATTTTTGGGTGGAATGCAATACTTCTCCTACGACATGTTTCCAAAAATGCTTTATTTGGATTCAGGGCGCCTCAAAACATATAATATTTCCTGTGAAATCTCGATATCAAATTTTTGGGTGGAATGCAATACTTCTCCTACGACATGTTTCCAAAAATGCTTTATTTGGATTCAGGGCGCCTCAAAACACATTTCCTGTGAAATCTCGATATCAAATTTTTGGGTGGAATGCAATACTTCTCCTACGGCATGTTTCCAAAAATGCTTTGTTTGGATTCAGAGCGCCTCAAAACATATATTTCCTGTGAAATCTCGATATCAAATTTTTGGGTGGAATACAATACTTCTCCTACTTACTATACGTAGTAGAGAAAGTAAAAAGCAATTACCTTAAAAACGTCTTTTCTTTTACCTGTCTCTGGTATTATGTTGCAGGAGCGTCCCTTTTCACCACCCAGTAATAATCACTTATACCCCCGCCGCTGTATCTTTGCACTTGACAGTTCGTGTGGCTTCGCGTGAGGTTGGCTACACTGTGGTTGCGACGTTGCCAGAGTGGCTAGTAAACAACAACAGCTGATTGTTCTCCTTTCTATCGTGTCTAAGCCGCATACAAAAAGTGAACGTAAGTAGTGAACGTCAATGAATAATAACTATTTCGTATTATTATTGTTAATTGAAAATAACTCTGCATAAACAGTGCAGCGTATGTAGAATAAATTACGCACTTTTGACAATATAGAAACAAAATATGTAATACAAACTTCCTGCTACAATGAGGAGAAATAAACAAATTATAAGCATGCCATAACAAAGTTATTTTCACTCACGCATTTAAAACTGCAATGGCTCAATTCCATCCAAATCACCGTTGTTGTCGTCGTCATCATCATCTTCGCCAAGGCATATCATCAATGTTTCACAGTCACTAATAATTCCGTCTATTTCTTGTGCTTTTCGTATTAGCTTATTCACATGATCTACTTTCTTCTTCCACGAAGCCGCGTCCACCGTAGTCTTGTGAATAACAGTTCTCGTGCTTAGTCCAAGAGCTGCTGCAGTTCGTTGTACGGCTTTATCAGCAGGAATAGAGGGATTGCCATGAAGCTTCACGTATTCCTTTTCCTGTTCAAAGAATTTCCGGGTTCTCCTTAATAGTTCCAATGCCTGACTATTAAGTAGCACATCTCGGCGCAAAGGTTTTTCAGTTCGTGATTCATCACTCGGCGATCGGCGTCGTTTTTCAGACATTGTCGCACTTAAGTTTTGTTTAAATAAATAATATGAATGAAATATATATAAACTACTTATATATAAATAAATATATATGTATAAACGAACAATAACCAAACTATCAAACAATAAGCACAAATATAAATAACAATGAACAATATGTAGCTTGCAAAGAACAACTCGACGCTCGTGCTAGAAATTCACAAACTGAAGCACGTGGTTGGGAATAGTTACATCTGGCAACAGAGCCGATTCTAGTTCCGGTTCTGCTTTGTCATCGACCATCCGGAATGCTGCCTTGTGATTGGCTTAGGAAGTCAAACGGTTGAAGCTTTTCATCTGTTTTTTTGCGAGTGTAACAACTTAAACGTTAGCTGTCAAGTGCAACGTTACAGCGGCGGGGGTATAGCATGGCAGCACTCCATTTCCCTTTTACAATAGCGCTCAAACGTATTTTGAAGAAAGCATTAGTTATAATCACATAAATATAAGTATTTAATAGAAAAAATGCCTGTGGATAATGGAAAAGTATGTAATTATAATCAATTTAGCACAAAAATGCATTTAGTTTAAACAAAGTTATCATACTTAGAAAATAAATAAAGTCTTCTGGTTCAAAAGTAAATTGTAGGTCTAAGTGTGTAAGAGTAAAGCAAAAATATTGTGAAATCTGAAAAAAAAAATATCAGTATTTCGTTGCATACCCATGAGCTTTGATCACAGCTGCACATGTGTTTGGCATTGAATCCACAAACTTTTGTAATCGGTTGAGCGGGAGCTTTAACCATTCATCCAATAAGGCACCAGCAAATTGATCCTTGTTTAAGTAGCTTCTACCAACACGTCGAACCAATTCATCCCAGAGGTGTTCTATTGGATTTAGATCCGAGTTCTGGCTTGCCCACTAAATAAGTTTGATTTTTTAATCTGAAAAGAATATTTTTAAATGGCCGGAGATGTTTTTTGGATCATTATCTGTTGAAAAATCCAATTATGTGGCATATTCTTTCTCCCATGTGGAACCATATTCTTTTCTAAAATGTCACTGTACAGGAAATGATCCATATTGCCTTTTATTTCAAAAGGACCAACCCCACTTCTAGAAAGACATCCCCATGACTCTGCCCCACCGTGCTTAATGGTCGGTACCTGGTACTTTTTGTTGTTTCTTTGGCTTTTCAATCGACGTATATACCGCGCACCATCAAAAGAAAATAAATTAAATTTACTCTCATCACTCCATAAAACCTTAGACCAATCTGTAGAATTCCAAGTTTGATGTTTCCTTGCAAATTCTAATCTGGCTTTCCTATTTTTTTAATTTATGAGTGGTTTACATGAGGTCGTCTACCATTTAAATCATCTGCTACTAGGCAACGTTTTACAGTAGAGACATGTAGGCTCAATCCACGATGCTCTCTAGATCATCCCTAATTTGTCGAGCTGATTTTCTTGGATCAGCAACCGACTGCTTACAAATCATTCTGTCCTCCCTCATTGTTGTTTTTCGAGGACGACCAGACCTTGGCTTATTGGTTACTGCTCCTTTCTGTTTTGCCGTCGACTCCACACGCTTATTAGTTGTGATATGCCAAAGTCTCTAGCAACAGTAGATTGGAACTTTCCGTTCTTCAAAGCATTAAAAACAGCTTGTTTCACATCAACTGAGTGTAGTTTTTGCTTTGGCATGCTTCTAGTTCTCTACAAATAAACAAACATCGTCTGAATGCTTAACAATAGTTAATGAGTAACATGATGTGGCATGTACACAGATAATAATGATAAGACACTCTCTGGGCACCGAAGCACGGCAATTTGTCCGTGAGTAGGGGCGAGTCAGGGGAAACAGTGTCAAAGGAGGGGATAGCGTTACTGACGCCCGAGTTTGGCGTGGGGTTTTGTGAGAGTCAGCAAGTAAGCTTCGAGTGAGACAGTTGGGAAACTGCTAAAGCACGATGTCCTCGTCGGCAGGCAATGGGCAAAGGTATGTAAATATCTAACTTCATCTATTAAATTGGGTGCCATCCACATTTGAAAGTTTCAATTATGGTAGAATAGAATCCTTCCTCTCCCTTAAGCCAGATATTATGTTGGTATAGCATTTATTTTGGAATTTAACTTTAGCTGCGTCCCTCGTCGTTGCCTCGCATTTGAAGTTCCTGTTTGATTTACCGATGCCTCTTGCAAGCGAGTAGCTCCCCTCTGTATCTATGAAATAATTAAAGAGAGGCATACGACAATTGGTGTGAGGCACCGAGCATTTTGGCTGGTATAATTGAATTTGTTGTGAGATTTTAAAGTGTTAATTTTTTTTTCCCTCTGAAATGTAACGTTTGTAGTCCTCCACGTGGTCGCGAGAAATCTAAATTTGTTTCTGGCTTAAGGGTAAGGATTTTTATGCTTTAATTTGTGATTCTCTTATTCTAAATTTTGTTACTATAATTTATAAAAGTCTCGTTTCTAAATTTTAATTTTGAGTTCCTTTTTGCATTTTTCCCATTGTCTGCCGGCGTGACGCTAAAACTTCTGACTCCATTTTCCCCTTATTTTGGCTTCATTTCCATTAAATTGTATCACTGTGTTAAGTTCTTCGTGCTGGTCATTTTGAAGTATAAATTTTCGTAAATTGTGGAAAGTGAATTGTGAAAATTGGGTGATATTTGTGTCGTTGATAGCGTGGTTGCGTGTGTGAGCTGATTTACGTAACATTGCATTCTAGATTGCGTCATATTGAAAGTATTAACGACTTGAAAGTGCAACAAATTATTTCAAAATTCGTGTGTTGCGTGTTTAAAATTTGCGTGCGTATAAAAAGTGTGGTGCATCTGTTTGAAATATTTAAAGTAATAAAATGAAAGAGGTCACGTATATATATTGAAAATTTTTTGCATTGTACACTCGCGGAAAAATAGTGATAATAATAATGATGATAATTTTGCTTTACCGTTGCCCAGTTTGGTTTATTTAATTACGCAATGCATATTTTTAGGGGAAAATGCTTCACAATTACTCATGTAAGTAAAAGTTTCAGGAGCTGCTACCAGCCTTGCCAGTATTTTCACCTAATTAGGTTTGATGTGCCTTTAATATGGACCAGTACGATGTGGATGTTGATGAACCAGCTGTACGTGTGTTACCAGATTTTGGAAAACTGCACTGGAATTTTTTTGGTAAAAAGAGTAAAAAAGAAAAAATATAACTTGTAAGTATGAAACATTGTGAGTGCTAAAGTTTGGACGAATGAAACAGTTTCACAACTCACACAGGTATGCTAAATTTATTGTTTCACTGACTGATGCTTAATTAAGCTTTGCTTTTCAGGAATAATATGTGTTATGAATGTCTCTGCTAAATTAAAAATGTATTATTATTTTGGGTGTAACTTAAATTTTGAATTATGTTTTGGGAACTGCAAATCCTTTGTTTTGTTGTTGTGTCATGCTGCAGGAATGTGTTTCATGTGTACTATGTGCTTAATTGAGCTTTCATTTTCAGGAATGTTCTGTGACAATATTGTTTTGAGTAATGATATGATGTTTTGTTGCATTCGATTTGATTTGACTTGATTTGATTTTGGGTTTCATAATGATGCTGTGATCTTTATTTGCAGAAAATTGTTGCATGAATAGTGTGTGTATGTATGTGTGTATTTGAGGTTATGTGATATATGTGAGATTTGCCTCGGTGGATGTGCGTAAGAGTAACCCCGACGGTGCTAATGTGAGAGGTGAGAAGAGATGAGATGATGTCAGCTTCGGTGGAAGTGCCAAAGTGTAACCCCGACAGTTGTTGTATGAAGGTGTTGATTTTTCAGGAGGGCTACATGTACCTGGAAAGTTGATGTGATGTGATGATTTCAGAGATTTTGGCTTATTGGTGTTGCTGTAACGTGCCCAGTATAGCGTGTGTGATGAATTCACACGAGAGATTAAATGGATGGAAGTGATTGTAATGTGAATAATTTTTTTTTCTGTTTATGCAACAAGTTTATTACCATCTTAGATAGCAAATTTTAATACCAACTGTTTTCCAGCTTAATTTTGATTCGGAGGATGTGGATGCAACAGTATAATGTCATGTTATTTGTGTCATTCCTGAAATATTAATGTGATTTCTTGAAGGTTATGCCTATGTTAGATGTTTTGAATTTACAGCATGTTAAATGAGACACGTCAGTGAAGATGTTTTGTTTTGAAGAGAAAATTGAAAGTTGAGATAAAGATGTTAATGACTGAAGTAATGATGCTGATTGAAATACTGCTGCTGATGATGATGATTATGATTGAGTTGATGATAATAATGAGATGAGGAAGATAGTACTGTGGACGAGAAACTGTATTAGTGACAGAGTATGACAATAGTAGTTGAAAGCATGTCACGTGACGTAGTTTGGAGATGTATTGTGGATGTAGTTTGTAGTAATGCATACAGTAGTTTCAGTAGCTAGCTAAGTGAGTGTTGTGTGTAATTTGGGCCATGGTCAGTGTGAATGAGTTCATTTCATTGTCATGTGTGATTGTCTTGTAAGTGCACTTATTTTCTTTTGTTAGTGATACCACCTGGTCATTAAGATTTAATATTGGGATCCCAAATAAGGTTATGTTTTTCTGTCATGTTAAAGTATTCTGAGTCTGTTTTAATGTTTTATTTGGATTCTGAAGCACTGTGAGTTAAATTTTGGATGGCAACTCTATAAAATCTAGTTCTTACGCCAATTTGTACTTATTTTTTCTCTTTCTTTGCACCATGTCAAAAGAATTTTAGTGCAAACTTTTCAACCTTTCAAATATTTAATTGTACATGACATACCGTTCTTTTTATGTGTGATTGTTTGTTGGAGCACCCTTTTTATTGTTTGGTGGTTTTGTTGTAGTATTTTGCTGTGGCGGAGCTCGAGAGACTCCAGGAGCATCCCCGTGGCACACCAGAAGTCAAGAAACACCACAGGGAAGCTGTCGGGCAGCCACTACACTGCCGTGGCATAAGGAGCCACCATGTCGGGGGGCAGTCCAAGCCAGCGACTGCCCACCCTGTTGTCATCATCAGAGACCTGCAGTGATAATTCTACACCAGGACAAATCGTCGTTGTGGGCACTGTATAAAATCACCCACAAACAGTTCCAGCAGACCATCGATATCTTGCGCAGTGTAGTGTGCGTGTGAACTGAGGCAGCGTGGTGTGTGTGCGTGTGCGGGGTGCTCAAGCATAAGTGCAGTAACAATATTCGTCGATAGCACTTAAGATTCTCGAAACTCCACTTTGCCCAATAAATTTTCTTTGTCGTCGTCTGGGTGTTTATCACACATGTGTATTTCATTTTTGTATGTCATTTTTTGTTATTTTCATGTTTCTTATTGTATTTGTATGCCTTGTGTAGACGAGGGCGTCGACTTCGGTGGCCAGGGAGAGATGTGGCATGTGCACAGATATTAATGATAAGACACTCTCTGGGCACCGAAGCACGGCAGTTTGTCTGTGAGTAGGGGCGAGTCAGGGGAAACAGTGTCAAAGGAGGGGATAGCGTTACTGACGCCCGAGTTTGGCGTGGGGTTTTGTGAGAGTCAGCAAGTAAGCTTCGAGTGAGACAGACGGGAAACTGCTAAAGCACGATATCCTCGTCGGCAGGCAATGGGCAAAGGTATGTAAATATCTAACTTCATCTATTAAATTGGGTGCCATCCACATTTGAAAGTTTCAATTATGGTAGAATAGAATCCTTCCTCTCCCTTAAGCCAGATATTATGTTGGTATAGCATTTATTTTGGAATTTAACTTTAGCTGCGTCCCTCGTCGTTGCCTCGCATTTGAAGTTCCTGTTTGATTTACCGATGCCTCTTGCAAGCGAGTAGCTCCCCTCTGTATCTATGAAATAATTAAAGAGAGGCATACGACAATACTATCAAATCACATTACAAAATACTTTTGAGCTAAAGGAATATATACTTACATTGTTAATGTATGAAGCTTGTTTACTAGATATGTGACTGCAGCAACGTGAAGCTATTCGTGGAGTGGCACAGTTAAATGCGTGACTGCACAGTTGTGACTGCATGCAAACAGTACTGACAACATAAAACCTCAACTACAAAATACTTTTAAGCGCTACTATATATCTTTGCTTTATCACTGAAATTTCCTGTTGGAAGCGCTCACCACCAAAATTTGGCAAAGAGAAATGTAGGTGGGATCAAAAGTGCATTTTTAATGACACATTACACTTCAGTTGTTCAATGAGCGCATCAAATCATCCAAAGGTTCTTTGAAGTTTTCGGAAAACTATTGGAATTGTCATGCTGTTTTATCCTTATCATCTAGCACTAAATTCAAACTGATTGTCTTTAAAAAGTTCTCTAATTTGTGAACCGTAAACACATCTGCTTTCGCTTTTTCAAAACAGACCCTGGGGAACTTTAGAGGTAAGTAAGTGAAGCCCCAGTTTTATATGTAGTGCGGGAAGAAACACTTCGCTTAGCTCTATCAGTGGTTCATACAATACATTTTTCATTCTAGGAGTTAATGACTGTCTCTTGAGCCAATTTTTCTGAGAATACTGTTCCTCTTTAGTACGGCTATGCCACTCGCAAAGGAAATAACGGTACTTGGTGTAGCCGGATTGCATCCCTAATAAAATTGTAATAACTTTAAAATTCCCATACACTTCCCACTGGCATCTCGCGTAGCCTGCTCCTGTCAGGATGTCTCTCGTATCTGTAATATGTTTCTTTTGTATTGGTGGCATATGCCACAGGAATGGAAGGAAACCGGTTTCCATTATGTAAAAATACTGCTTTAAGACTTGTCTTCGCTGCTGTAGTAGAGTAGTAGGGCGGTCTACGCTAGTCTTGAAGTCCTGCTCAGTTCTGTCTCAGCTTTTGTTTCCTGTAGCTATATTACTTTGTAAAGAGTCTTTCAACAAGAGTGTCCTATCTTTAACATGTGATAGCTACCGTTGTTATTGAGCTATAGCAGTCATTTTTTCATGTCGTTATAGTTGTTATTCACAAATAGCCATGGAACGTTACAGCATTCAGCAACGTGTAGAAATTGTAAACATTTATTATCCAAAATGGATCATCTGTTCGCCAAACCTTCCGTGTATTGCGTGAAGTTTACGGTGTACATAATCGCCCCTGCGAGAGAACGATTCGGCGTTTGATCGAAGTGGTTCTGTCAGCGATCAAAGAACGCCTGTACGTAATCGACGTAAGCGCTCCAACGAAAACATGGGCGTTGTTCATGAGAGTGTACGCGAGAACGGAAACCAATCAATTGCTCGTCGAGCTCAAGAATTTGGGCTTTCGCCAGCCACAACTTGGCGAAATCTGCATCTGGACTTGAAGGTTCACGCTTAAAAAATGATGTTAACTCAAGAACTAAAGCCCAACGACCATAGATTGCGCCGTGTATTCGCTGGCTGGGCTATGGATCAATAGGAAGCTGACTCGGATTTTTGTCGAAGAATCATCTTCAGCGACGAAGCGCGCTTTTGGATAGATGGTTGTGTTAACAAATAAAATCGCCACTATTAGAGCAATCACAATCCAATGCAGATTCAAGAACGACCACTTCATCCCCAAAAGGTTACTGTGTGGTGTGGATTTTGGTATGGTGGAATCATTGGTCCATATTTTTCCAAGATGAAGATGGAGTAGCTCTAACTGACAATGGAGAAAGATACCGGACTCTTATAAGGGACTATTTTCATCATTTCCCGTGGTGGTGATGTTAACTGGCGCCCGAGGTCATGTAATTTAACGCCGTTGCCGTTGGATTACTTCTTGTGGGATTATGTTAAATCTCGAGTTTATGTCAACAAGCCAGAAACAGTAAATGATCTTATGAATAACATCACGCGTGTTATTCGTGAAGTTGGACCTAATTTACGTTCTTCTGTCATTGAAAATTGGGTCAGCCGTATATGCGCAACCCAACGAAGTCGCGGCGGTCACTTAACTGATGTTCTCTTCCACACTTAATGACATTATTTATGTTCCAAAATAAAAAAAGAAATAAACCTCTATCATTTATAGGACGTGTTTTATTTAAGTTCAAAGGTAGGACACTCTTGTTGAAAGACCCTATAGAATGTTGTTATTCTTTTCTTCATGGAGACTCCTTTGTTTATAGGGGAAACCATACAGAAACAACAGTCACTAGTATGGCTCCCTACAATTCATCGGGACTCCAAATGCCATATGAAGTCTTTTTCTGTTCATCAAAGACTTAAGGTTGGACGAACACGTAATGCAGCATACATATGGTGCCCATTTTTTTATCCTGGTCCCGTATTTTACAGCCGAAATACAAGAAAGATGCCCTTTTCTTATAGAAGGCGTAACTGAACGCTTTCTAGAAACAAATGTTACTTTGTCGCAAATGTAGCAGAACTTATCTCCATTATTTACGCATTAAGAGATATTGTTGTACTTTCCTGTAAATAGTGGGTGGCCAGTTTGGAGTATATCACAACACAATTATCATGAACGCACTTCGAAACACGTCAAAACATGACCACTTTCTCATTCAATATAATACTCTCCACAACGCTCTTATCTGGCTACAAAGCTACTGAACACGCGATGAACATATGCGAGGATATACCCAATCACGTGATGATATCGTCCTGTGAGACTGATGATATGCTCAAGCAGTGCAGCCAACTCGATATTTTGAGGGAAAAGAAAGAAAGAAAAAAAACATAATTACAGGTAATGGCACCAGCTCGAAAACTAGAGCTAAAATGCAAATTTTAACATCAGTTTCGAATTCAGTGACATCGAATGAAATAAGTTTAACTCATTTCATTTTCATAACATTTTGTGTGTAGAATAGTGTTATTCAATGTGATATTAATGTATGTAATTAATATTATAATGTTGATAAAATTCTGTTTACAATCATTTAGTATTCATTTTTATTGCAAATAATGTGTCACATATACACTATATACAGGCTGGACCATTTAAGATGAGACTGCACAATATCTCCAAAACTAAGAGTTGTAGAAAGAAATGTCTGAATAAAAGTTGCTTGATATCATGGGGGAAAGTAAATGCCATTAGTCATGTTTTATTTGGAGGACGTTGTGATGGTCATTTTAGGGTAAATTTAAATTGACCCTAATTGTAGGTATAGTAATAATCATAATAATCAAGAGAATGTTTTCAGGAGTGGTTTTGAATGCTAAGAATGGCATATTTAATTCATTATTAATTCATGACCATGGGGATATGACAATGCATAAGTAACCATTATTAAATGATCGTGGATAAATGTATATAACACATATTACACTAGTATTAGCTTAAGCTTTCCTGCTATTAATCATGGAATGTTGCAATAATCACTACTATCATCAGTCTGAGGAACACTCCTATTCTATACATTTCTGATATGACGAGCAAGTAATTTGAAACTAATTTTTTTCCCACGACAGCTGCTACATCGGTTAATTAGCAAGGTGTTTCTTAAAGAAGCATTCATTGGTGTAATCTGTGCAGACCTAATTAGTTATAAAAGGTCTATACACAATACAATTCTGCAATTAAGATGTATCTGGCAATTTTCTGAAAAAACATATGGTCTTAACATATATAGTCCGCGAACCTGACGTGAAACGTAGCATTTTTAGAGTTTTCGTGTTTATGTCAATTTTGTGCTCAGGAATGAAACAATTACTACGAAACTTGGAATATAAAATACTATCAGGCCCAGTATAGAATGGGACGCTAAGGACCACAGCAGTTAAAGAGCGTCCATAAATAAAACTCAATTTAATTTATAGCAATTGTTAAGTTCATAGACTGGGGCATAGTGTCGCTGCGGTGCACCAGAGCGGATAGATGACGCTGTGGTATGGTGCCGTGTCAGCGGGACATCCTAAAGACAGACGCCGTCAACGGAGAAATCCGAAGATCATCAGCGGCGAAAACCGACGAAGCCTGGAGTGAACGCTGGCACTGTTATTCACAAAATTCATAACTATTGTTTCCTCATGCAACAATAACGGAAAAGTAAACAATCGTACGCCCACCAATCTATTCAGCCACACTCAGGTACGTAAGTGCCATTGTTCGCTTAAATTAGACTATTTACAAAATTAAAGTTTGCACTACCACTTCTTGCCGCTTCTCTAGCATAGCTCAATGTTGTACAAATCCTGTTTGTCTAGCAGATGTTCCCTTTCTAAATGTTGAGTCTTATATTTTATCAAGTATAGCTTGAAAATGAATTTTGTTAGCAATATCCACAGCTATACTGTTACATTTTCTGTTAATCCCAAGTGAGCTAATTCATGCTGATGACCGACCTGAGTTGAAACAAATTTGACTTTGCATACTCCTCGTTGATCTTTAATGACTCTTATCTTTGCAGGATATACTACACGCATTTTATCGCTGCCTTGCAGTTTTAAATGTCTGTTCACCTTTGCTTTTAGGGACAAAATTCCCTGAGCGATGACACTCATAATCATGTCTTACAGTATTGTCAGCAGCAGTATGAGAACTACGATTTTTCACAAAACACGAACGTGTTGCCACCCCACTTTCTTCTTTCCAATTTTTGAAGTCATCAATTCACGAGAATTCCAGAATTTCATGTACCAGTTCCAAACGTTCATTTGAAATACTTTCCGTTGTTCCTTCATAATCACACAAGCTGCACTTCAGTGACTTTTCTTTTTGCAAGCAGTCTCTCACCTGATAATCTCTCTGATGACGTTTGAAATTATACACATAATTGAAATTCTTGTTGCAAATTTCACACTTATAGGCGTACGAATGTTTACTTTTTAGGAGAGATACAATGGCACTTTTCGGGATGCGCTTTAGAACGTGTTGCCGCAAATTCTTATTGTATCATGTTTTCCCGCAGTGAGAACACGCAAACTGTTTTGTTTCACTCATAATGAAGATAATTCTCCACTTAAAAATTCATTAATGCACAATAAGAAACCGTTCGCCCAATTACACATTCTACGCATACACATTAAACAAATAACCATGCTAACAATGACAAAAATATCCACAACGCTTCGGGCCCAATGGAAGCAAGAACTGTGCATGTAACCATTCGGGTTTCTTCGGAGATCCGAGGTCATAGAACGGCGTCTGTTTGTAACGTCAAGTGTCAGCAAGAGGTACAGTGCCATTTAAGCAACCTGAGTTTCCTGACGTTTAACTCTAAGTGGAGAAGTGGGAGAGCTGTGTTGCCACGTTGTATTAGAGCATGCATCAGCTGTTTTCCACCGCGTCGAATAGTCGACAGCTGGCTGGGAGCTGTAGTAAAGCACACTAACACGGCAACGTATTACCCCTCAAAGTTCAGCTTGTAGGCGAAGGGAAAGGAGAGTAGGGGCACCTTACTGACTGGAGCAACAGCGGAAGGGACGTTACTATGGAAACGTACGCCTCCAATAAATGTTGGAAGTCTCATGTTATTTGAATTCTGCCGTAGTTGTGTGCTGACAGTATAAGTAGAACTACGTGTCTGTTGTGAAGGCGATTTGAAAACAATCTTTGGAACTTGAACATTTCAAAGTTTGAGGAACGAACAAACATCAAGTTCTGTCAAAAATAAGCAAATCCGCTAGCGAAACGTTTCAGATTACGGTGACAACGCTTTAGGCCGCAGTGCTGTGTTTAAGTGAATCAACTTTTTTGCAAGGGAGAGACATGGACGGATGATAAGCATACTGGTCGTCACAAACGACCCGAACTGAACGAAAGATCGAAGAAGTTACAATGGTGGTGTGTGCCAACCACTCCCAATCAGTGGACAATCTGGCAGCCGCAGCAGCGAGGATCAGCCACATGCTCTGGTGCAAGAGCAACGATTTATGGCGACCTGACCAGTAGTGTTGACGATGGCCCGACGTTTCTCAACAGGTTCCCGTTCTGCCACACTCTCCGTATTCACCTAATATGCGATTTCTTCTTCTTTCCCACTTGAAAGAAAAGTTGCCTGTGCGTAGATTTCATTTGGGCGAGGACATCATGAATACCACAAGAAACGCCTTAGGGGATTTTCCTGCTAACATCTTTGTGCTGTGCTTCCAACAGCAGCTACCAAAGTTGGCAGATGTACCTACATAGCGGCCAATGCAACTATTTTGACGACGATGCGGATCTGTATAAGTGAATGTTCTGTTGCGCGGTAACTGTAAGACACGCGGATAAGCTGTTGAAGCGAATGAAGCCAAACAAAAACCTGTCTGGGAGTGGTGAGAGTCCCTCATGAAACTAGCTAACATAACACAGTATCACTGTTATGGGTATCGGGACACATGGGAATTAATGGCAATGAAAGGGCAGATGATTTAGCTACAAAGGATCGGATACATCAGCGGGACCAGAACCCATTTTCGGATTATCCTGTGAATATGTTCGAGGGGTTATTGGTGGGTGGATATTGGAAAATATAAGGAGTACTGGGGGTCAATTGCAGGACACAAGTAATCAAAAATAACAATCCGTAATTAAACAAAGATAATCAAGCGAGATGGCTCCACGGTAACGCGTGTGGCTCGTATTCGGGAGGTCACGGGTTCGATTCCCAATGGCCACCCCTCTGACCATGGATTTTTCGTGGTTTTCCCTGGTTGACATAGGCGAATGCCGGAGTGGTGTATTCTACCATGGATTTCCTCTTCGAGCCTCCAATACAAGGTCGTGTTTCCCCGGTCCTACTAAGGTCACGTCTCTGAGCCACACTCCCGTGGCGGGGTGCTCAAGCATGGAACTGTTAGGGAACTCTGAGCGTCTCTATTGACTTGTGCCAGCCTCGCTCTGCAACCCATACGTCTCCTGCTGTTCCCTTACCTCATCTGTTCCTCCCGAAGTGTAAGCAAAAAAGATCCATTGGGGATCGAGGTGCAAGGTGACCCCTCCGTTAACTCGTCCTGTCCTATTCTAAACAAATGCAGCACTCATGAACTGTTTTCTACGAATAGATAATAATAGGACAGGGCTATCTCAAGGGACACTTACACTACGTGATCAAAAGTATGCGGACACCTGGCTGAAAATGACGTACAAGTTCGTGGCACCCTCCATCGGTAATGCTGGAAGTCAATATGGTATTGGCCCACCCTTAGCCTTGATGGCAGCGTTCACTCTCACAGGCATACTTTCAATCAGGTGCTAGAAGGTTTCTTGGGGAATGGCAGCCCATTTTTCACGGAGTGCGCAACTGAGGAGAGGTATCGATGTAGGTCGGTGAGGCCTGCCACGAAGACAGCGTTCCAAAACATCCCAAAGGTGTTCTATAGGATTCAAGTCAGGACTCTGTGCAGCCCAGTCCATTATAGGGATGTTATTGTCGTGTAACCACTCCGCCACAGCCCGTGCAGTATGAACAGGTGCTCCATCGTGTTGAAAGATGCAATCGCCATCCCCGAATTGCTCTTCAATGGTGGGAAGCAACAAGGTGCTTAAAATATCAATTTAGTAGGTCTGCGCTGTGATCGTACCAAGCAAAACAACAAGGGGTGCAAGCCCCCTCCAGGAAAAACACGACCACACCATAACACCACCTCCGAATTTCACTGTTGGCACTACACACGCTGGCAGATGACGTTCAGCGGGCATTCGCCATACCCACATCCTGCCATCGGATCGCCACATTGTGTACCGTGATTCGTCATTCCACACAACGCTTTGCCACTGTTCAATCGTGTAATGTTGACGCTCTTTACACCAAGCGAGGCGTCGTTTGGCAATTTCCTGCGTGATGTGTGGCTTATGAGCCACCGCTCGACCATGGAATCCAAGGTTTCTCACCTCACGCCTAACTGCCATAGTACTTGGAGTGGATCCTGATGCAGTTTGGAATTCCTGTGTGATGGTCTGGATAGATATCTACCTGTTACTCTTTACGACCCTCTTGAAATGTCGGCGGTCTCTGTCAGTCAACAGACGAGGTCGGCCTGTACGCTTTTGTGCTGTACATGTCCCTTGACGTTTCCACTTCACTATCACATCAGAAACAGTGGACCTAGGGATTTTTAGGAGTGTGGAAATCTCTCGTATAGGCTTCTCTACAAATGACACCCAATCACCTGACCACGTTCGAAGTCCATGACTTCCACGGAGCGTGCCATTCTGCTGTTTCACGATGTCATAGACTACTGAGATCACGGATAATGAATACCAGGTAGCAGGTGGCAGCATAATGCACCTAAGATGAATAACGTATGTTTGTGGGGATACTTTTGATCACGTTGTGTATATAGAATGGGTAAAGAAGCTGATCCAACTTGTATGAGATGTAAAAAAGCAGGTGAAACTGCAAGTCATCTTTGTGTGACTCAGGGCCACTTGCAGGTCAAGGATTGAACACTTCAGCCAAGGGTTTATGGAATTCCAGAACTAATTAGGTGTTAGTAAGAAAGCTAACCTCTTTTATAAAGGATGCAAGCATTCTGAGAGACTAGAAAATAAAGGGTTGCACAATGGACCAGTAATGGTCGAGATGCTTAGGGCTTCATAGCCCACCCCTTCTAACCCTAAATCTAAAACACATCTGGATTCTGCTTTGTGCACAGGTGACAGTCCACAAGCTTGATGATGATGAATATACTACGTATATGAGGTGGCTTTTAGAGAACATAACACAATTACGTTCCCTCTTTAGGGCTTGTAATTCGGCGCCAAGTAAACGACCAAAGGGTTTCACTTACTGAGCTAATAATAACAATAAAAATAATAATATCTGTACACAATTTTAGCCTTTTATAAGTAGTATTGATTTTATTGATATATTAATTAATAAGGCTTTTATATAAAATTTCCCTGACGCCATAATTTTAATTGCTTTGTTATCATGTTATACAAAATGATTCCTTATAGATATGGAATTTTCACTTAGTTATTTCCCAAATGAATGAAATTGGCTAAACCTTTGTGAATTATAGCGAGTTTAATTTTGTGAGAGAAATTACAATTTTCAATAATTAAATGGCAAAATTAGTAAGTATGAACACTGTTACAAACCAGCATTAAGTAACTTTTAATCATTATGTGTTTAGTTGGCTCTGTACAAAATTTAAAGTCATTCTGATTAAAACCACGTCACAAGGAGAGAAAAATGCGTCTTGGAAAAATCCCCTACGAAAGGAAGGGAAGTATTTAAAGGTGCAGTGGGCTAATTTTTAGTTTCTAAAAATGACAGAAGATAAAGAAATTAAAAAGGCCAAAGCATTTCAGAGCCAAAAACACATTCTTTTTCTACTTGCTGTCTTTACCCACGCTTCTCTGAGGTCTTTCGGACTTGGAAATCTAAAATTAACAAGCATATCAGGATTATTCCGTTTATAGCACATAATATATAAGTTTACAGCCGAAAAGTAACTTAATTAATCTAGGCTAAGTATTAAAGCATCTCCGTCTGCTTCTTTTTTGTCATATTATACGAGATGCTGTACACAATATAAATTTACTGGTTTATTTACCGCCTTAACAAACGGAGCAAAAAGAAAGAAAGGGGGGAAGCTGCACATACAACACACGCGACGCTTACTGCACTTAAAATAGCGAATAGTGCCCACTATGGAGGCCGCGAACAAGGGCGGTTTCATTAGCGATCACATAAGGGTGATCATAAGGCAATAATCACTTGCAAATTTAAATCTCTATAATCATATTTGTGAGGAAAGCATTCAACAAATCAAATAAAGAAAAACTGTGGGAAGTAATAGCTAAGCGAGGATTTCTAATGAGTTTAATAAAAAGGTCTCAAATATTACAACAAAATAGCATAATTAAAGTAAACATTGCTCAAGACAGAGTACCAAAAGATTATACATAAATATCACAAGGAACCAGGTAAAAATGTCGATTAACACCGGTGTTTTTAATTTTCAACTAAAGCTAAGGATGGTACCTCGATACCGTCGATACTTGATACTCTCGATATTCGGTGATATTGAAGTAGGTCGATTTTAAGCTAAACATTCGATACTTTTTCGATACTTTTAAAATTTTAAGTTTTGCGTTATTGAAAGTTGTTGCGTTTAACTTTATGCTAGATAAGGAATGAAAGGAGTCGAGACTTCATATTGCCTCGCATGTGTCCCCAAAGAGTTGCTGGACTATAATTCTTGATAGACCTTGACTGCAATGAATGTAACATTTATGTCTAAATGAAAACATGCAAAACAATGGGGGAAGCTGTAGAGGTACTCATGTAACATGCAGCGTTAACTGAGTTATGTATGAAGCTGATTTAGCTGACGCACTAAATCACGTTTCTGCAATAGACTGGCTTTGTGGCTCCAGCAGAAACAAATCAGAACTTAGTGAAATATCTGTTCTTTCATGAATGCTCGTGTTATTATAACAAAAATCTTTGATTCCTTTATATCCCATATAACACTTCCTTGATTTTTCTTCAACACTTTAATTGTGTCTAATACACCTTTGTATTAAACATGTATACACTAATGTATGAGGATGGGCAGTAGAGAGGCTTAATACACAAACTTACTACGTTTCCGAGTGTTATATGGCTAATTACTTACTGCCAGATGAAAAAGTACATATGTGGCATTATCAAGGAAAAAAAAATGATGTCAATTGGAGAATGTCAAACAGGAACAATTTCGAATTAGCATTCAATACAGAACCGGTTACATGCGTATAATTCAGTGAACAAGCTATCACCTTTACAGTTTTTTATAGAATAGGTATCGCGTATCGAATATCGGTGTTCAAAAATCAGTATAGGTATCGAGCATCGAGAAATAGTGGTACCATTCCATCATTACCTAAAACATTTTAAATGGTTAAAACAGAAAAAAAATCTGATGTGTTACACTCACATGACTTTCTCTACTCTTGTACAAACAATTTTTACAAACGCTTATTCTCCATATGCTTCATGTTAATCGAGATATCGAGATGTTAATCTTATTGCTAATTTTCTTGTAGATGCAAGGGGAATATGGCAGGCTTTAAGCGATAGTCAAATGTTTTAAGAGATGGTTGCTATGTGGAGTATACCATTCTCTTTGCATTACCAGGACTATGAAAAAAAATCTGATGTGTTACACTCACATGACTTTCTCTACTCTTGCACAAACTATTTTTACAAACGCTTATTCTCCATTTGCTTCATGTTAATCGAGATATCGAGATGTTAATCTTATTGCTAATTTTCTTGTAGATGCAAGGGGAATTGGTAGGCTTTAAGCGATAGTCAAATGTTTTAACAGCTGGTTGCTATGTGGAGTATTGCATTCTCTTTGAATTACCAGGACAAAAAAAATGAATAACGAATTTGAGAAAAAGTATAAGTATTGGAAAATTTAAGGGAATAACAAGCAATATCTCGAAAATGGTTCACTCAACATAAAAACTGTATATGGCATAAATTGTGTATTTTAACGCGTTCTACATTTTTTGTGTAGTAAAATTTTGTCTATCTCTTATGGTTTACCAGTTATGCAAAAGTCGTTCACAATGAAGAATACTTTTGGAGACATTCCCAGGAAATTCAAGATATACATTTTATTTGTCATAAAAGTATCTTAAATGTGTGATATTTTAATCAAAATCGTTAGTCATTTATTAGAAAATTAAAATTTTCGAAAAATGTTCCATGTAAAGTGTAATCTGGGGTGGGGGGATTTTCTTTAAAACCTTCGTGTCGCATCTCTGGAAGATACTGAACCTAAATACCAAGTTTGGTGTTTATCCGACTGTTCGTTTCTGAGTTATGCTGTTCACACGCACAGACACACAGGCACACACACACAAACACACACACGGACATGTTTCCAAAAATGCTTTTTTTGGATTCAAAACATATGTTTCCGGTGAAATCTCGGTATCGATTTTTTGGGTGTAATACAATACTTCCCCTACTTACTATACGTAGTAGAGAAAGTAAAAACCGAATCCCTTGCTTGGGGTTGTGATAAACACTTATGCTTGCAACACAAACCTAACATAACATTTAAAAGTATCTAGACAGTTAATAACAGCAACCATGCAACAGAAATACCAGTCATCGATAACATTAATTTATTTCCGGACATTAATTAATCTTTCACAACACTCTTGCCTTGAATATGAAGGGGATCAGTTCTTATAAGTTTGCTCTTATACTTTAATTTTAGTAATGTGCCTATTAAATCTCAGTTTTTTTACTTTCTCTACTACGTACTTACAGCAAGTAGGGGAAGTATTGCAATCCATCCAAAAATTTCTATGTCGAAATTTCACCGGAAATACAACGTTAAGACTCCTGAACACCCCTGCCGCAAATAGAAAAAGGTCTCTGTGTGTGTGTATCTATGAACAGCATAACTCGAAAATGCCAGATAAATACCACACTTATTAGTTATTTAGTCTTCCAAACATGTAACACGAAGATTAAAATAATCCCCCACCCTAAATTACACTTTACATTGATAATTTTTCGATTTTTTTATTTTCCCAAAAGTAGTTCTAACATTTTTTATTAAAATACCATAATTTAAAGATATTCCGTGACAAATAAAATGTATCTCTTGAATTTTCTGGGAATAACATGTGAAATCCTCTTCATTCGGAAGAAATTTTGTATACCAAATTTTGTTTAGTGGCAAACGTTAAGCGATAGACGAAAACGTGCTACACAAAAAACTGTAGATTTCTTTAAAACATACAATTTATTTCCGATAACCTTTTTAATGGTTGGGATTGTTCAATACTTGAAATTCTTTTAAAGTCTTGTCGGGTTACAGTTGTTTCTCGCAATTACATGGAAAAAGTATGGAATTTAAGACCAGCATATAGCGTCCAGTTCCTAACATTTGACTATCGCTGTTCTCTAGTATCTATAACGAAATGTGTAATGTAGCTACGTATTTCTGCAAAGGTTTATCTCGATTAAAATGATCTAAAACAGTTTGTATACCCGATAATATATAATAGTAGGGTATATAAAGTCATATGAATGTAACACACTAGATTTTCGTTAAGTTAGAGAATTTAGAGATGGCGTGTTAAACTGAGACGAAACCGCAGCTGGAAACCACAGCCGGCAAGTTACAGCTTACCTGGTGTTGAGTTAGGATGGACAGTGAAGTTTTCTCTTGAGCGCCGCTGACACTGTTCTGCAAGTGGATGGGGTCCCGCATGTGAGCACAGCAGTGAAAGTATATGGCCACGTACGAGTGTGCAACCTGACGCCCCTCCTCCCATTTACCTGCAAGAGGATGTTGTGTCCTCAATATTAGCCCTTACGATACTTATTATTCGTTTCCTGATTGAGCTTACTAAATTATATATGTTATTTTATTATTCCTTGTTTCTTTATTAAACTTATTGAGTAATAAGTAATGTGCTTTTCTAATAGGCTGTCTCCAACAAATCTATTCTAATATTATAAAGAGAGAAAAATTGTAGGCAGGTAGGTAGATGTACGTAGGTAATCTCAAAAACTACTCAATGGATTTTTACAACTCTTTCACCACTGAAAACCAATATTCTTTCTGACGGACATGGGCCATAAAACACTTCTAATTTCAAGTTATAAATTACTAAAAGGAATTTTTTTATGTACTAGAATACGAAATATTGAGAATTTAAAAGAACATACTTGCAAAGAAGTGTTTGAGTTTAGATTGCCAAGGAATAGAAAATAGTTGCTATTCCACCAAAAATGCATGTAAAATAAGACAAATAACGCTGGTATTTTATTTCAAACAATATTTATTATAATTATTATACAGATACGATTTAGGAGCTAAGAAAACAGAAGACGCAGCAGGGCAAAAGGGAATCGATTCTGCTTATAATGCTTTGGCATGCATACAAATGCAAAATATCTTAATAATTCTATCCTATAATTAATAGCAACGTGTTGCTTTATTTCCTTTGGACTGAAATTGTGTATTTCGTTGGCAGGGCATCTTAGATAATTGTATAAAGAGAGAAAATACTAACGCTGGAAGTAAGTGAACGATATTTTAAAATTAACAACTAGGAAGATTACTTTTCTCGGTGGCCACAGGTTATATTTGTCCAAAGAGGCTAACTAAACCTGTTTCTTATAACCTTGCCCCACAGACATTCATTCTTCGCTCTGCGTTTCCTCCCCCTTTCCCGTGATGGATAATATACACCTTCGAATGTTGACAAACAAGCCGTGTGCAGAGCAAGGATAGGCGATAAAAGCGATATAAACACACTTTCGTCATAGATGCGCGTGCTTTCGTCATTCTGAGAGGCAGGTTTAGATTAGATTAGATTGGAATGCATTTTGTGAGTTTACTAGCAGCCATAAAGGCTTGTGAACGTAGAACATGTCAAGGAAATGTACAAAAATTACATATAAACAAATATTACAGAGAGTGTGGAACATTTAAAATAAAAAAAGACATTACTATATGCATGTCCAGGAAATGTACAACATAGTTACATATATACATACATATTATATAGAATGCAGAACATTTAAAATAAAATAAAGACATATTATATACAAAATGAAACAAAGCAGGTGTAATTTTGTGCAAAATTCAATACCTCCTTAGCGTTATATGGCTAACATATTTATAGACAAGAACAGTTATTTTGACTTTCAATAGGCTTGTACCTTTTGTTCGTCTCATCATTTTGTTCTATTTGGTTTGTAATGCATAGCATTTGCTGTCAATTCTTAATATACATACATTTAAATACTTTCATTAATTCTAGAGCAGGCATCAAATGTAATTGGCAATTGTCGTTAATATTTACTAACACTACTTACGGACCTATATATGTATTATCATCAGGATAATTTGTCATTCAGATAATCTTGAACAGAATAATATGCTTTTGAGCATAGGCACTCTTTAAAATTAGTTTTAAAGACATTGAAATTGTCAACTTTTCCCTTAAGATCATTAGGGAGAGCATTAAATATTTTATAGTCTCATAATATACACCTTGCTGGAAGCAAGAAAGCTTTGCACTGGAATAATGGATGTTACCCTTTTGTCTAGTGTTTTCTCGTGAATTTCCATATTTGTTGTAAATGTGGTTCGATTGTATACAAAGAATTTTAAGAGTGAAAATATGTACATACAAAGTAGGGTTAATATCTTCAGTCTTTTAAAAATATGTTTGCAAGAGTGTCTGCTATGGGTGCTGGAAATGATTCTTATAACCTTCTTTTGCAGGAGGAATATTCGTTTACTTTCTACTGAGTTTCCTCAAAATAATATTCCATATTTCAACTGAGTTTGGGTAAGATATACGTAATGTGAACTTTCCAATCTAAATATATGTCTACTTGGAGGCCCAGAAATTTAATGTTGTCTATTTGTTCTAGTAACATGTCATTAATCCCAATTTCTATTGGAGTGTATGATGGTGGATGATTTATAAATTTAACAACTTTTGTTTTGTCTAGATTTACAGATAATTTGTTAGCTTTAAACCAGTGTGACATACAGTTCAAAACATAGTTCAATTTAATTACACACTCATTCAAGTTTTTACTAGTCACTAGAACATTTGTCATCAGCAAGCAGAATGATACTTACAATATTCTTTATATAAAATGATAGATCATTTATATAGATCAAAAATAATAAAGGTCCTAGGACTGAACCTTGGGGCACTCCATTTGTTACTGTTTTCCATTTTGATGTATGTTTTCCAAATCCAATATCACCTGACTACTTCAACACTTTGTTTTCTTTCATTTATATATGATACGAACCACCTTAGAGTATCATTTTGTAGTCCATAGAATTTCAATTTTGCTATCAGAATATCATGACTAACACAGTCAAATGCCTTTGCTGAGTCACAGAAAATCCCACTTGCTGCATTTTTTGTTTAATGCAGTTAACACTTCATGAGTAAATTTATAAGTTGCATTCCTTTTCTGAACCCGAACTGATCCCTGTTTAAGGTTTTTATTAAACTCACTCAGAGTATTTTCACTTATTTTCATAGATTTCTGATAAGTATATTTAGGTCTGGATTTTAAATTTAACTTTTTAATGTGTAGAACTTGTGCATCATGATTAGACGTGAGTACCATAGATAAGAGAGAGTTAGCGTAGATTTTGCTTTTATATGGAAAAAGATAGGGAAAACATGGGGAGATGCTAGGCTAGGAGGGCGTTCATGGAGGAAAATGCGTTTATATGGGGGAGATAGGGAATACGAGGGTAGATACTGGGCTAGACAGGTGCAGGAGGAGGAGATATGCGCTTTAGTATGTTGTTATATTCAAGGTATTTATAAAGTCTATAAACATCAGCTTTTCAAGAACTTTTGAAAAAATTGGGAAGAGAGATATTGGTCTATAATTTGAAACATTATTGCGGTCACCTTTTTTGAAAAGTGGTTTAACAGTGGAAAATTTCATTCTGTCAGGGAAAATTCCTGTCCTTAGTGACTCGTTGCACAAATAACTAATGGGAGTGGAAATTTGAGATGAGCATGATTTGAAGATTTTTATTGTTATTTCATCATAACCAGAAGAATTTTTTGTTTTGAAGGAGTTAATAATTTTGTTTATTTCATAAGGCGTTGTCAGATTAGCTTTAAATTCAGGCACTTCATTAGTGAAATTTGATCTTAGAAATTCCAAAGCTGCCTCTATACTTCCAAAATTAATACTCAGTTTGTTTGTTACATCCAAAAAGAATTTGTTAAACATTTCTGCAACTTCATGAGGCCTACTAATTTCTTGATTATCAATGTTTAGTGTTATTAAGTCATTTTGTAATGAGCTTCTGTTTTTTTATATTCCAAGTAGTTTTTATTTTATTGTCAGAGAGTTGAATCTGTTTATTATAATGCAATATTTTACTTGCTTTTATTACCTTCTTTAGAAGCTTACAATACTTTTTAAACGAGTGCTTTAAATCTATGTTATTAGTAATTCTTACTTGCTCATATAATTCTCTTTTACGTCTGCATGACGTCCTAATTCCTAAAGTGATCCAGGCATTGTCTCTTTTGAAGTTAGATATTTTGCCTAACTTGACTGGGAAGTAAGCGTCAAAGTGGTTTTTGAAACATTGAAGAAAGCTGTTATATTTATTGTTGGTTCCATTCGTTTGGTAACTTTGATTCCGTGATTCAAGTTTAAGGTTTTTATTAAACTCACTCAGAGTATTTTCACTTATTTTCATAGATTTCTGATAAGTATATTTAGGTCTGGATTTTAAATTTAACTTTTTAATGTGTAGAACTTGTGCATCATGATTAGACGTGAGTACCATAGATAAGAGAGAGTTAGCGTAGATTTTGCTTTTATATGGAAAAAGATAGGGAAAACATGGGGAGATGCTAGGCTAGGAGGGCGTTCATGGAGGAAAATGCGTTTATATGGGGGAGATAGGGAATACGAGGGTAGATACTGGGCTAGACAGGTGCAGGAGGAGGAGATATGCGCTTTATATGAGAGAGGTAGGGAATACGAGGAGAAGTACCAGGCTAGACACAGGTCGAGGAGTAGAATATGCGTTTATATGGGAAAGATAGGGAAAACGTGGAGACATGATAGGCTAGATAGATGCTGAAGGAGGGGAATACGAGGGGAGGTGCTAAGCTAGACAGGGCTTGAAAGGCAGAATATGGGTTTTATATGAGATATATAGGAAAACGAGGAGAGGTGATGGCCTAGCGAAGCAGGAGACTAGAAAAGCAATTTATATGGGAGAGATAGAAAAAACGAGGAGAGGTCCGAGGTAGAGCAGGGGCTGAAGGAGGGGGAATGCGGTTTATACGGGAGAGATAGAAAAAACGTGGTGAGATGCTAGGTTAGATAGGTGTTAAAGGTAGATTGTGTTTTATATGAGAGAGATAGGAAACCGAGGAGAGGCATTAGGTTAGGAAGGGTTGAATGTTAGATTATGCGTTTATATGGGAGAGGTGGCGAAAACGGTGATAGGTGTTAGGGAGGCTAGTGTTCATGCATGTGAAATGTCCAGTCTTCTCGGGGTTAGCACCCTCCGGCGTCAGCAGAGAGCAGATTCCATGCAGTTGAGTGCAGCATAGTTGTGTAAGATTTCAAAGGTAATTCAGGCAGTGTCGAGGGTATTCAGGTATATTACAAGGGAGATAGATTCCATGAGTGGATATAACATAGTTCCGTGTGATTTCACAGGTAAATCATATAGTATCGTGGGTATTTAGGATAATTCAGGTAGTATCACAAGGGGACAGATTCCAGAGGTCAGGTGTAGCATAGGTAATCACAGGTAATACAGTAGGTATTTAGGATAATTCAGCTAGTATCACAAGGGGACAGATTCCAGAGGTCAGGTGTAGCATAGGTAATCACAGGTAATACAGTAGGTATTTAGGTTAATTCAGGTAGCAACACAAGGGGACAGATTCCAGAGGTCAGGTGTAGCATAGGTAATCACAGGTAATACAGTAGGTATTTAGGTTAATTCAGGTAGCAACACAAGGGGACAGATTCCAGAGGTCAGGTGTAGCATAGGTAATCACAGGTAATACAGCAGGTATTTAGGTGAATTCAGGTAGCAACACAAGGGGACAGATTCCAGAGGTAAGGTGTAGCATAGGTAATCACAGGTAATACAGTAGGTATTTAGGTTAATTCAGGTACTATCACAAGGGGACAGATTCCAGAGGTCAGGTGTAGCATAGGTAATGCAGCAGGTATTTAGGTTAATTCAGGTAGTAACACAAGGGGACAGATTCCAGAGGTCAGGTGTAGCATAGGTAATACAGTAGGTATTTAGGTTAATTCAGGTAGTATCACAAGGGGACAGACTCCAGCGGTCAGGTGTAGCATAGGTAATCACAGATAATACAGTAGGTATTTAGGATAATTCAGGTAGTATCACAAGGGGACAGACTCCAGAGGTCAGGTGTAGCATAGGTAATCACAGGTAATACAGTAGGTATTTAGGTTAATTCAGGTAGTATCACAAGGGGACAGACTCCAGAGGTCAGGTGTAGCATAGGTAATCACAGGTAATACAGTAGGTATTTAGGTTAATTCAGGTAGCAACACAAGGGGACAGATTCCAGAGGTCAGGTGTAGCATAGGTAATCACAGGTAATACAGTAGGTATTTAGGTTAATTCAGGTAGCAACACAAGGGGACAGATTCCGGAGGTCAGGCGTAGCATAAATAATACAGTAGGTATTTAGGTTAATTCAGGTAGTATCACAAGGGGACAGACTCCAGAGGTCAGGTGTAGCATAGGTAATACAGTAGGTATTTAGGTTAATTCAGGTAGTATCACAAGGGGACAGACTCCAGAGGTCAGGTGTAGCATAGAAATACAGTAGGTATTTAGGTTAATTCAGGTAGTATCACAAGGGGACAGACTCCAGAGCTCAGGTGTAGCATAGGTAATCACAGGTAATACAGTAGGTATTTAGGATAATTCAGGTAGTATCACAAGGGGACAGATTCCAGAGGTCAGGCGTAGCATCGGTAATCACAGGTAATACAGTAGGTATTTAGGTTAATTCAGGTAGTATCACAAGGGGACAGATTCCAGAGGTCAGGTGTAGCATAGGTAATACAGTAGGTATTTAGGCTAATTGAGGTATTATCACAAGGGGACAGATTCTAGAGGTCAGGTGTAGCATAGGTAATCACAGGTAATACAGTAGGTATTTAGGTTAATTCAGGTAGTATAACAAGGGGACAGACACCAGAGGTCAGGTGTAGCATCGGTAATCACAGGTAATACAGTAGGTATTTAGGTTAATTCAGGTAGTATCACAAGGGGACAGATTCCAGAGGTCATGTGTAGCATAGGTAATCACAGGTTGTACAGTAGGTATTTAGGTTAATTCAGGTAGTATCACAAGGGGACAGACTCCAGAGGTCAGGTGTAGCATAGGTAATCACAGGTAATACAGTAGGTATTTAGGTTAATTCAGGTAGTATCACAAGGGGACAGATTCCAGAGGTCAGGTGTAGCATAGGTAATACAGTAGGTATTTAGGTTAATTCAGGTAGTATCACAAGGGGACAGATTCCAGAGGTCAGGTGTAGCATAGGTAATCACAGGTAATACAGTAGGTATTTAGGTTAATTCAGGTAGCAACACAAGGGGACAGATTCCAGAGGTCAGGTGTAGCATAGCTAATCACAGGTAATACAGTAGGTATTTAGGCTGATTCAGCTAGCAACACAAGGGGACAGGTTCCAGAGGTCAGGTGTAGCATAGGTAATCATAGGTAATACAGTAGGTATTTAGGCTAATTCAGGTAGCAACACAAGGGAACAGGTTCCAGAGGTCAGGTGTAGCATAGGTAATCATAGGTAATACAGTAGGTATTTAGGCTAATTCAGGTAGCAACACAAGGGGACAGGTTCCCGAGGTCATGTGTAGCATAGGTAATCATAGGTAACACAGTAGGTATTTAGGATAATTCAGCTAGTTTCACAAGAGAAAGATTCCAGAGGTCAGGTGTAGCATAGGTAATCACAGGTAATACAGTAGGTATTTAGGATAATTCAGGTAGTATCACAAGGGGACAGACTCCAGAGGTCAGGTGTAGCATGGGTAATACAGTAGGTATTTAGGTTAATTCAGGTAGTATCACAAGGGGACAGACTCCAGAGGTCAGGTGTAGCATAGGTAATACAGTAGGTATTTAGGATAATTCAGGTAGTATCACAAGGGGACAGATTACAGAGGCCAGGTGTAGCATAGGTAATACAGTAGGTATTTAGGATAATTCAGGTAGTATCACAAGGGGACAGATTCCAGAGATCAGGTGTAGCATAGTTAATGCAGTAGGTATTTAGGTTAATTCAGGTAGTATCACAAGGGGACAGATTCCAGCGGTCAGATGTAGCATAGGTAATACAGTAGGTATTTAGGATAATTCAGGTAGTATCACAAGGGGACAGATTCCAGAGGTCAGGTGTAGCATAGGTAATACAGTAGGTATTTAGGATAATTCAGGTAGTATCACAAGGGGACAGATTCCAGAGGTCAGGTGTGGCATATTTAATACAGTAGATATTTAGGATAATTCAGGTAGTATCACAAGGGGACAGATTCCAGAGGTGATGTGTATCATAGGTAATACAGTAGGTATTTAGGATAATTCAGATAGTATCACAAGGGGACAGATTCCAGAGGTCAGGTGTAGCATAGGTAATACAGTAGGTATTTAGGTTAATTCAGGTAGTATCACAAGGGGACAGATTCCAGAGGTCAGGTGTAGCATAGGAAATACAGTAGGTATTTAGGATAATTCAGGTAGTATCACAAGGGGACAGATTCCAGAGGTTAGGTGTAGCATAGGTAATACAATAGGTATTTAGGATAATTCAGGTAGTATCACAAGGGGACAGATTCCAGAGGTCATGTGTAGCATAGGTAATACAGTAGGTATTTAGGTTAATTCAGGTAGTATCACAAGGGGACAGATTCCAGAGGCCAGGTTTAGCATAGGTAATCACAGGTAATACAGTAGGTATTTAGGTTAATTCAGGTAGTATCACAAGGGGACAGATTCCAGAGGTCAGGCGTAGCATCGGTAATCACAGGTAATACAGTAGGTATTTAGGTTAATTCAGGTAGTATCACAAGGGGACAGATTCCAGAGGTCAGGTGTAGCATAGGTAATACAGTAGGTATTTAGGCTAATTGAGGTATTATCACAAGGGGACAGATTCTAGAGGTCAGGTGTAGCATAGGTAATCACAGGTAATACAGTAGGTATTTAGGTTAATTCAGGTAGTATAACAAGGGGACAGACACCAGAGGTCAGGTGTAGCATCGGTAATCACAGGTAATACAGTAGGTATTTAGGTTAATTCAGGTAGTATCACAAGGGGACAGATTCCAGAGGTCAGGTGTAGCATAGGTAATACAGTAGGTATTTAGGCTAATTGAGGTAGTATCACAAGGGGACAGATTCTAGAGGTCAGGTGTAGCATAGGTAATCACAGGTAATACAGTAGGTATTTAGGTTAATTCAGGTAGTATAACAAGGGGACAGACTCCAGAGGTCAGGTGTAGCATAGGTAATCAAAGGTAATACAGTAGGTATTTAGGTTAATTCAGGTAGTATCACAATGGGACAGATTCCAGAGGTCAGGTGTAGCATAGGTAATCACAGGTAATACAGTAGGTATTTAGGTTAATTCAGGTAGTATCACAAGGGGACAGATTCCAGAGGTCAGGTGTAGCATAGGTAATCACAGGTAATACAGTAGGTATTTAGGTTAATTCAGGTAGTATCGCAAGGGGACAGACTCCAGAGGTCAGGTGTAGCATAGGTAATCACAGGTAATACAGTAGGTATTTAGGATAATGTAGTGACGCATCCACGCTACGTCCTGCATCCACTGAAGCAATACCTTTGCCTCACGATTGCTGCGTTTCTCCTCCCAGTTTTTTTTATACTTTGCCACGGCTGCTCGAGCATGAGATCTTAATCACTGGGTATGCGTGAGTGTATGTACGGAGAAATACGAACGCTTTCTTGCAACACTTTTATTTTCACCATTTGAAAATAAAACTTATGGTTTGCCGAACACTTTTAAATGCATACGATGCAACTGTGTCTTTACCAAGACCGAAGATTATTAACTACAGCTGAACATTCTACCCTCTGGCATGTTCGCCGCCAATGTTCACAACTCGACGAGAATGTCGTCCCGTTCTCACCAATCGCTCAGGACAAACTGCTTTCACCACCGCTCTACAAAGAGGAAAAACTCCTAACTTCCCCTACTCTCCCCTCAAACGCTCGTCACAACTCGGCGTCCTGAAGCCTAGAATGACCTTCACCAGGCTAAGTGCAGCTGTACTCGGCTGTTACCAGGAAAAACTTGCTTCAATGGTATTTACCCTTTCTACATGAGGCTGGTCCCTAATTAACAAAACTGTGCCTGCCTGGTCTTTCTGTCGCTTTTACAGTCAACAATTTTCACAATGCTTCTCCTTTTTATACATACACTGATTTTAAATATATTATTACTTATTTTATATCGCTATCCTCAGAATATTATGATAATTATTGCCTTTATAATTCCGGCTTCAGCAGTTAGAATCACAGGTAGACAGATTCCAGGGGATGGGTGTAGCATAGTTTCGTATTCCACAGATAGTTAAGGTAATATCGTAGGTATTTAGGGTAATTCAGGTAGTATCATAGGCAGACAGATTTCAGGAGTTGGGTGTAGCATAGTTCCGTTTGATTTCACAGGTAATTCAGGTAGTATGGTCGGTATTTAGGGTAATCAGGGTAGTATCACGGGTGTCGTGCTAATTTCGAGCAGCGTTCGTGCCAAAACTATTTAAGGTAATTGAGATAGTATCACAGGTATTTAAGACATTTTAACAGGTAATTCAGATAGCATCGCAGGTATTTATGGTAATATGGAGAGTAATTCAATACTCTATAAACATTTCTTATTACAACACTTTTATATACGTTTTTCGAAATCTTACAAACTTTTATATGCTAAACAGTTAGCGTGTGAGGCGGAGAGGGCTAAACTGTGTATAGGCTTACAGTGAGGGTATATAGAAGTAGTATAAACTAACTCATCCAGATAGTTGAGGATATATTATAACGTTTTAGTCAGCTTTATTGTTGTATATGGTTACATTTCTCGTCTAAGTGTAGCATCTTTATCAGTTAATCAGTGTTTCTAGATAAGGATTGTAAGGGTAGACGTCTCTCCCCTTTATCTAGGCTTGCGATTAGCACTAGGATTTGCTCCTAATGCAGAGTTAACCCTCCCCTTCCATCTTTTTCTTTTTTCACTAGGTGCTTGCTAGGTGTATACAACCACATGAGTTAAATTCCATTTTTTAAGATTGTACACTTGCTGAGAAAATATTCGTCTTGAGATCCAGGTTACGTTATTTTAAGCGCTGTTTGTAATACGGCAATGCCCATATGCATATGTTGTTATCCCATCCTCGGCAATAACTCTTTAATCATTAAAAGGAGTCAATGTGATTTTATTTACTTGCGCTGTGGTAACAGCATACTCTCGTGACAGGATCAGATTCATAGGTGTTCGTATTATTTCTCGGGTTTTAAGACAGTCTGTATACTCTCAAATGTAATATATTCCTTAATAGCACTAGGTTTTATGCCTTTAATCTTTTTTATCATTGAATCTTGAATATCTAGTGCATACATCTTAGGTCGTAGTCCAACAAAGCGTAGGATGATTTTGCCATTAGCATCATCTTTAAATTTTCCCAATACCTACTTGTTCTGAGTAGAGTGGCATATATGCTTGACAGGGTAATCAGCTGTATCGAGATGCTCAAGAAAACGTAGCTTGTTCTGGTACACATCTTCAGTTGTTACGCGATGAATGAATGAATCAGTGTCCATATACATAAGCTTCAGGTTTTCAGCTCCATAATAAGGCAACAACACGTCGTAATGATAGTGATACATTAATGTCTTGGAGATGTCCAACACACTCATTCCAATGTATATAGGCTTGTTGAACACAATCTGACGAGAGGCCATATGTACAGCAGCTAGATTAGCAGCATATATCGACCTATCAATAAACGTAGGCTTGGCGATCAATTTTTCTAGAGTCTTTTCATTTGTCACCAGTGGTATATCTGGACGGTTACGCAGGTTCTCCATAGTTTTTCCAAACATGGCATTGTTAAAGCGTTTGTAGAGGTCCTTCTCGAACTCATTCGCAGCCTATTGTCGTAGCCTGTTGTTAAATTCCACATAAGGTTCTAACCACCGAGACTGTCGGAATTGTAGCACACGATGGATTTTACTCAAACGTAACCCATGATTAAGAGCTTGCTTCAAAATCAAGTAATTTACTACATACTTCTTCCGAGGTCCAAGATGGGGTATCAGTTTCTTTGTAGATGATTTCTGGGGCTTCATACACTCAGACAGGGAAGATAAATCGTTTTGTAGATCGTGAAGTTCTGCAGGATACTCGATGTCGACTTCTAATATGTACCCATGAGGATACATATGTATCATATAATCATCGACACTTAAAGAAAATTGAGATAATAATCCCAAATACCTCTGTATCCACAAGTAACTATAGAAATAATGCTTCTGACATCAACAATAGTGATGATGATAATAAAAATAAAAACTGCCTCTCTGTATTTCATTAAAACATAAGAGGCTTAAGAAACAAGGTAGACGAACTTACTATAAGTCTCAATACTGAAAATCCACTGCCACACATTTGCTAAGACTATTTTACGAATACAATGAAGCAATTTACCCACCATTATTTCCAGATCCTCTAAATAAATTCTCTCGTTACTTCGTGACTCGAGAATTCATCGATGTTTTGGAAACCACTTGTGGCAGTGCTACAGATAATTACAGTACGTGAAATTTCAACCCTTTGTACACTCTCTTTGGTCCCGTAGTTATTTATAACGTCAAAACTACATAGTTTTCACAGAAGCCTTTAGGATATACGAGTACAAATAGAGTTGAATATGAAGATTCCCCACTCCCAGGGCGCCTAAATTGTTCCATATAACTTTGCCCCATATCTCTTAACGATCACGTGTACTAGTCACCTCTCATTGGCTGCAGTCGTGGAAGTAGGTTGTTATCACCACTATCACCACCATCACCATCCCCACGACCACCATCGTCACCGTTATCGCCACCACTATCTCCACCCCAACACGATAATCACCGTCACCATATCACCACCTTACCACCACTATCACCACCACCAACAATACTATTTCTACTTATTCTTGGAAAAGCGACATGGGCAATACTCACACGGGTTTTTATGGGGTTACTGGGGGTTACCTTTTAAGTGTTTAAATGGTGCGAATGTATAATTCAGTTACTCAGACAGCGTATAACAAATTAAGCAACAAATTAACCTATTTGTAAAATTAAACCTTGGTGAGCTATAGGACGTAAAAAGATACTCCATTAGCTCTAAACCTTTGCCAAGTATTTTTTCCGAAATTTTCTCTAACACTTCTTAACATGCATGAAACGACTGTGTGGCGCTTCATAAAGTGTAGATATAAACTATATTAACCATCTAAGAGTAAGGTCAGATGAGTAAGATTTTGCGTGACTTTGAAACTGATACTTATCAGTATTTTAGAGTTATCTCTTTCTTCCAATTTGCCTTTTAAATTGCTTAAGTGCTCTTTCAAGCTAAATGCTGCGCTAGAATTGGATGCCTAATTAATAATCTCGTCTATATCTTCATTTGAAGCGTTACCAAATCTCGTTTCTGCCATTTTTATGTTTAAACGTAGCGGCAATGATTGTTGATAGCTGAGTTACTGCAAAATGACTCTCCAACCTCTTCAGAGTATTAAAAAAATATGATGTATTGCACTCACAAGACTTTTTGTACTCTTCTACAAACTATTTTTACAAACGCTTACTCTCCATATACTTCATGTTAATCGAGATATCAGGTGTTAATCTTATTGTTAATTTTCTTGTAGGTGCAAGGGGAATATGGTAGGCTTTAAGCGATAGTCAAATCTTTTAAGAGCTGGTTGCTATGTGGAGCATTCCATTCTCTTTGCATGTTCAGGACATAGAGAAAAAAAAAAAGAAAACAAAAACTGAATAACGAATTCGCATTTGGGAAAAAGTATAAGTACTGGAAAATCGAAACAAATAACAAGGAATATCTCAGAAATGGTTCACTCCCCCCAAAAAGTGTATATGACAAGTTATGTGTTTCAACGAGATCTACAAGTTTTGTGTAAAAACATTTTATCTCTCTGTTGCGTTTTACCAGTTATGCAAAAGCCATTCACAATGAAGAGGACTTTTGGGGAAATTCCTAGAACGTTGAAGATATACATTTCATTTATCATGAAAATATCTTAAACATAAGATGTTTAACCAATACCCTTAGAGCCATTTTTGAGAAAATCAAAATTTTCGAAAAATGTTCCATGTAAAAGCTAGTCTGGGGTGGGGGGATCTTCTTGAAAATGTTCGTGTCGCGTCTTTGAAAAATACTGAACCTAAACACCAAGTTTAGTATTTATTCGACTTTTCGTTTTTGAGTTATGCTGCTCCCAGACACACAGACACACACACGGACATTTTTCTAAAACTGCTTTTTTTTGGATTCAGGGGCCTCAGAACATGTATTTCCAGTGAAATCTCGGTATCGAATTTTTGGGTGGAATGCAATACTTCCCCTACTTACTATACGTAGTAGAGAAAGTAAAAAGGAGCCCAAAGGAGGGGTGATAAACATTGAGTAGAATCCTGGCCGTGATTGGTTCAAAAACAACACTCCTTTAAAATGATTGGTCATTACCTCCCATTTGCGGAATGAGTGAAACAGTCTAAAAAACTTCTATGATTGTTCCATCGCCAAGGCATACGTGTGGGCTATGCAGTGTTTCCAGAACTTGGAAGACTGTCGGGGAGGTTAAGGAAGTCGCACATTCCGTCGATATTTCACATCTTTTGGCGTGAATATCACGGGATTCTTCATCCGTTATTATGAGGAGCTGGAGCTGTACGAAATTACAATTATAAGGGGTAAAGGGAAGTATTAATCATACAAATCCTCTAGATCATATCACAATCCTTTCATAAAAACGCGGGTAGAGGTAAACGAAATGTAATTAATTCGTCATTCAAAGCCAGCAACGTTAGATAGGCCAGCTAGTTGCTTCTATGCTTAATTATAGCTATCGGTTTGTGTACTTTTGTCAAAACAAGTACGATTTCGACACAATACAAAAATAATTACTTAAAATTAACAGATGTTTACTTTCTCTACTACGTACAGTAAGTAGGGGAAGTATTGTATTCCACCCAAAAATTCGATACCGAGATTTCACCGGAAATACATGTTTTGGGACCCCCTGAATTCAAATAAAGCATTTTCGGAAACATGTCAGTATGCGTGTGTGTCTGTCTCTGTCAGGCTGTGAACAGCATAACTCAAAAACAAAAAGTCGGATAAATACCAAACTTGGTATTTGAGTTTAGTATCTTCCAAGGATGCGACATGAAGATTTCCAAGAAGATCTCCCCACCCCAGACTTCCCTTTACATGGAACATTTTTAACGATTTTTGAATTTTTCAAAAATGGCTTTAACGATTTTGATTAAAATATCATATGTTTAAGATATCTTTATGGCAAATGAAACGTATATCTTGAATTTCTTGCGAATGGTTCCAAAGGTCCTTTCTGAATGGCTTTTTGCATAACTGGTAAACCCCAAGAGAGAGACAAAATTTTACATAAAAAATGTAGATCTCGTTAAAACACACAGTTTATGTCATATGCATTTTTTTGTTGAGTGAACCATTTCCGAGACATTCCTAGTTATTTATTTGTATTTTCCAATACTTATACTTTTCTCAAATGGGAATTAGTTTTTACTTTCTCTACTACGTATAGTAAGTGGGGGAAATATTGTATTCCACCCAAAAATTCGATACCGAGATTTCACCGGAAATAAATGAAATCAAAAAAAGCATTTTTGGAAACATGTGCGTGTGTGTGTCTGTTTGTGTCTGTGTGTCTGTGAACAGCAAAACTCAGAAACGAACAGTCGAATAAACACCAAACTTGGTATTTAGGTTCAGTATCTTCCAGAGATGCGACACAAAGGTTTTCAAGAAAATTCCCGCACCCCAGATTACCCTTTACATGGAACATTTTTCGAAAATTTTTAATTTTCTCAAAAATGGCTCTAACGATTTCGATTAAAATATCACATATTTCAGATATTTTTATGACAAATGAAATGTATATCTCGAATTTCCTGGGAATGTCTCCAAAAGTATTCTTCATTGAGAACGACTTTTGCATAACTGGTAAACCATAAGAGATAGACAAAATTTTACTACACAAAAAATCTAGATCGCGTTAAAATACATAATTGATGTCATATACATTTTTGTTGTTGAGTGAACCATTTTCGAGATATTGCTTGTCATGTCCTTAAATTTTCCAATACTTATACTTTTTCTCAAATTTGTTATTCAGTTTTTTTTGTCCTGGTAATGCAAAGAGAATGGAGTAATCCACATAGCAACCAGCTCTTAAAATATTTGACTATCGCTTATAGCCTACTAATTCCCCTTGCATCTACAAGAAAATTAGCAATAAGATTAACATCTCGATATCTCGATTAACATGAAGTATATGGAGAATAAGCGTTTGTAAAAATAGTTTGTACAAGAGTAGAGAAAGTCATGTAAGTGTAACACGTCAGATCTTTTTATTTAATGTCCTGGACATGCAAAGAGAACGAAATGCTCCACATAGCAACCATTGCTTAAAGCTTACCACATTCCCCTTGCACCTACCGGAAAATTAGGGGTTCCGGGTTCGGTTCCCGGCTGGGGGGTGAGAATTTTTCTCTAACCAAGATTATTCCTTATCCTCCCCAGAGTCAGGAAGTATGAATGAGTATTTGAATGTGTGTATGATCTAATGATTAAAAACCAAAATGCAAGAAACCCAACGACAAGAGCTACACAAGTTAACACCATTGTCAATAGGCAATATGTTCCAAAGGAAAGGCACCGATAAGACCAATGCTGTTAAAGACGGGGTATAAATGGAACAAACAAAACAAAAAAGAAAAAAATTAGCAATAAGATAGTTTCTGCAAATGTTTATCTCGATTAATATGAAGTAGATGGAGAATAAGCGTTTGTAAAAATAGTTTGTATAAGAGTAGAGAAAGTCATGTGAGTGTAACACATAAGATTTTCTTTAAATAATTGATTTGATTAAACCACTACAGTATATCATACACTATATAAACATACTTTGTGTGTATTTATACGGAGTAGCCCATATTAAGTTTTATAAGCCAGTGTCCCCTAAATGAACAGATAAACCGAATACCGTCATGGGCAAAATTTGTTTTTTCTCGTGGTGTTGCGGGAGAGGGGTTACTAAAGAACATGAAGTAGAACAATGGTATAATTTTTAGATACTTAAACATTGTTCAAAAAATTGAAACTTTTGTGTAACAATTTTTTATACAATTAAAGTTGCGTTTAGCTTGAAAGAACACTTAAACAATTTAAGAAGCAGATTGGAAGACAGAGATAACGCTAAAATGCTGATAAGTATCGGTTTCAAAATTACTCAAACCTTACTCACCTGACCTTACTCTTAGATGGGTCTACGTTAATTCACTTTATATCCACATTTTATGAAGCGTCGCACAGTCGTTTCATACATGTTAGGAAGTGTTAGAGAAATTTTCGGAAAAAATAGTTGGCAAAGGTTTAGAGCTCATGGACTATCTTTTACGTCGTATAGCTCACCAAGGTTTAATTTAACAAGTAGGTTAGAGGTTTCAACTAAAAGTTGCTTAATTTGTTATACGCTATCTAAGTAACAAAAAATTATAAATTTACACCATTTGAACACCTACATTAACTCCCAGTAACTCCATAAAAAGCCCGTATAAGTGTTGCTCATATCGTTATTATGTAGTACTGCTTTCCCAAGAATAAGTAGAAATAGTATTGGTACTGGTGGTTTGATGGTGGTGATTGTGATGGTGGTGGTGACGGTATTGGTGTGGCGGTCGTGATGATAGTGGTAGTGATGGTGGTGGTGATGGTGATGATGATAGTGGTGATAATGGTGGTGTCGATGATGGTGCCGATGCTAGTTGTAATAGTGGTATTGGTGGTCGTCGTCGTGGTAGTGATAGTGGTGATGGCGATGCTAGTGGTGATGGTGATAATGGGATGATGGTGGTCATGGTAATGGTGATGATGGTTGTGATGATGTTTGTGGTGGTGGTAATGGCCATAATGGTGATATTCGTGGTGATGTTGGTAATGATGATGATGGTGGTGATGATGGTCGTGATGATGATGAGGGTCGTGGTGGTGACAATGGTTGTGGTGATGATAGTCGTGGTGGTGATGATTGTCGTGGTGGTGATGATGGTTATGGTGGTGGTGATGATGATGGTTATGGTAATGGTGATGATGGTTGTGATGGTGACGATGGTGGTTGTGGTGGTGATGATGATGGTTTTGGTGATGATTATGGCAAGAGGTGATGGTGATGATGGTTGTGGTGATGATTATGGTCGTGGTGATGATGCTTGTGGTGATGTTGGTTGTAGTGGTGATGATGGTTATGGTGATGTTGGTCGTGGTGATGATACTTGTGGTGATGATGGTTGTAGTGGTGATGATGGTTATGGTGATGATGATGGTCGTGGTGATGATGCTTGTGGTGATGATGATTGTAGTGGTGATGATGGTTATGGTGATGATGATGGTCGTGGTGATGATGGTTATGGTGATGATGGTCGTGGTGATGATGTTTGTGGTGATGATGGTTGTAGTGATGATGATGGTTATGGTGATGATGGTGATTATGATCGTGATGGTGATGATGATGGTTATGGTGGTGATAATGATGGTTGTAGTGGTGATGGTGGTTATGGTGATGATGATGGTCGTGGTGATGAAGCTTGTGGTGATGATGGTTGTAGTGATGATGATGGTCGTGGTGATGATGCTTGTGGTGATGATAGTGGTAGTAGTGATGATGGTTATGGTGATGATGATGGTCGTGGTGATGGTGATTATGATCGTGGTGGTGATGATGATGGTTATGGTGGTGATTATGATCGTGGTGATGGTGGTGATAGTGATTGTGGTGATGATGGTTGTAGTGATGATGTTTGTGGTGGTGATGGTCGTGGTGATGATGGTTGTGGTGGTGATGATGATGGTTGTGATGGTAATGATGGTTGTGGTGGTGATGAAGGTTGTGGTGGTATTAATGATGGTTGTGGTGATGATTATGGTCGTGGTGGTGATGATGATGGTTATGGTGGTGGTGATGATGATGGGCGTAGTAGTGATGGTCGTGGAGATGATGATGGTTGGGTGATGATAATGGTTGTGGTGGTGGTGATGGTTGTGGTGGTGATGGTTGTGGTGGTGATGGTCGTGGTGGTGGTGGTGGTGGTGATGGTTGTGGTGGTGATGATCATGATGGTCGTGGTGGTGATAGTGATGATAGGTTTGTGGTGGTAGTAATGATGGTAAGGGTCATAATGTTAGTGCTGAACACGATGGTGGCAGTATATCAGCGTTGGTGATGCTTGTGTTGATAGGGTGGTGGTTGTGGTGATAATTGTAGTAATAGATTAACGTTTGCAGTGGTAATAGTACAAGTATCGGTGGTGGCAGTCAGCATTAGTGTGGTAGTGATGGCGATACTAGTGGTGATAATAGTAATATCAGCGGTAGTGGCGATGGGGTTGGTAGTAACAGTGGGGTAGTACTGGGACTGGCTGTGGTTGTTAGTCTTTACAATGAATGCAAATTAGAATGTAAATATGTCAAGAATGGCTAGGAAAACAACCCAAAACCACAAACTAATGGAAGTTTGGATACGCAGAGAACTAAATTTTGCGAAAGAAAATAGCCCAACTATTGTTTGATTGAGGCTAATTCAGGCTAATTCTTAAACGAGATGCTTCCATAATTTAGCATAGGATTACCAATAACTTAATTAGTTGTTCATTATACGGTTCCAGCTCAAAAACGTTAAGGTGAGACTTTAAATTAATAATTATTATGAAGTCACACACAGCTGAGAAAGTAACCATTGCAATACAGGCAGTCTGAATACCTATACTTATACGACTGACTTTAATCGGTTGGTACTACCTTACATCACAGGTAAGCGTTGTTCAAAGTAAAAATAAAACAAAGATATACATAAAGGCTGGTTCACAACCAACGAGGACGGTAACCAGAATGAGAACGAGAAAGTTGAAATACATGTATTCAAATGGAAGCGTTCGCAATCGATGGGAAGCCTTCCCGGGCCCCGGGAACGGGAAAGAAGAGTTGCCCAAATTTTAACTTTCTCGTTCTCGTTCCCGGGCACGGCATATTAGATCCACATTATACATATTAGACTCTTCACTCTAGAGGTTGTTTTAGGCTGCCGTGACATGAAACAGCAATTAGTGCTCTCTATAGTCGCAAGCTGGAAACATGGAACTGGAAGAAATTAGTAGTAAATGTGCTTCCTAACCTCATCCCGACACCCGCAAATCCAATGAGCGTTGGTTCCTCGGGTGAAAGGGTCATTTGTAGTTTGTTTATGTGCACCTAAATATAATTGGTCAGTTAAAAACAAATGAAATCCCAATGCGCAAAATTGACTTTCACTTTGTGATCGATATGCATTCCCGTTCTCGTTACCGGGCTGTTGTGAACCAATATCTTGCATGGTGCATTGCTTCCCGTTCTCGTTTCCGTTCTGGTTACCGTTCTTGGGCGGTTGTGAACCAGCTTTAATTGTGCACGAGGCAAGGTACATATGTAAAATAAGAAAATCGTTGCTTATAATCAGGGTCCGGACTCTGATGACATCATCATTCAATTATTACATCATAGGCACATAAATCCTTGTTATGAGTTACAGTTTATGAAAATGTGTGTATATTTATTGGGCAATTTTTTTCGATTTTATTAAAATTATTTTGTCAATTTCTTTCCCTTTGGTCTTTATTTAGTGATTTCTTTGCATTTACATCGAGTATATAAAGATTTTTATATTATTGACATTTTACATGAGGTTACCTTTTTTTTAAGTTTTTTTTATTAAACTGAAATAACCAGACAGCAAAAGCCCAATTGTACTGTTGTTTCCTACCACTTCCTCACTGCTACTGATGCACCTTTCATACACAAGAAAGTACACTATTCGACTGAGAAATAACCATATTTAATGGTTAATCTGAAACGGGTGGAGGGGTGGCTATTGTCAGGGCAACAGATAGATTTCATTACAGTTATGAATTCATATCCCAAACGAGATGAGGCAAGTCAGTTTTCTCTTTCTCGCGTTAATAAGTGCTTACAGTCATGTTGCTGTCGTCATAGACTGTGAAGTTCTCTTCATTACTAATAGATTGTGTATAATCTGAGAACTCAAAACAGTTAATACTACAATTTTGTAAGACCTTCTTCAATTTTATTTATTTTTTTTATTTTCTTTTCAGACAAATAAGACCATGGAACAAATAATTAAATAGATACATAAATGTATAAGCTAATTTCTAAATTATCTCAGTATTCTATACCTACTTTTAAGCAGTTATACCTATATATAAATTAATTCACAACTCTATGTGCAATATTGTTAATAAATTTAAAAATATATTAGTTTAAGGTAACTTTTTGTAATTATTATGTCATTAGAATCATTTTATGGGTCATTTAGGTCATCAAAATGCGGGCTCTGGTTATTATCAATACTAGTTACTCAGTCAAGTTGTATAAGATTTATTAGCAGAATAACGCGGATGATTCGGCATTGTATGTCATGTCGCCCATGATTAAAAGCTTTCCCGAGCGTCAGTAACCGCACCTACCGCATGATGCAGCACTTGCGAGAAGCACAAAAGGAACACAATAAACATTCTTTGGTTTTATTTTAAGAGAGAAGCTTCTCTCTTTCTTCCATGATCATAATAGTGTTTCTCCTTGTGTAGGTCGAGCGTTGTTTGTTCAGCACCGTCTAACGAAAGGAGAAAGTCATACTCGGCTTTCTTAGTTAAGGCCGCGCACGAATGACAAGCCTTGCCAGAGATGAGAAGGCACTGTTTTAAAGCAGCGTCTATATGTTTGCTTTCTCTACCACGTACATAATAGGTAAAGAAGCGATTGTATTCCACCCAAAATTCGATATTGGGATTTCACCGTAAATACAGTTCGCCCTGAATAAAAATAACATTTTTAGAACATTGTCCGTCTGTGTGTGTGTGTGTGTGTGTGTGTGTGTGTGTGTGTGTGTGTGAAGAGCATAACTCAAAAACGAAAAGTTGGATAAGTACCAAACTTGGTATTTAAGTTCAGTATCTACCAAGGATTCCACACCGAGATTTTCAAGAAAATTCCCTCCGCCAACTAACCTTTACATGCAACGTTTTTCGAAAATTTTTATTTTCTAAAAAATGACTCTAACGAGTTTGATTAAAATACCTATATTAACGATATATACGTGACAAATAAAATGGAAATCTTGAATTTTCTGGAAATAGCCTGTGAAGTCCACTTCATTCAGAAGGAATTTTGTATAATCTTGTATAACTGGTAAACGTTAAGCGATAGACGAAAAGGTACTACACAAAAAATGCAGATATATTTAAAACACAATTTATTTAAAATATTTTTTTATGATATGAGCTAGTTCTGAGATATCCGTTATTACTAGTTCGAACTGTTCATTATTTGAATATTCTCTTAAGTCCTGTCAACATTCAGTTGTTTCTCGCGATTGCATGGAAACAGTATGGAATTTTAAGGCCAGCATATAGCGTCCAGTTCTTAAACACTTGACTATAGCTGTTCCCTTTGTATCTATAGCGAAATGTGTAATGTAACTATTTCTCCAAAGGTTTATTTGGATTAAAATGTAGTAGATAGAAAAATAAGATTTAGTAAGAATAGTTTGTACACACATTAATAAAGATAGAGGGTAGAGAAAGTCTTGTGAAAGTATCACATCAAATTTTTAGAAAAATGTGCTTGTATGTGTGTGTGTGTGCGCGCGCGCGCGCGCGTGTGTCTGTGAACAGCATACTTCAAAAACGAAAAATTGCATCAATACTAAATTTAATGTTTAAGTTCAGTATCTTCCAAGGATGTGACAAGGAGATTTTCAAGAAACTCTCTCTACACCACAAACTACCCTTTACATGGAACATTTTTTGAAAATTTCGATTTTCTAAAAAATGGCTTTAACGATTTTGATTAAAATACCATATATTAAAGAATTTACATGACAATAAAATGCATATCTTGAATTTTCTGTGAATAGCCTGTGAAGTCCGCTTCATTCGGTAGCAATTCTGTGGAATCTTGTATAGCTGGTAAACGTTAAGCGATACACGAAATCGACTACAAAAAAAAAAAAAAAAAAAAAAAAAGAATAAAAAAATAAAAATAAAATAAATAAATAAAAAATCTAATGTGTTACCCTCACATGACTTTCTCTACTCTTATACAAACTAGTTATACATACACTTATTCTCCATATGCTTCATGTTAATCGAGATATCGAGATGTTAATTTTATTACTACTTTTCTTGTAGATGCAAGGGGAATATGGTAGAATTTAAGCGATAGTCAAATCTTTTAAGAGCTTGTTGCTATGTGGCGCATTCCATTCTCTTTGTATGTACAGAACATAAAAAAATGAATAACGAATTCCCATTTGAGAAAAAGTATTGGAAAATTTAAGGAAATAACAAACAATATCTCAAAAATGGTTCACTCAAAAAAAAAAAATTATGATGTGTTACATTCACATGACTTTCTCTACTCTTATACAACTATTGTACAAAATATTTTTACAAACGCTTATTCCCCATCTACTTCATGTTAATCGAGATAAACATTTGCAGACTATCTTATTGCTAATTTTCTTGTAGATGTAAGGGGAATATATATTTACAAGGGCATTATAGAAATACAGTAGCGTTTCAGCACATACATATCTCTTAATAGCTGGTTGCCAGGTGCAGCACCATTACCTTTGCCACAGATTAATACTCTTTGCATATACAAGACAAAAGAAAATGAATAACGAATTCTCATTTGAGAAAATAAGTATTGAAAAATTTAAGGGAATAACAAGCAATATCTCGAAAATGGTTCACTCAACAAAAAAAGGTATATGACATAAATTGTGTATTTTAACGCGATCTACATTTTTTGTGTTGTAAAGGTTTGTCTATCTCTTATGGTTTACTAGTTATGCAAAAGTCGTTCACAATGAAGAATACTTTTGGAGACATTCCCAGAAAATTCAAGATATACATTTTATTTGTCATGAAAATATCTTAAACATATTATATTTTAATCAAAATATTAGAGCCATTTTTGAGAAAATTAAAATTTTCGAAAAATGTTCCATGTAAAGGGTAATCTGGAGTGGGTGGATTTTCTTGAAAACCTTCGTGTCGCATCTCTGGAATATACTGAACCTAAATACCAAGTTTGGTGTATATCCGACTGTTCGTTTCTGAGTTATGCTGTTCACAGACAGACACACAGACATGTTTCCAAAAATGCTTTTTTTGGATTCAGGGGGTCTCAAAACATGTATTTCCGGTGAAATCTCGGTATGGAATTTTTGGGTGGAATACAATACTTCCCCTACTTACTATACGTAGTAGAGAAAGTAATATATATGAAATAAATTGTGTATTTTAACGCGATCTACATTTTTGTGTAGTAAAATTTTGTCTATCTCTTATGGTTTACCAGTTATGCAAAAGTCTTTCACAATGAAGAATACTTTTGGAGATATTCCCAGAAAATTCGAGATATACATTTCATTTGTCATGAAAATATCTTAAACATATGATATTTTAATCAAAATGTTAGAGCCATTTTTGAGAAAATTAAAATTTTCGAAAACTGTTCCATGTAAAGGGTAATCTGGGGTGGGGGTATTTTCTTGAAAACATTCGCGTCGCATCTCTGGAAGATACTGAAGCTAAATACCAAGTTTGGTGTTTATCCGACTGTTCGTTCCTGAGTTATGCTGTTCACAGACACACAGACACACACACGGACATGTTTCCAAAAATGCTTTTTTTTTAATTCAGGGAGTGTCAAAACATATATTTTCGGTGAAATCTCGATATCGAATTTTTAGGTGGAATACAATACTTCCTCTACTTACTATACGTAATTGAGAAATTAAAAAAGCAGATCTCTTTAAAACACGCAATTCATTAGAAATAATTTTTTTGGTGGCTTAAGCCATTTCTGTGATATCTGTTATTAATGGTTCGAATTGTTCGTTACTTGGTCATTCTCTTAAAGTACTGTCAATATTCAGTTGTTTTTCGTGATTGCATGGACATTATGGAACTCTAATGCCAGCATATAGCGTCCAGTTCTGAAATATTTGACTATCGTTGTTCCCTTTGTGCCTATAACGAAATGTGCAATATAACTATGTCTGCAAAGCTTTATTTGGATAAAAATTTAGTGGATAGAAAAATATGCTTTAGAAGGAATAGTTTGTATACCCAGTAATGAACGACAGAGAGTAGCGAAAGTCATGTGAATGTATCGCATCAGATTTTTTTAGTTATGCTGTTCACAACACAGACTCACATTCGTGGCTTTTAGATTCAGGAAGTCCCAAAATGAGGATTTCCAGTGAAATCTTGAAATCGAAGTTTTGTATAGTATGCAATACTTCGCCTACTTACTGTAGGTGCGTAGAAGAGAAAGTAAAACTCAGAATTCTATAGGATTAAAAGTAACTGTTAGGCTGGATGTTCGAAGTTGAATTGTTACTACTACTATCATTACTACTACTCTCAATGCTAGCACTATTGCCATCTACAGAGTGAGCCAAAAGACTCCGAACCGCTTGCGCGTTGTTTTTCCTGTCCGCGTCCTCGGCGCTTGTTGCCGTCTACCGCTATCATAGAAAGGCGCGGATGAAACCATACAACATTTTTAAAACTACTTTTAAAGGCTTTACTTACCAACTTTATGAAAGGAGGGCGCTGAAACTGGCCACCGTCGTTGTCCATACATTTTTGGCACCTCTTTAGGAAACTATCCATCACTCGCCGTAGTTCACGTTGAGAAATTTCCTGGCGGATATTTTGTTTTAATTCCTCCAGGGTGTGTGGGTTTGTCTTGTACACTTTATGTTTTAAGTTACCTCGGAGGGTTATTTTATGAACAATATTACCTGCTGCGCGGTGTTTTTCCACTGGGCGTGTGGAAATATGATAACGCACTGCTGCTTTAAACAAAGTCACACTGTTGTGGTTTAGCTTTGCAGTGTGAAGTGTAGCTTTGAGTTGACGGTGATGTGATGTAGTTCAGTTATTACGAGTTATTTATTATTTTGTCCTGTACTTAGTCATAAAGTATATTATGGCTCAGTATATGTTTTCTACTGCACAGCGTGTATTTATTTATGACTCGTATATGTTAACTCAGTCAGCTCACCAAGTGAAAGTCGATTTGCAGAAAGATTTCCAGGTGTAAAAGTTCCAGGCCGAACAACAATCCATGACTTTATAGTGAAGTTCAGGCCACAGGAAGTGTTCAGGCTAAGAAATCTAAAATACGGCGTTCGGTTCTTACCGAAGAAGCATTAGACGACATCGGTCATCTTTGGAAAATTCCCCCCAAAATGTCCTAAAGAGGTGCCAAAATGTATGGACGACGGTGGCCAGTTTCAGCATCTCCTTTCATAAAGTTGGTAAATAAAACCATTAAAACTATTTTTAAAAATGTTGCATGGTTTCATCCGCGCCTTTCTGTGATAGCGGAGACGGCAACCAGCGCCGAGGACGCGGACAGGTAAAACACCGCGCAGGCGGTTCCGAGTCTTTTGGCTCATTCTGTAGTTCCCGGGGTCCGGGTTCAAACCCGGCGGAGAGCGATGGAATTTTTCGGGTGTAAAAATCCTTAGCATGGCTTCCTTCGGAAGGGAAGTAAAGCCGGTGGTCCCGTGTAGCAGATTTAAGGCACGTAAAAGAACCTCAAGCCTGATAAAGAGGCCTCTGAGCAAAATTTCCGTCTTTAACGCCCAATATAGAATAGGAGGCCAAGAACTACAGAAGTGAGTGTCCATAAATAAAGCTCAGTTTAATTTTTTACCATTCACCACAGTAAACATATAGTTCAAATGTAATAACGCTTCTTTGTGCTTTAAAGGGGATTATTGAAGTTTCTTGCAAGTTAATAACGAATATTAATCTTTACGTAATGATTTGAAGACAGAACCGTACTAGGCCATCTGAGGGTAGAGGGTTAAGGAGGAAGGGTTTTCGTTGAAGTGTGTCTACCTTAAACTGTTTTCGCTCAAACTAATTGGAAGGATATAGAGATTAATATAAATACTTTTCTTATACATGTCGTTCTTTAAAATATTAACTTTGATAATACACCTAAAATTTATATTATTTTGTATTCATTTCATAATGTTATATTATTATATTATTTCTGAAGGATCGTGCCTTAAATAAGGTTGTCTCCTAAGTAATGTAGGTTTAAGTTTGGTGTTTTATAAGATAGAAATGATTTTCTTTGGTTCACCAATGCTATTTACAGAATGCCATGGCTAGTATTGCGTATATTGCGAGAATATGTCAGTCGTCAGTTGTTAATACACAATCACAAAATGGAAGTTGTAAAGTTTGAGACTGGAGTCCTTCTAAAGCACTACTGGAAACAAGATTATAAAGCTGCTCCCACGGCTCGAAAAATATGTGATGTGGAAGGAGAAGGTGTATTTAGCGATTGTGTGGCACAACGATGGTTTCAACGTTTCAACACTGGAGAAGAAAACACTAAACATTTATCACGTTTTGGGACATATCAATTATGGGATATTGAGAATACACAGAGTTTTGGAAGAAAATCCTCAAAAAAGACTCGTAGGCTGTCAGAAGAACTTGGTCCATCAAAAGATACATACATCGCCAGATTAAGAAACTTGGAAAATCAAACAGAAGCTGTAGATCTGCACCTCATGAAATGACACCTCAACAGGCCTAACGAGAATGGATATCTGCCGTCAGCTTATCGGTAATCCCATGGATGATAGATTTATCAGGAGAATTGTCATATGTGATGAAAAGTGGGTCTATTACCGCAACCTGACGCCTTGAAACAGTGTCTCAGCCCCCATCAACCTGTCAAAGTCATCGTAAAAAGAAATCAGTTCAGCCCCAAAGTAATGTAGTTTGTCTGGTGGAATTGAGAAGGAGTGGTTCACTGGGAGTTTGTTCCAAACGGGAGTCCAGTCAATGTGGATCTTTATTCTCAACAACTGGAACGAGTTCATGAAATTTTGAGTCGAAGATACCCAATATTAGTTAACCGAAATAGAGTTCGCTGCGGGAAGACAATGTAACACCCCATACTGCACGAACAATCATGGCAAAAATTCGGGAATTGGAAGGAGTAGAAGTTGCAGGCACACCCAGCATACAGCCCTGATTTTGCGCCTTCAAATTACCATCTGTTTCGATTTCTTGCGTGGAAGAAATTTCGAAAATATTGAAGCTGTGGAAGTGGGTCTCGCCGAATTCTTCGCACAAAAAAAAAAAAAAAAAAAAAACAGACTGGTACCGTTGCGTAATAAACCTCGCTGAAAGATGGCTAAAGGGCATAAAATCTGATGGTCTCTACTTTGAAGAGTGGTTTAATTTCTTGTCAGAAGACGTTCCAAATAGAGTTTTGCTTAAAAACTGGCATTGCTTATCAGACTGTGTATATATGCGACTAATGTTAAAATTTCATTCCCTGGTAACCAGCATCATCAAATGAGACAAGAGTGAAATTATTAGTAGGTAAATATAGAGAGAGCGGGGCCACTTTTTTGGGCATATATGGGAAAGCATAGGGAAAACGAGGCTAGATGAGGCGGTTCAAGGAGGAAAATGGGTTTATATGGGAGTCATAGGGAATACGACAACTGATACTAGGCTAGACAAGTGTTGAAGGAGGGAAATTCGTTTATATGGAAGAGATAGTGGAGAGGTGTTAGACTAGATAGAGGTTGAGCAGTGGAGTATGGTTTAAATGAGAGGTATAGGAAAACGAGCAGAGGTGTAGGGCTAGACAGAGATCGAGGAGTAGAGCATTCTTTTATATGAGAGAGGTAGGGAACAGGAGGAGAGGTATTAGGCTAGACAGAGGTAGAGGAGTAGAGTATGGTTTATATGAGAGATATAGGAAAACGAGGAGAGGTGTTAGACTAGACAGAGTTGAAGGGTAGAGTATGTCTTTTATATGAGAGAGGTAGGGAACAGGAGGAGAGGTGTTAGGCTAGACAGAGTTGAAGGTTGGAGCTTGTCTTTTATATGAGAGAGGTAGGGAACAGGGGTAGGAGTGTTAGGCTAGACAGAGGTCGAGGAGTAGAGTATGGTTTATATGTGACATATAGGAAAACGAGAGAGGTATTAGGCTAGAAGGGTTTGACTGTGTGTTTATAAGGAGAGACGAGAAAACGGAGAGATCCTATGCTAGGATATACAGGTGTTAAAGCTAGAATGTGTTTTATATAGGTTAGATAGGAACCCAAGGAGAGATACTCAGCTAGACAAGGGCAGCAGGGGAATGAGCTTTATGAGAGGTAGCGATACGACGAGAAATGCTAGACTAGACAGAGATTTACAGTAGAGTATGCGTTTATATGTATGAGGGATATAGGAACAGGAGGAGAGGTATTAGGCTAGACAGAGGTTGAGGAGTAGAATATGTTTTATATGAGAGAGGTATAGGAAAACGAGGAGAAGTGCTAGGCTAGCCAGAGGTTAAGGGGTACAGTATGCGTTTATAGGGAAAAGATAGGGAAAACGAAGAGAGCTGTTAGACTAGACAGGGCTTGAAGGGTAGAATAAACTTTTTATATGGGAGATATAGCAAACCGAGGAGAGGTATTAGGCTAGGAGAGTTTGAGTATGCGTTTATATGTATGAGGGATATAGGAACAAAAGGAGAGGTATTAGGCTAGACAGAGTTGAAGGGTAGAGTGTGTTTTCATATGAGAGAGGTAGGGAAAACGAGGAGAGGTGTTAGGCTAGACAGATACTGAAGGAGTAGCAATATGGGTTTATATACAGGATAGATAGGGAATAAGAGGGGAGGTGTTAGACTTTGAAAGTGACTTTAGACGCAACTTCATGGAAAACTGTTTCCAGGCAATGTTAGAACGCTAATTCTAGACATCTCCATCACGTAACCCGCTCACGCAGAAAGGTGACCTACAAAGGGAAAAAAGGTGACCCAGTCAGGGAAAAAGGTGGCCCACTCACGTAAAACGGTGACCCACAAAGGGAAAAAGGTGATCCACTCAGGGAAAAAGGGGACCCACTCAGGGAAAAAGGTGACCCACACAGGGAAAAAGGTACTCACTCACACTAACAGGCAAGTAATTCCGGTAGTATCACAGGGTAGGACAGATTCCGGGAAGCGGATATAGCATAGTTCCGTATGATGTTACAGGTAATTCAGAGAGTATCATGGGTATTTAGGATAATTCAAGTATCATAGGTGTTTAGAGTCACTCAGCTAGTATCACAGGAGGCTAGAGTCCAGAGGCAGGGCGTATCATAGCTGTATATGACTTCACGGGCAATTCAGCTAGTATCGTGAGCATTTAAGCTAATTCAGCTAGTATCACAGGAGGCTAGATTCCAGAGGCTGACTGCATCATAGCTGTGCATGATTTCACAGGTAATTAGCTAGTATCGTAGGTATTTAGGCTAATTCAGCTAGTATCACAGGAGGATAGATTCCAGGGGTTGCGTATTGCATAGTTTCGTATTTCACAGATAGTTCAGGTAATATCGTAAGTATGCGGGTAATCAGCATAGTTTCACAGATATTGTTGATAATTTCGATCTGCGACTTATATCATAGCTATTTAAGGTAATTGCAGGTGATTCAGGTTGTATCAAAGGTATTTGAGCCATTTTAACAGATAATTCACATAGTATCATTGATATTTAGGGTAAAGCAGATAGTAACAAAGTTGGTTGTGCTAATTTGGAGCAGGGATTCGTATCAGAGCTATTCAAGGTAATTTCACATGATTCGGGTAGTATCACAGGTATTTAAGTCATTTTAACAGCAATTCAACTAGTATCACAGATACTCATGGTAACATAGAGAGTAACTAGATTATAAACATTTCTCATTCAACGTTACAACAATTTATATACTTTTTCTAAATCTTACAAACTTATATGCTAAACAGTTATTTTAGGATGCGGAGAGGGATAAACTGCATATTGGTTCACAAATTGAAAAGCTTTGCGTCAACATACCTTTATTTTAGTTCGTTGTAGGTGTCTCTCCCCTTTTATCTAGGCTTCAGACTAGCACTAGGATTGCTCCTAATGGCAGGGTTACCACCTTCTCTTCCATCTTCTTCTTTCTTCATCAGGCGTCTCCTAGTTGCATACACAACACACGCATAAACTTCATTTTAAAGATTGTAGACTCACGAGAAAATCTTCATCTTCGACTTACATTCTCTTAAGCACTGTTTGTAATACTGTAATGTCCATACGCATAGGTAGTTATTCCATCCTCAGCAATAATTCTTTTATCTTCAAAGGGATTCAATGTAATTTTATTCACTTGCACTGTGGTAACAGCATGCTTTCGTGATAGGATTAGATTCATGGGCGTTCTGATGATTTCACAGGTTTTAAGACAGTCTGTATAGCTGTCAAACGTAACGTACTGCTTAATAGCGCTACGTTTCATACCTTTAATCTTTTTTATCATCGAGCCTTCAATATCTAAAGCATACATCTTAGGTCGTAGTCCAACAAAGCGTAGGATGATTTTGCCATTAACCTCATCTTTAAATTTTCCCAATACCTTCTTGTTCTGAGTAGAGTGGCATATATGCTTGACAGGGTAATCAGCTGTATCGAGATGCTCAAGAAAACGTAGCTTCTCCTGGTATACATCTTCAGTTGTTACGCGATGAATGAATGAATCAGTGTCCATATACATAAGCTTCAGGTTTTCAGCTCCATAATAAGGCAACAACACGTCGTAATGATAGTGATACATTAATGTCTTGGAGATGTCCAACACACTCATTCCAATGTATATAGGCTTGTTGAACACAATCTGACAAGAGGCCATATGTACAGCAGCTAGATTAGCAGCATATATCGACCTATCAATAAACGTAGGCTTGGCGATCAACTTTTCTAGAGTCTTTTCATTTGTCACCAGTCGTATAGCCACACGGTTAAGCAGGTTCTCCACAGTTTTTCCATACATGGCTTTGTTAAAGAGCTTGTAGAGATCCTTCTCGAAGTCATTTGCAACTTGTTGTCGTAGTTTGTTGTTAAATTCCACATAAGGTTTCAACCACCGAGACCGTCGGAATTGTAGCACACGATGGATTTTTGCTAGTCGTAGTCCATGACTAAGAGTCTGCTTCAAAGCCATGTAATGCACTACATACTTCTTACGAGGTCCAAGATGGGGGATATGTTTCTTTGTAGATGCTTCCAATGGCTTCATACACTCAGGCAGGAAAGGTAGATCGTTGTGTAGATCGTGAAGTGCTACAGGATACTCGATGTCAACTTCTAATATGTAGCCATGAGGATCATCTTCTTGTACTCGTTCTAAGTTGATTTCTTCCGGCGAAACCCACTGAAATCCACCAAAAGGAAGGGCGTGACACATTGCCCACCCATATTGGTTATTGGCGTCCTCGTATGTGATAAATTGAGTTGGTCTCGACGGATCAAACTTCTCCACATGTGTCATTAGCTTCTGCATACCGATGGGAAACCTGGCATAAACCTCCTCTTATACCTGATTCCACCATGAGTAGTTGATCATAATATTGTAACAGCTCCAGCTTAATTCCAGTATACAGTAACATAGCGTCCCATGTAAGTCCTGGAGAGGTAAAATAATGTGCGGGATCAACTTTGTGTGTTTTGAGGGTTTGCTCTCTGAATGTCTCAAAGGCATCAGCTAGTAGAAGTACATCCGAAGTTAAGTACAGGTCGCTGTATTCGCCCAGGTTTCTCACATTAAACTGCTCCCATACATTTCTCGCATGATCGTAGTCCGCATCACTAATTTCTTCTTCGTTTAATCTATTGTAGAAGGAGTCCTTGGGAGGCAAGCAGGTCTCGTTCAGGACATCCCAGGAAGTGACGTAATCATAGGGAAATACTCCCTTACGAGTCATCAACTTCAATTTGTCTTCTCCAAAGTACTTTAGTGTTTCAGGATATGAGGTTAGATTTTTACCAACTTATCCAAGCTTGTACTGAGGAATCGGAAGCTGTCCACAAATCAAAGCTTTATATCTCCTACATACTTGGTGAATGAGATATAGCTTTCTTCAGAGTTAGGAATTACCTCCACACGTTCACTTGTACAACCCAGCTCCTTAACAATGAAATGAGAGTCATATCCGCTAAGGTTATGCATGAAGACTGTAATATATTTAGGTGTTTTACAGGTTAAATTGCATTCATTATGAAGACTTCCACGATATTCACCGCTGATGTGATCATGGTCGTGTACTTTATAGTTCTCTTCTGTAAAGGGTTTTCCACACAAGTAGCATGTCGTTGAAGACTCAAAATCCTTTTGCATCTGGTCCTTAAGTTTCAGAGGCTTGGCAGATTTGTATATATTACCAATCATTGTAGCAAGAGCTGTCAGGTAGAGCATAAACTTCTGAGCAGCATCATAACCACGATACACATAGGGTTGCTTAGGAAGACCATTTTCGAGATGTTCAACACTGGATATAGGCTCGACGTAAACACAGAAGCTCATTGGTGAGTGCTCTTGATAAGAGGTTGTATAGGAAGTTTCAGGATTGGGTATACACGTATGGCATGGAGTGAGAATACTCTCAAATCAGCATAGATGATATAAGGTACTTTCAGCATCCTCTCAACATTTTTAAACTGTACAATTGATTTCTCCTTGGTAGGCATAACTACCCTCGCAACACCATGTTGATTACAGATTTATGTATGTTCTTGTAGTTTTTCCAGTCCACTTCGCCCGCTCTGATCATCAAAATGTGTAAAGCAGCGCTTACAGGTATAAACAAGTCCACTACGGTTAGTTTTCTGACGTCGAACGAGTTTCTCAAAATTCTTTATATATACGTAGTGATGTTTTCCACTACTGTCATTCAATAGTAGCAGGTCACAGTGTTCAGGTAGTTCAATGTCAGCAACCTTTATCGGATACACTTCGTGCTTCTCATCCAGCCCGAAAACGTTGATAGATATCTTGTTAAGCTTCTCAAATATTAGATATTTGAGAATGTGGAGTAGGGTAAGAAACGCAGCTGAAGTCGTACTTATCTTGAAGTTGTTTGTATTTGCTGACGCGTTGAGGCTTGGTGCTGACGAATTTGGCCAGTATAGAATACAAAAAGCATTTCTCATCACTAAAGTTCTGAATGTTTATACACGCTTTCCTTGCTTCAACAGATGCCGGTAGGGGTATGTAGCTACTTCCACGTAACGGATTGTACTTGTTGCTACGAAGTCGAACTCCTTCCACAGCAAGCAAAGCCCAGTTGCTACCCATAAGCTGAGACTCCTCCATTTCAGTCACCAATTTTTTGAATTTCACTTCCATCGTTGACTCCAGTTCAGTTTCTAGGAAAACAGGCTGATTCCGTGTTTTAAATGTTTTGTCAGTTTCTCCAATACTGTTAACAAATCGACAGTCAGCCAGCAGATTAATTTTAACACTCTTGTGAATACCAAGCTCTTTATGCACAGCCTAAATTATCCGTTGTTTTGCCTCATGCAGATACATATTCAGGTCCTTAGGTGATTCACATCGTGTAAAATATGATTTCAATCGTCATTCGAATGAAGTTTCATATTCTTTCATATCACAGTCCTCTATTGTTGACAGTAACTGATGTTTAGTAGGCTGTAATCTTCTTTTCTTCTGAGAACTGCTTATTTCACATACATCCTCGTGTCGCTGCCCCTTATAACCATCATTGAAGGTCAAGCTACAATGTTTACACTTGAAGAGCTTCTTGCAGCTCATCTCGTGTCTTCTATTGTGATAACCTGGGAGGAACTTCTTCCCATATTTTCCGTATGCGTATCCAGTAGCGCTTGGAATAATATCCTTATACGCTGAGTTATTCATCTTTATTCTTGATGTAATAACATATTAATCCTTCTTCAAGAGAAACGTAGACCTCTTCACCTTGATAACACTTTAGAAAGCTGATTATTCTTGGAGAGAACACGATGTTAACACTTCAAGACTAATTAGCACAATGAAGTCCAATGCCCTAGATCACCCTGTTTATAGAGGGAGCACGAACCTTTTAGATCAATCATAAACTCGCTCCATAACTAGTTGTATATGATCGCTCTACGCGCATTAACCTCCGTCATATAACCTCACGCCCAGAGACAGGATGTTTATGACGTTATACCCAGAGACAGGATGTCTGGTAGTATAAAACACGTTTAAACTCGTCTCGTAACTACATGTATATGCTGTCACACCAACAAGAGAAGTATTCACACACCCTTATTCAGACATGTTGCCATTCAAAGCCTAGCACAAACACCACCACCACTGCCACCAACCAATTACACCAAATCTAGCACAAGCTCTATTATCACAATACTTAAAAGGAAAGGCTTAAAAAGTAACGTAGAAGATTTTCTCCCTTGTTTAGCTAAATGTATGTATATACTACATTATTTCATGTTTTCATTCCTTTTCAATTCTTCCTTTCCATCTTCCCACAGAAAGACCATTGCATTTTACTACAATCACGAGCAAAGCAATTTTGACAGAGTTACAGACATTCTAAGCTTCTAGAATCGAACCTGGTAATACTTTTAATAAACACATTTTTAGTAATTTAGATCCCCCACATCAGCGTCTACCATTTAATCTTTACTCGAACCTAAGGTGATACATAGGCTTGAAGATATATGAAATCACCCCTTCGGGATTCGATCTGAGTACTTTAAAGTAATTATTGTCATGATAACGATATTTAGGAACTAGGTACTCTTTTTACACTTTACTTGACGTGTCTATCTAAAATGGATTACGAGTTATTAAATTTGTAAGTAAATTTCATTGAATCGGATTCGAACCCTGAACACCAGGAACAAAATTATTTTTAATATTAGTTTGGTATGTTAATCAAGGCTGTATGCAGTTACGCAATCAACCTAAGTGATATACCTAGAGTATAGAGGAAAATGAAGGAAATCATTAAAAGATCGGGATTCGAACTAAAGAAAACTGATTGACATTTATATATAGCATTAAATATACATCATAGGAACTATCAAACAAGCTTTGATCCATCCCTCTATCTCTCATAGTTTCCGAGATAATGGATATTTTAAAATTAAGGATCGAACCCTACTCCACTTTCTGAAATATCTAAATTTGAGATGCTTAAGAAGATGTCTATCAACGTTTTCGGGCTGGATGAGAAGCACGAAGTGTATCCGATAAAGGTTGCTGACATTGAACTACCTGAACACTGTGACCTGCTACTATTGAATGACAGTAGTGGAAAACATCACTACGTATATATAAAGAATTTTGAGAAACTCGTTCAACGTCAGAAAACTAACCGTAGTGGATTGTTTATACCTGTAAGCGCTGCTTTACACATTTTGATGATCAGAGCGGGCGAAGTGGACTGGAAAAACTACAAGAACATACACCAATCTGTAATCAACATGGTGTTGCGAGGGTAGCTATGCCTACCAAGGAGAAATCAATTGTACAGTTTAAAAATGTTGAGAGGATGCTGAAAGTACCTTATGTCATCTATGCTGATTTGAGAGTATTCTCACTCCATGCCATACGTGTATACCCAATCCTGAAACTTCCTATACAACCTCTTATCAAGAGCACTCACCAATGAGCTTCTGTGTTTACGTCAAGCCTACATCCAGTGTTGAACATCTCGAAACTGGTCTTCCTAAGCAACCCTATGTGTATCGTGGTTATGATGCTGCTCAGAAGTTTATGCTCTACCTGACATCTCTTGCTACAATGATTGGTAATATATACAAATCTGCCAAGCCTGTGAAACTTAAGGAACAGCAGCAAAAGGATTTTGAGTCTTCAACGACATGCTACTTGTGTGGAAAACCCTTTACAGAAGAGAACTATAAAGTACACGACCATGATCACATCAGCGGTGAATATCGTGGAAGTCTTCATAATGAATGCAATTTAACCTGTAAAACACCTAAAAATATTACAGTCTTCATGCATAACCTTAGCGGATATGACTCTCATTTCATTGTTAAGGAGCTGGGTTGTACAAGTGAACGTGTGGAGGTAATTCCTAACTCTGAAGAAAGCTATATCTCATTCACCAAGTATGTAGGAGATATAAAGCTTTGATTTGTGGACAGCTTCCGATTCCTCAGTACAAGCTTGGATAAGTTGGTAAAAATCTAACCTCATATCCTGAAACACTAAAGTACTTTGGAGAAGACAAATTGAAGTTGATGACTCGTAAGGGAGTATTTCCCTATGATTACGTCACTTCCTGGGATGTCCTGAACGAGACCTGCTTGCCTCCCAAGGACTCCTTCTACAATAGATTAAACGAAGAAGAAATTAGTGATGCGGACTACGATCATGCGAGAAATGTATGGGAGCAGTTTAATGTGAGAAACCTGGGCGAATACAGCGACCTGCACTTAACTTCGGATGTACTTCTACTAGCTGATGTCTTTGAGACATTCAGAGAGCAAACCCTCAAAACACACAAAGTTGATCCCGCACATTATTTTACCTCTCCAGGACTTACATGGGACGCTATGTTACTGTATACTGGAATTAAGCTGGAGCTGTTACAATATTATGATCAACTACTCATGGTGGAATCAGGTATAAGAGGAGGTTTATGCCAGGTTTCCCATCGGTATGCAGAAGCTAATGACACATGTGGAGAAGTTTGATCCGTCGAGACCAACTCAATTTATCACATACGAGGACGCCAATAACCAATATGGGTGGGCAATGTGTCACGCCCTTCCTTTTGGTGGATTTCAGTGGGTTTCGCCGGAAGAAATCAACTTAGAACGAGTACAAGAAGATGATCCTCATGGCTACATATTAGAAGTTGACATCGAGTATCCTGTAGCACTTCACGATCTACACAACGATCTACCTTTCCTGCCTGAGTGTATGAAGCCATTGGAAGCATCTACAAAGAAACATATCCCCCATCTTGGACCTCGTAAGAAGTATGTAGTGCATTACATGGCTTTGAAGCAGACTCTTAGTCATGGACTACGACTAGCAAAAATCCATCGTGTGCTACAATTCCGACGGTCTCGGTGGTTGAAACCTTATGTGGAATTTAACAACAAACTACGACAACAAGTTGCAAATGACTTCGAGAAGGATCTCTACAAGCTCTTTAACAAAGCCATGTATGGAAAAACTGTGGAGAACCTGCTTAACCGTGTGGCTATACGACTGGTGACAAATGAAAAGACTCTAGAAAAGTTGATCGCCAAGCCTACGTTTATTGATAGGTCGATATATGCTGCTAATCTAGCTGCTGTACATATGGCCTCTTGTCAGATTGTGTTCAACAAGCCTATATACATTGGAATGAGTGTGTTGGACATCTCCAAGACATTAATGTATCACTATCATTACGACGTGTTGTTGCCTTATTATGGAGCTGAAAACCTGAAGCTTATGTATATGGACACTGATTCATTCATTCATCGCGTAACAACTGAAGATGTGTACCAGGAGAAGCTACGTTTTCTTGAGCATCTCGATACAGCTGATTACCCTGTCAAGCATATATGCCACTCTACTCAGAACAAGAAGGTATTGGGAAAATTTAAGGATGAGGCTAATGGCAAAATCATCCTACGCTTTGTTGGACTACGACCTAAGATGTATGCTTTAGATATTGAAGGCTCGATGATAAAAAAGATTAAAGGTATGAAACGTAGCGCTATTAAGCAGTACGTTACGTTTGACAGCTATACAGACTGTCTTAAAACCTGTGAAATCATCAGAACGCCCATGAATCTAATCCTATCACGAAAGCATGCTGTTACCACAGTGCAAGTGAATAAAATTACATTGAATCCCTTTGATGATAAAAGAATTATTGCTGAGGATGGAATAACTACCTATGCGTATGGACATTACAGTATTACAAACAGTGCTTAAGAGAATGTAAGTCGAAGATGAAGATTTTCTCGTGAGTCTACAATCTTTAAAATGAAGTTTATGCGTGTGTTGTGTATGCAACTAGGAGACGCCTGATGAAGAAAGAAGAAGATGGAAGAGAAGGTGGTAACCCTGCCATTAGGAGCAATCCTAGTGCTAGTCTGAAGCCTAGATAAAAGGGGAGAGACACCTACAACGAACTAAAATAAAGGTATGTTGACGCAAAGCTTTTCAATTTGTGAACCAATATGCAGTTTATCCCTCTCCGCATCCTAAAATAACTGTTTAGCATATAAGTTTGTAAGATTTAGAAAAAGTATATAAATTGTTGTAACGTTGAATGAGAAATGTTTATAATCTAGTTACTCTCTATGTTACCATGAGTATCTGTGATACTAGTTGAATTGCTGTTAAAATGACTTAAATACCTGTGATACTACCCGAATCATGTGAAATTACCTTGAATAGCTCTGATACGAATCCCTGCTCCAAATTAGCACAACCAACTTTGTTACTATCTGCTTTACCCTAAATATCAATGATACTATGTGAATTATATGTTAAAATGGCTCAAATACCTTTGATACAACCTGAATCACCTGCAATTACCTTAAATAGCTATGATATAAATCGCAGATCGAAATTATCAACAATATCTGTGAAACTATGCTGATTACCCGCATACTTACGATATTACCTGAACTATCTGTGAAATACGAAACTATGCAATACGCAACCCCTGGAATCTATCCTCCTGTGATACTAGCTGAATTAGCTTAAATGCTCACGATACTAGCTGAATTGCCCGTGAAATCATATACAGCTATGATACGCCCTACCTCTGGACTTTAGCCTCCTGTGATACTAGCTGAGTGACTTTAAACACCTATGATACTTGAATTATCCTAAATACCCACGATGCTATCTGAATTACCCGTAACATCATACGGAACTATGCTATATCCGCTTCCCGGAATCTGTCCTACCCCGTGATACTCCCGGAATTACTTGCCTGTTAGTGTGAGTGGGTACCTTTTTCCCTGTGTGGGTCACGTTTTTCCGTGAGTGGGTCACCTTTTTCCCTGAGTGGGTACCTTTTTCCCTGAGTGGGTCACCTTTTTCCCTGTGTGGGTACCTTTTTCCCTGAGTGGGTCACCTTTTTCCCTGAGTGGGTCACCTTTTTCCCTTTGTGGGTCACCTTTTTGCGTGAGTGGGCCACCTTTTTCCCTGATTGGGTTACCTTTTTTCCCTTTGTAGGTCACCTTTTTGCGTGAGCGGGTTACGTGATGGAGATGTCTTGAATTAGCGTTCTAACATTGCCTGGAAACAGTTTTCCATTAAGTTCGCGTGTAAAGTCACTTTCAAAGTCTAACACCTCCCCTCCTATTCCTTATCTATCCTGTATATAAACCCATATTTCTACTCCTTCAGTATCTGTCTAGCCTAATACCTCTCCTCGTTTTCCCTACATCTCTCATATGAAAACATACTCTACCCTTCAACTCTGTCTATCCTAATACCTCTCCTCCTGTTCCTATATCCCTCATACATATAAACGCATACTCAAACTCTCCTAACCTAATACCTCTCCTCGGTTTGCTATATCTCCCATATAAAAGGTTTATTCTACCCTTCAAGCCCTGTCTAGTCTAACAGCTCTCTTCGTTTTCCCTATCTTTTCCCTATAAACGCATACTGTACTCCTCAACCTCTGGCTAGCCTAGCACTTCTCCTCGTTTTCCTATACCTCTCTCATATAAACGCATACTCTACTCTAAACCTCAGTCTAGTCTAGTATTTCTCCTCGTATCGCTACTTCTCATAAAGCGCATTCCCCTGCTGCCCCTATCTAGCTGAGTATCTCTCCTTGGGTTCCTATCTAACCTATATAAAACACATTCTACCTTTAACACTTGTATATCCTAGCATAGGGTCTCTCCGTTTTCTCGTCTCTCCTTATAAACACACAGTCAAACCCTCCTAGCCTAATACCTCTCTCGTTTTCATATATCTCTCATATAAACCATACTCTACTCCTCGACCTCTGTCTAGCCTAACACTCCTACCCCTGTTCCCTACCTCTCTCATATAAAAGACAAGCTCTACCCTTCAACTCTGTCTAGCCTATTACCTCTCCTTCTGTTCCCTACCTCTCTCATATAAAAGACATACTCTACCCTTCACCTCTGTCTAGTCTAACACCTCTCCTCGTTTTCCTATATCTCTCATATAAACCATACTCTACTCCTCTACCTCTCTCTAGCCTAATACCGCTCCTCCTGTTCCCTACTCTCTCATATAAAAGACATGCTCTACTCCTCGATCTGTGTCTAGCTCTACACCTCTGCTCGTTTTCCTATACCTCTCATTTAAACCATACTCCACTGCTCAACCTCTATCTAGTCTAACACCTCTCCACTATCTCTTCCATATAAACGAATTTCCCTCCTTCAACACTTGTCTAGCCTAGTATCAGTTGTCGTATTCCCTATGACTCCCATATAAACCCATTTTCCTCCATGAACCTCCTCATCTAGCCTCGTTTTCCCTATCCTTTCCCATATATGCCCAAAAATGTGTCCCAGCTCTCTCTATATTTACCTACTATTATTCCTACTTATCTCTTTAAAATAAGATCACATTATTCTCAAATTTTAAAATGTTCATGTTTAAGATCCCATTTCGATCCCCTTAAGTTTAAATTGAGAAGTTTATTCGGCATATTTCGCTCTATTTTTGAAAAATAATTTTCTTTGCCGTAGGTTTCGAGGTTTATATACTTTTAATTTAGGTTTTTTTTTTTTGGTATGCACAAGAATAAGACTTTATACTGTTATATTAGCTGGTTGATTTTATAATTCTAATTCTGCTTTATTAGGTGGTTTACAGGCTGTTGCGCAAGTAACAAACAGACCACTGTACGTCGTTGACTTTCGGCTGCCTACATAAAGAATCACAACGTTGAGGCTCAGCACAATAAAACGTTTCTGTAGTTGAGTATGTCTTATGGTACTTTTAAAAAGAATTTGCTGCTAATTTTCTTGTGATCTACAAGAAATAACCTCTTCTAAAAATCTGATGTGTTTCACTCACATGACTTTCTCTACTCTTGTACAAACTATTTATACAAACGCTTATTCTCCATCTACTTCATGTTAATCAAGATAAACATTTCAGAGTCTATCTTATTGCTAATTTTCTTGTAGATGTAAAGGGAATATATATATTTACAAGGGCAATTTGAAAATACAGTAGCCTTTAAGCACATACATATCTCTTAATAGCTGGTTGCTAGGTGCAGCACCATTCCCTTTGCCACAGACTAATACTCTCTGAATATCCAAAACAAAAAATGAATAACGAATTCCCATTTGAGAAAATAAGTATTGAAAAATTTAAGGGAATAACAAGCAATATCTCGAAAATGGTTCACTCAACAAAAATAATGTATATGACATAAATTGTGTATTTTAATGCGATCTACATTTTTTGTGTAGTAAAATTTTGTGTATCTCTTATGGTTTACCAGTTATGCAAAAGTCGTTCACAATGAAGAATACTTTTGGAGACATTCCCAGGAAATTCAAGATATACATTTTATTTGTCATAAAAATATCTTAAACATATGATATTTTAATCAAAACCGTTAGGGCCATTTTTGAGAAAATTAAACTTTTCGAAAAATCTTCCATGTAAAGGGTAATCTGATGTGGGGGGATTTTCTTGAAAACCTTCCTGTCGCATCCTTGGAAGATACGAACCTAAATACCAAGTTTGGTATTTATCCAACTGTTCGTTTCTGAGTTATGCTGTTCACAGACACACACACGGACATGTTTCCAGAAATGCTTTTTTTGGATTCAGAGGGTCTCAAAACATGTATTTCCGTTGAAATCTCGGTATCTAATTTTTGGGTGGAATACAATACTTCCCCTGCTTACTATACGTAGTAGAAAAAGTAAAAAACTTGTTAGTCCTCGTTATTCTTATCGTTCTGAGTCTGAGGCATAGAATTCCATTCCGGGACAACTCCAACCATACGATGATGGGTGGTAATCATAGAGGGATATTTTCCCCTGGATTCATTATTGTACGTCGCTTTAACTACGTGATCATATCGTGAGTTACTTTGTAGGTCGGTGTGTGGCGAACAGTTAGCCCTCCAGGTCTCATCTTTGTACCATACCATCTTACTTCGTTACACGTCCACAGAGGCATGAGTACAGCAACTGTACCTCTGCTTTGTGACGGGCAGATGGCAGCCTCGACATGTGTTCACAGAGGCATCTGTACAGGTACTTAAGTACCTCTGCCTCCGCACATGCCCGACAAATGTTATTAGGGTTCTGTCCAGTCTACCTGCTTTCATTAACTGTGGACAGATGGCAGAGCATTCGTTTTACCAAGTATTTTTTATGTTTTCTGCTGCTTTTAGGCTTAAGTGGAATGTTGGGTCGTGATATTAAATATCCAAACCGGTATTTTATACCGGTATAAAAAGCCCAGCCAGGGACGTTACCGATTCAGCCATCCCACTCAGTGGATTTGTTTTGTTTATTTCGCTGTCTAATATTTTTAGGACAATGTTCCATAGTATACAGCTGCAAAATATCAAAACGAAATCTTAAAATGCTGAAACATTTTCGGATCAAGGCATAGGGGTGTGGGTTTTATGTCACTGGCTTTTGTTCATTCAATGCGAATTCACCAGCAGTTAATGTTGTTGAAATAATCATTATTTCTATGAATGAATAAAGAAAAGTCAACGAATTTACGTAAGAAAAAAAACCAGGAAGTCAATTTGACAAGAAAGATAGCTTGCATAATACTCAATAGCCTCTGGCCTTGCATGCATCCAACCGAACTTGTACGATGGCCTCTGACTCAGGCCCTGTCACAAGCACACGTTTAACGCTTCCGCTGGTACCCATGTAATGTACATGGCAGTATATCTTGTAAGATTACTATCATATGCGATACTCATCTAATTCGGGGGTACATAAACGTCTACAATTTACCGCAAGGTATTCATTTCGTTGGTTACGCGACACGTTTCTGGTCATTCGCCTCTCTTTCAAGACCAGAAGCACAGCTAAGTTGCTCTTCCTTGTTTTGCTTTTTCTCCTGAATCAATGGCCTGAATCGTTGCCATTTGAATTAATAGTACAGTGCTTGGATAATGCCGTCCAAAATAATATCTAGTTTTCAAATTTTGGTTTTAATTTAAATCAGAAACAGTAAGCATTGCAAGAAATATTTGACGCAGGTAATTCTTTCAGCCCCACGTTTAGGCGCAATATGACGCAGCCACACTACGCCTCCAACACTGAAGCACTACCTTTGCCTCACGGTTGCTGCTTGTCTCCTCCCAGTTCTTCTTTTGCCACGGCTGCTCCAGCATGAAACCTTAACCTCAGGGTATGCGTGGGTGTGTACAGAGAAACACACAAACGCTGTCTTGGAACACTTTTATTCACTATTTAAAACAATACTTTAGGTTTGCCGATCACTATTAAATGCATACTTTGTCTTTACCAAGACCGAAGAATATTAACTACAGCTAAGCATTCTACCCTCTAGAATGTTTGCCGCCAATGTTCACAACTCGACGAGAATGTCGTCCCGTTCTCGCCAGGCACGCAGGACAGACTGATCTACCCACGCTACTACAAGGAAAACCAACGCCTCAACTTCCCCTCTCTTCCCTCAAACTTAGCCTCGTGATGCTTAGAGAGTGGCCTTCACCAGGCTAAGTGCAGCTGTACTCGGCTGGTACCAGGAAAAACTTGCTTCAGTGGTATTTACCCTTTCTACCTGAGGCTGGTCCCTAATTAACAAAACTGTGCCTGTCTTGTCTTTCTGTCCCTTTTATAGTCAACAATTTTCACAATGCTTCTCCTTTTTATACATACACTGATTTTAAATATATTATTACTTATTTTATATCGCTTTCCTTCTCAGAATATTATAATAATTATTGCCTTTATAATTCCGGCTTCATATTTAGACAAACTCATTGCGACATGAGTGTTTGTATATAATAATAACAAATAAAATCATCTTTCTAAAGCATTTGCAGGATCATATGCTGAAGGCCATGTATCACATTTTAGGAAGCATAGTACTAATCCCGTGGTGCCACAGTCCATGAAGGGTCTAGACCTGCCAACCCGACTGCCGGCTTCGCGTCCACATACAAACGGCATCCGACCGATAAGGGGAAGTGATGGGGCAACCATCGCGCATCTCCCAGACAGAATTTCGACCTCCGTAGGGGAATCGCTGCCTATCGCAGTTCCTCACTTTCCTCACAATGCTGATTGGGCACCGATCCTACACCCGGTACTTAAAATTTGCACCCCCATGACTGGGAATTGAAACCGGGCGCATTCCGTGTCCGGGAACAGAACTCCACGCTCTAGGCCACAGCGCCATGGCGCAGGACTTTTAAAAGCCATTGCCATAGAAATAAGAAAGTTTATTTATGGACTCTGTACATTAAAAAAATCTGATATGATATATTCATATGACTTTCTCTAACCTGTATCTCTATTAATGGGTACACAAGCTATTCTTACTAAAGCTTGTTTTTTTTACCTGCTACATTTAATACAAATAAACCTTTGCAAAAACAGCTGCATTACACATTTCGCTATAAATACAAAGAGAACACGATAATCAAATGTTTAAGACCTGTATGCTATATACAGGACTTAAAATTCCATACTGTTTTAATCCAATCGCAAGAAACAACTGAAAATCGATAGGACTTTGAAAGAATGCCAAGTATTGAACAATTCGAACCTAACTCAGTCGGTAGAGCACCTACTTGTTGTGCTAGGGGTCCCGGGCTCGATTCCCGTTGGGGGGATGGGAATTTTTCTCCAGCCAAGATTATTCCTTATCATTCCCAGAGTCTGGAAGTATGAATGAGAGTGTGAATGTGTGTATGTCTAATGATTAAAAGCCAAAGTGCAAGAAACCCACGACAAGAGTTGCACGAGTTAACACCACTGGCAATGGGCAATAAGTTCCAAAACAAAGGCCGCCGATAAGACGAATGTAGTTAAACGCGGGGTATAAATGGAACTAAAGAACCTTTAATAATGGATATCTCAGACACGCCTTATGCCACAATAAAGCTTAACCTAAGTAAATTGTGTGTTTTAAAAGAGATATACATTTTTGTGTGATACGTTTCCTCTGTCGGTTAACGTTTACAAGTTATACAAGATTATACAAAAGTCCTTCCGAATGAAGAGGACTTCTTCCTAGGCTATTCTAGAAAATTTAGGATATATATTTTATTTGTAATGCACATATGTTTCATATATGGTATTTTAATCAAAATTGTTAGACATTTTTTAGATAATTAAAATTTTGAAAAATGTTTCATGTAGAGGGCACTTGGGGTGGGGGATTTTCTTGAAAATCTTGGAATATGCTAAATTCAAATACCAAGTTTGGTATTTATCTGATTTTTCTTTTCTGAGTTCTGCTGCTCACAGACACACACACAGGGACACGTTTCCAAAAGTGCTTTATTTGGATTCAGGGCGCCTCAAAACATGTAACTCCGATGAAATCTCTGTATCGCATTTTTGAGTGGAATGCAATACTTCCCCTACTTACGAGTAGTTTTGAGTAGGTAGGTATATCTCAAATCATGGAGGCGGAGAACGATATAGACTACGTGATCAAAAGTATCCGGACACCTGAATGAAAATGTTGTACAAGTTCGTGGCGCCGCCATCGGTGATACAGGAAGTCAATATAGCGTTGGCCTACACTTAGCCTTGACGACAGCGTTCACTCTCGCAGGCATACTTTCAGTCAGGTGCTGGAAGATTTCTTGGGGAATGGCAGCCCATTCTTCACGGAGTGCGGAACTGAGGAGAGGTATCGATGTAGGTCGGTGAGGCCTGGCACGAAGTCGGCGTTCCAAAACCTCCAAAAGGTGTTCTATAGGATTCAAGTCAGGACTCTGTGCAGGCCAGTCCATTACAGGGATGTTATTGTCGTGTAACGACTCCGCCACAGCCCGTGCAGTATGAACAGGTGCTCGATCGTGTTGAAAGATGCAATCGCCATCCCCGAATTGCTCTTCAACAGTGGGAAGCAAAAAGGTGCTTAAAATATCAATGTAGGTCTGTGCTGTGATCGTGCCACGCAAAACAACAAGGGGTGCAAGCCCCCTCTAGGAAAAACACGACCACACCATAACACCACCACCTCCGAATTTCATTTTTGGCACTACACACGTTGGCAGATGACCTTCACAGGGCATTCGCCATACTCACACCCCTCCATCTGATCGCGACATTGTGTACCGTGATTCGTCACTCCACACAACGTTTTGCCACTGTTCAATCGCGTAATGTTGACGCTTCTTACACCATACGAGGCGTCGTTTGGCATTTTCCTACGTGATGTGTGGCTTATGAGCAGCCGCTCGACCATGGAATCCAAGGTTTCTCACCTCACGCCTAACTGTAATAGTACTTGGAGTGGATCCTGATGCAGTTTGGAGTTCCTGTGTGATGGTCTGGATAGATGTCTGCCTATTACTCTTTACGACCCTCTTCAAATGTCAGCGGTCTCTGTCAGTCAACAGACGAGGTCGGCCTGTACGCTTTTGTGCTGTACATGTCCCTTCACGATTCCACTTCACTATCACATCAGAAACAGTGGACCTAGGGATGTTTAGGAGTGTGGAAATCTCGCGTACAGACGTCTGACACAAGTGACACCCAATCACCTGACCATGTTCGAAGTCCGTGAGTTCCACGGAGCGTTCCATTCTGCTGTTTCACGATGTCTAATCACTACTGAGTTCGCGGATAATGAGTACGAGGCAGTAGGTGGCAGCACAATGCACCTAAGATGAAAAAGCTATATTTGTGGGGGTTTCCGGATACTTTTGATCACATAGAGTACTTAAGCTTCCATCTTGCAAAGAAGATATACGCATGTTGAATAAGAATAAAAGTTGGTATGCTTTCATATGTAGGAGTTCATTCACAGTCAGAGATAAACATGTTTGGAAATAGATTCACTTCTCAGTATAGGTTTATTTGTGCTCAATTTAATAAATCTGAGACTGCAAAAGTACAGAATTTATGAGTTTCATGGGGCATGTCATATTGGTACAAACGGAGATGCCTTAGCCATTAATGGAAATATATAGAGGAAGGAAGGACAAAGTGTAATGTTAAGGGAAGTAATTTTTAATTTAACAGAAAAACTCAAATTGAAAAATGAAGAGCTCAAAACCTTAAGCGATGATTTCTCTAAAAAATAGAACATCTATATAGTGATTAAGATATGGTAAATATGCCAAAAGTAAATTTATACTGTGATGCAGGGCTAAGGCTCAAGGTTATCGGGAGGTCGGCGCCGGGCAGTCGAGTAAACAAAGATAATGGCCGCTCGCCAGCGTAAACTCGAGCGCATCGGCAGATAAACAGAACCTTCTGGAAGCCTTATCTCCCCCCTCCTCCAGGAAGTGTGTCGAAATAGTTCTAGAACATTGACGACTTGTGGAAAGATTCCACTGGCTATATAAGCGAGCGCTCCCGCGGCAGCCGAGTCAGTGCGAGTCGAATGCTGCGCCAGTTAGCGACTGCGTTTCTAGTGCAATATCAAGAGCGATTCTCCAAGAGAGTTGGTGACGTGCAGCCAGCGCTGCTGCGGAGCAACGGATTGTGGAGGTCTTGTGTTCTACCCTCGAGTGAAGTGAACCGCCCAGCGTGAAGAGGCTGTATCACGAAGGAAGAGAAATGGCGGAGAATTAAATTAGTTCATTTTAGTGAAGTGAGTAGTAATAGTCCCGGATGAGCCAATTGTTTTTAACGATAATCCTGCCGCTAGGGGCGCTAGTGTCGCTAGTGTCGCTGCGTGCGACGGCGGCGGCGGTAAGTTTGAAAAGCGCCCTGAGCGGTAGGATTATCGTTAAATGGGTTGGCTCATCCGGGACGAGTTGAAAGAATTGAGGAAGTGACGTGTAGTGTTTTGATTGGTTCGTTAATTTGGGGTGGGAGATGGAGGAAGGGAGATGGAGGAGTATGGAGGTCGCGTGATGGAGAGGAGCTGGGTGGCGAGGTGTTGTCTGTGCGGAGGTCGGTACTGAAAGAGGGGTAAAGATGGGGAGCGAGGGATAAAAAGTGTAACAGAAAGTGACGTGTGAAGTTGTGATTGGTGGGAGTAAGAAGTGATTTTATTGGTGGAAAGGAACAAATGAGAGTTGTTGATTGGTAGGAATAAGAGGGATTATGATTGGTGGAAAAGAAAAAGTTGTGGGAGTGGGGTATGTTGGAGGTGATGGGAAAGGTGAGTTTTGCTAGCAGCAAGATTTGCAAAAGCCTGTCTTGAACTGATCAGCAATTTTTGAACGTCGGATGGTAGTTTTCTTGAGTGGATAGAGAGATGGGGGCGATATGAGATGCGGTGGCGAAAATGGGGACTAGACAAGGTTGTTGAGACAAGAGGTTTAAGGACGAGGAAATTTGGAGGTTAGTGGTGAACACGGCGGTCGCAAGAGGTGGGGGTAAGGAGACGCGGTGGTGAGAATGGGAACTAAAAGAAGATGGCGGTAGCAAGAGGTTAGAAGAGTAGATTTTGAGGTTAAAATAGCGGGAACTAAAAATGGCGGAGGGTCTGCGACAAGGAGATGCGGTGAGAACTAAACAAGATGGCGGACGCAAGAGGTGGGAAAGGAGGTTTGAGGTTACAGTACCAAAACATGAAAGGATATATTCCTACGCCAAGCAGGTCCGAAAAATAATTATGCGTGTGTTACTTACCTGTTACCGGTGTGGATGCGTCACCAAAAGCGCGGCACGCGACGCGAAAAAATAAAAGCAAACTGTTTTTGAAAATGCTTAACCAGCTTTAAGATCAACCAACATCACTACGCACTGATATACCTAGGTTTTTAAAGCGGTACAGACACCCTTTGCAGAGGCGTAATTTAACTATACCAAAAACCTGGTACTGGACCATCGTGATGGTCGCTAGCGTACGTAGGAGCAGGGTTCTCAAGCCGGTCGAAAGCGGTCAAAAACGTGTACGACGTAGGTGTTCGCAGTAGCTGCTGTCGAGTCAACCGTCGAGGTGTGAATAAACGAGATCTGTTCTCGCCGGCAATTTGGTTCGGAGATGTGAGCAGCGGCGAGGTGTTGTCTGTGCGGAGGTCGGGACTGAAAGAGGGAAAAGATGGGGAGCGAGGGATAAAAAGTGTAACAGAAAGTGACGTGTGAAGTTGTGATTGGTGGGAATAAGAAGTGATTTTATTGGTGGAAAGGAGCAAATGAAAGTTGCTGATTGGTAAGAATAAGAGAGGTTATGATTGGTGGAAAGAAAAAGGAGTGGGGTATGTTGGAGGTGATGGGAAAGGTAAGTTTTGCTAGCAACAAGATTTGCAAAAGCCTGTCGTGAACTGATCAGCAATTTTTGAACGTTGGATGGTAGTTTTCTTGAGTGGATAGAGAGATGGGGCGATATGAGATGCGGTGGCGAAAATGGGAACTAAACAAGGTGGTTGAGACAAGAGGTTTAAGGACGAGGAAAGTTGGAGGTTAGTGGTGAACATGGCGGTCGCAAGAGGTGGGGGTAAGGAGATGCGGTGGTGAGAATGGGAACTAAAAGAAGATGGCGGTAGCAAGAGGTTAGAAGAGTAGATTTTGAGGTTAAAATAGCGGGAACTAAAAATGGCGGAGGGTTTGCGACAAGGAGATGCGGTGAGAACTAAACAAGATGGCGGACGCAAGAGGAGGGTAAGGAGGTTTGAGGTTACAGTACCAAAACACGAAAGGATATATTCCTACGCCAAGCAGGTCCGAAAAATAATTATGCGTGTGTTACTTACCTGTTACCGGTGTGGATGCGTCACCAAAAGCGCGGCACGCGAGGCGGAAAAATAAAAGCAAACTGTTTTTGAAAATGCTTAACCAGCTTTAAGATCAACCAACATCACTACGCACTGATATACCTAGGTTTTTAAAGCGGTACAGACACCCTTTGCAGAGGCGTAATTTAACTATACCAAAACCTGGTACTGGACCATCGTGATGGTCGCTAGCGTACGTAGGAGCAGGGTTCTCAAGCCGGTCGAAAGCGGTCAAAAACGTGTACGACGTAGGTGTTGGCAGTAGCTGCTGCCGAGGCAACCGTCGAGGTGCGAATGAACGAGATCTGTTCTTGCAGGCAATCTGGTTGAGAGATGAGAGGCGCGGTGGTAAAAATGTGAACTAAATAAGATGGCGGAGGCACGAAGTTGAGGTTAAGGAGCGGCGAGGCGTTGACTGTGCGGCGGTTGGGGTCTGAAAGAGGGGGAAAGATGGCGAACGAGGGATAAAAAGTATAACAGAAAGTGACGTGTGAAGTTGTGATTGGTGGGAATAAGAAGTGACGTTATTGGTGGAAAGGAACAAATGAAAGTTGCTGATTGGCGAGAATAAGAGAGATTATGATTGGTGGAAAGAAAAAAGGTGTGGGAGTGGGGTATGTTGGAGGTGATGGAAAAGGTGAGTTTTGCTACCAACAACATTTGCAAAAGCCTATGCAGAACTCATCAGCAATTTTAAATAACTAGTGTTTCGGGGGTTTTCTCTGGTTGGTAGACGAATGCAAGCTGTTTCTACCATACTTATATTATTCGTCTTTTTCCTTTTTTTTTTAAAATGACTAGTTTTTTTTTTTTTTTTTTTTTTTTTTTTTGGGAGTTTTCTGCGGATGGTAAACAAATGCAAGCTCTTTCTGCTTTTTCATAGGTTTTCCCTGGTTGGTAGGCGTGATCGGTAAGCGTTAGAATACTCTTAGAGCTTTTTTCAGGTTTTTTAGCGGTTGTCCCTGGCCGGTAGGCAAATGATAAAGTTTTTCTATAACGTCGTCGTTTTGGCTTGTGGCGCACGGATACTAGGCACGTACTCGCGCGCGCGCGCGCGCGCACACACACACACACACACACTAAAATAGTAGCGTATAAAAAAAAACTGATGTGTTACACTCACATGACTTTCTCTACTCTTGTACAATCTAATTGGTAGCTTTTAAGCGATAGTCAAATATTTTAACGCTGGTTGCTATGTGGCGAATTCCATTCTGTTTGCATGTTCAGGACATAAAAAAAATGAATAAACGAATTTGAGAAAAAGTATAAGTATTGGAAAATTTAAGGAAATAACAAGCAATATCTCGAAAACGGTTCCCTCAACAAAAGAAACGTATATGACATAAGTTGTGTATTTTAACGCGATCTACATTTTTTGTGTAGTAAAATTTTGTCTATCTCTTATGGTTTACCAGTTATGCAAAAGTCGTTCACAATGAAGAATATTTTTGGAGACATTCCCAGAAAATTCGAGATATACATTTTATTTGACATGACAATATCTTAAACATATGATGTTTTAATCAAAATCGTTAGAGCCGTTTTTGAGAAAATTAAAATTTTCGAAAAATGTTCCATGTAAAGGGTAGTCTGGGGTGGGGGGATTTTCTTGAAAACCTTCATGTCGTATCTCTGGAAGATACTGAACCTAAATACCAAGTTTGGTGTTTATCCGACTGTTCGTTTTTGAGTTATGCTGTTCACAGACACACAGACACACAGACAGACACACACACGGACATGTTTCCAAAAATGCTTTTTTTTTTTTTTTTTTCTGGATTCAGTGATTCTCAAAACATGTATTTCGAGTGAAATCTCGGTATCGAATTTTTGGGTGGAATGCAATACTTCCCCTACTTACTATACGTAGTAGAGAAAGTAAAAATGAATAACGCATTTGAGAAAAAGTATAAGTATTGGAAAATTTAAAGGAAATAACAAGCAATATCTCGAAAAACGGTTCACTCAACAAAATAAATGTATATGGCATAAGTTGTGTATTTTAACGCGATCTACATTTTTTGTGTAGCAAACTTTTGTCTATCTCTTACGGTTTATCAGTTATGAAAAAGTCGTTCACAATGAAGAATTCTTTTGGAGACATTCCCAGAAAATTCGAGATATACATTTCATTTCTCTCGACATTATCTTAAATATATGATATTTTCATCAAAATCGTTAGAGCCATTTTTTAATACAAAGAGAACGGGATTTCACAAGTGAAACAGTACTGTGATAACGATACCACTGAAACAAAAAAAAAAAAAATCTGATGTGTAACACTCACATGACTTTCTCAACTCTTGTACAAAGTATTTTTACAAACGCTTATTCCCCATCTAGTTCATGTTAATCGAGATAAACATTTGCAAAATCTATTTTATTGCTAATTTTCTTGTATAAAAAAAAAATCTGATGTGTAACACTCACATGACGTTCTCTACTCTTGTACAAAGTATTTTTACAAACGCTTATGCTCCATCTAGTTCATGTTAATCGAGATAAACATTTGCAAACTCTATTTTATTGCTAATTTTCTTGTAGATGTAGGGGAAAATATATTTACAAGGGGAATATAGAAAAACAGTAGCCTTTAAGCACATACATATCTCTTAATAGCTGGTTGCTATGTGCAACACCATTCTTTTTGCCACAGATTAATACTGTTTGCATATCAAAGACAAAAAAAAATGAATAACGAAGTCCCATTTGAGAAAATAAATATTGGAAAATTAACAAACAATATCTCGAAAACGGTTCACTCAACAACAAAAATGTATATTACATAAGATGTGTATTTTAACGCGATCTACATTTTTTGTGTAGTAAAATTTTGTCTATCTCTTACGGTTTTTCAGTTATGAAAAAGACGTTCACAATGAAGAATACTTTTGGAGACATTCCCAGAAAATTCGAGATATACATTTCATTTCTCACGACATTATATTAAACATACGATATTTTTCATCAAAATCGTTAGAGCCATTTTTTTTTAATACAAAGAGAACGGGATTTCACAAGTGAAACAGTACTGTGATAACGATACCAACAAAACTAATTATTATTCACCCACTGAAACACATAAAAAAAATCTGATGTGTAACACTCACATGACTTTTCTCATCTCTTGTACAAAGTATTTTTACAAACGCTTATTCCCCATCTAGTTCATGTTAATCGAGATAAACATTTGCAAACTCTGTTTTATTGCTAATTTTGTTGTAGATGTAGGGAAAATATATTTACAAGGGGAATATAGAAAAACAGTAGCCTTTAAGCACATACATATCTCTTAATAGCTGGTTGCTATGTGCAACACCATTCTTTTTGCCACAGATTAATACTGTTTGCATATCAAAGACAAAAAAAAAATGAATAACGAAGTCCCATTTGAGAAAATAAATATTGGAAAATTAACAAACAATATCTCGAAAACGGTTCACTCAACAACAAAAATGTATATTACATAAGATGTGTATTTTAACGCGATCTACATTTTTTGTGTAGTAAAATTTTGTCTATCTCTTACGGTTTTTCAGTTATGAAAAAGACGTTCACAATGAAGAATACTTTTGGAGACATTCCCAGATAAATTCGAGATATACATTTCATTTCTCACGACATTATATTAAACATACGATATTTTTCATCAAAATCGTTAGAGCCATTTTTTTTAATACAAAGAGAACGGGATTTCACAAGTGAAACAGTACTGTGATAACGATACCAACAAAACTAATTATTATTCACCCACTGAAACACATAAAAAAAATCTGATGTGTAACACTCACATGACTTTTCTCATCTCTTGTACAAAGTATTTTTACAAACGCTTATTCCCCATCTAGTTCATGTTAATCGAGATAAACATTTGCAAACTCTGTTTTATTGCTAATTTTGTTGTAGATGTAGGGAAAATATATTTACAAGGGGAATATAGAAAAACAGTAGCCTTTAAGCACATACATATCTCTTAATAGCTGGTTGCTATGTGCAGTACCATTCTTTTTGCCACAGATTAATACTCTTTGCATATCAAAGACAAAAAAAAAATGAATAACGAATTCCCATTTGAGAAAATAACTATTGGAAAATTTAAGTAAATAACAAGCAATATCTCGAAAACGGTTCACTCAACAATAAAGATGTATATGACATAAGTTGTGTATTTTAACGCGATCTACATACTTTCGTACTCACCTATAAGATATAGAGGGTAGAGGTCGTACGAACGTAGCACTTTGAGAATCTATATTCAACAGTTGGTGTTACTCCTTAGAAAGGAAGTATCTGCTGATTTTTATTTAATTCTTTACATTTTACATAACACGTATGCACTGGCACAGCACAAAAGCACTACACACAATACTCAGTTTTAATATTTGCACTAATAACATCAGGAATAACTGAAGTCTGCAAACAGTCATTTCCCATGGGCAGCCTTACGTACAGAAAACGTGTGTGGCTGATCTATGCGTAAAAAGAGCCTGAGAGCGGATGTACGTCAGCGGTAAAATCTTTTAAATGCATTTTTATTGGCGATGGTAGAAAACGTGCAGTGGTGGATCGTGAAAATTCATATAAATGGATGTATCACCTCATAATAAGCCTCTATATACCAAGAATATTGAGTTTTTAAAAAGTCAGCAACTGTACCTGTGTTTCTATACGTGAACGTCAGATGGCAGCTTCGATACGTGTCCACGGAGACCTTAGTGCTAGGCAACTGTACCTCTGTTTCTATACGTGAACGGCAGATTGCAGCTTCGATACGTGTCCACGGAGACCTTAGTGCTAGGCAACTGTACCTCTGTTTCTATACGTGAACGGCAGATTGCAGCTTCGATACGTGTCCACGGAGACCTTAGTGCTAGGCAACTGCACCTCTGTTTCTATACGTGAACGGCAGATTGCAGCTTCGATACGTGTCCACGGAGACCTTAGCGCTAGGCAACTGCACCTCTGTTTCTATACGTGAACGGCAGATTGCAGCTTCGATACGTGTCCACGGAGACCTTAGTGCTAGGCAACTGTACCTCTGTTTCTATACGTGAACGGCAGATTGCAGCTTCGATACGTGTCCACGGAGACCTTAGTGCTAGGCAACTGTACCTCTGTTTGTATACGTGAACGGCAGATTGCAGCTTCGATACGTGTCCACGGAGACCTTAGTGCTAGGCAACTGCACCTCTGTTTCTATACGTGAACGGCAGATTGCAGCTTCGATACGTATCCACGGAGACCTTAGTGCTAGGCAACTGCACCTCTGTTTCTATACGTGAACGGCAGATTGCAGCTTCAATACGTGTCCACGGAGACCTTAGTGCTAGGCAACTGTACCTCTGTTTCTATACGTGAACGGGAGATTGCAGCTTCGATACGTGTCCACGGAGACCTTAGTGCTAGGCAACTGCACCTCTGTTTCTATACGTGAACGTCAAATTGCAGCTTCGATACGTGTCCACGGAGACCTTAGTGCTAGGCAACTGCACCTCTGTTTCTATACGTGAACGGCAGATTGCAGCTTCGATACGTATCCACGGGGACCTTAGTGCTAGGGAACTGCACCTCTGTTTGTATACGTGAACGGCAGATTGCAGCTTCAATACGTGTACACGGAGACCTTAGTGCTAGGCAGCTGTACCTCTGTTTCTATACGTGAACGGCAGATTGCAGCTTCGATACGTGTCCACGGAGATCTTAGTGCTAGGCAGCTATACCTGTTTCTATACGTGAACGTCAGATTGCAGCTTCGATACGTGTTCACGGAGACCTTAGTGCTAGGCAACTGTACCTGTGTTTCTATACGTGTCCACGGAGACCTTAGTGCTAGACAACTGTACCTCTGTTTCTATACGTGAACGGCAGATTGCAGCTTCAATACGTGTCCACGGAGACCTTAGTGCTAGTGCTAGGCAACTATACCTCTGTTTCTATACGTGAACGGCAGATTGCAGGTTCGATACGTGTCCACGGAGATCTTAGTACTAGGCAACTATACCTGTTTCTATACGTGAACGGCAGATTGCAGCTTCGATACGTGTCCACGGAGACCTTAGTGCTAGGCAACTGTACCTGTGTTTCTATACGTGAACGTCAGATGGCAGCTTCGATACGTGTCCACGGAGACCTTAGTGTTAGGCAACTGTACCTCTGTTTCTATACGTGAACGGCAGATTGCAGCTTCGATACGTGTCCACGGAGACCTTTCGCTTCAGGTGACAAAATAACACTAGGCACTTGTGTGCCGTGGTGTAAGCCGCAATCACGGTATTGGTAGCGTGGATCTCCTTGGGGCTCTCCTCGGAGTTACCTCAACACCACGTACATGACCTGGTTCGTCACGGGTACGCAGGTCTGCACTACCACTTCCTCGGCGTTGAGCAGGCCCAGGAGGCGATCGTACCGGTACACCAGCTAGCACGTGGACATGTTATCGCGCGGTGGTGTTGCGTGTGCGAGGTATGGAAACTCAAGGACGCAAAACATGCACGACCGAGGGTTAAAAAGCAGAACAAGTAGTGACGTGGAGCGTTGTGATTGGTGTAAATAAGACGATCTCTGATAGGTGGACAAATTGAAATAACGTGATGTGATAGGCGAAAATAAAATCAAAGGTGATTGGATGAAAAATGACGAGAAGGAATTAGCGGTGAATTTGTGAACTAAGATGGCGAAGATTTTTTTTTTTTTTAAAAAAAAGGATAATATAAGTACGGCAACTGTAACGGTTTACGGCAAACGCGCGCCGCGCAATGCGTCACGCCCGGGCAATAAAACAAAAATCATATTGAGCAAGATGCCCGGCGTGACGCATTGCGCGGCGCGCGTTTGCCGTAAACCGTTACAGTTGCCGTACTTATATTATCCTTTTTTTTAAAAAAAAAAAAAATCTTCGCCATCTTAGTTCACAAATTCACCGCTAATTCCTTCTCGTCATTTTTCATCCAATCACCTTTGATTTTATTTTCGCCTATCACATCACGTTATTTCAATTTGTCCACCTATCAGAGATCGTCTTATTTACACCAATCACAACGCTCCACGTCACTACTTGTTCTGCTTTTTAACCCTCGGTCGTGCATGTTTTGCGTCCTTGAGTTTCCATACCTCGCACACGCAACACCACCGCGCGATAACATGTCCACGTGCTAGCTGGTGTACCGGTACGATCGCCTCCTGGGCCTGCTCAACGCCGAGGAAGTGGTAGTGCAGACCTGCGTACCCGTGACGAACCAGGTCATGTACGTGGTGTTGAGGTAACTCCGAGGAGAGCCCCAAGGAGATCCACGCTACCAATACCGTGATTGCGGCTTACACCACGGCACACAAGTGCCTAGTGTTATTTTGTCACCTGAAGCGAAAGGTCTCCGTGGACACGTATCGAAGCTGCAATCTGCCGTTCACGTATAGAAACAGAGGTACAGTTGCCTAACACTAAGGTCTCCGTGGACACGTATCGAAGCTGCCATCTGACGTTCACGTATAGAAACACAGGTACAGTTGCCTAGCACTAAGGTCTCCGTGGACACGTATCGAAGCTGCAATCTGCCGTTCACGTATAGAAACAGGTATAGTTGCCTAGCACTAAGATCTCCGTGGACACGTATCGAACCTGCAATCTGCCGTTCACGTATAGAAACAGAGGTATAGTTGCCTAGCACTAGCACTAAGGTCTCCGTGGACACGTATTGAAGCTGCAATCTGCCGTTCACGTATAGAAACAGAGGTACAGTTGTCTAGCACTAAGGTCTCCGTGGACACGTATAGAAACACAGGTACAGTTGCCTAGCACTAAGGTCTCCGTGAACACGTATCGAAGCTGCAATCTGACGTTCACGTATAGAAACAGGTATAGCTGCCTAGCACTAAGATCTCCGTGGACACGTATCGAAGCTGCAATCTGCCGTTCACGTATAGAAACAGAGGTACAGCTGCCTAGCACTAAGGTCTCCGTGTACACGTATTGAAGCTGCAATCTGCCGTTCACGTATACAAACAGAGGTGCAGTTCCCTAGCACTAAGGTCCCCGTGGATACGTATCGAAGCTGCAATCTGCCGTTCACGTATAGAAACAGAGGTGCAGTTGCCTAGCACTAAGGTCTCCGTGGACACGTATCGAAGCTGCAATTTGACGTTCACGTATAGAAACAGAGGTGCAGTTGCCTAGCACTAAGGTCTCCGTGGACACGTATCGAAGCTGCAATCTCCCGTTCACGTATAGAAACAGAGGTACAGTTGCCTAGCACTAAGGTCTCCGTGGACACGTATTGAAGCTGCAATCTGCCGTTCACGTATAGAAACAGAGGTGCAGTTGCCTAGCACTAAGGTCTCCGTGGATACGTATCGAAGCTGCAATCTGCCGTTCACGTATAGAAACAGAGGTGCAGTTGCCTAGCACTAAGGTCTCCGTGGACACGTATCGAAGCTGCAATCTGCCGTTCACGTATACAAACAGAGGTACAGTTGCCTAGCACTAAGGTCTCCGTGGACACGTATCGAAGCTGCAATCTGCCGTTCACGTATAGAAACAGAGGTACAGTTGCCTAGCACTAAGGTCTCCGTGGACACGTATCGAAGCTGCAATCTGCCGTTCACGTATAGAAACAGAGGTGCAGTTGCCTAGCGCTAAGGTCTCCGTGGACACGTATCGAAGCTGCAATCTGCCGTTCACGTATAGAAACAGAGGTGCAGTTGCCTAGCACTAAGGTCTCCGTGGACACGTATCGAAGCTGCAATCTGCCGTTCACGTATAGAAACAGAGGTACAGTTGCCTAGCACTAAGGTCTCCGTGGACACGTATCGAAGCTGCAATCTGCCGTTCACGTATAGAAACAGAGGTACAGTTGCCTAGCACTAAGGTCTCCGTGGACACGTATCGAAGCTGCCATCTGACGTTCACGTATAGAAACACAGGTACAGTTGCTGACTTTTTAAAAACTCAATATTCTTGGTATATAGAGGCTTATTATGAGGTGATACATCCATTTATATGAATTTTCACGATCCACCACTGCACGTTTTCTACCATCGCCAATAAAAATGCATTTAAAAGATTTTACCGCTGACGTACATCCGCTCTCAGGCTCTTTTTACGCATAGATCAGCCACACACGTTTTCTGTACGTAAGGCTGCCCATGGGAAATGACTGTTTGCAGACTTCAGTTATTCCTGATGTTATTAGTGCAAATATTAAAACTGAGTATTGTGTGTAGTGCTTTTGTGCTGTGCCAGTGCATACGTGTTATGTAAAATGTAAAGAATTAAATAAAAATCAGCAGATACTTCCTTTCTAAGGAGTAACACCAACTGTTGAATATAGATTCTCAAAGTGCTACGTTCGTACGACCTCTACCCTCTATATCTTATAGGTGAGTACGAAAGTATGTAGATCGCGTTAAAATACACAACTTATGTCATATACATCTTTATTGTTGAGTGAACCGTTTTCGAGATATTGCTTGTTATTTACTTAAATTTTCCAATAGTTATTTTCTCAAATGGGAATTCGTTATTCATTTTTTTTTTGTCTTTGATATGCAAAGAGTATTAATCTGTGGCAAAAAGAATGGTACTGCACATAGCAACCAGCTATTAAGAGATATGTATGTGCTTAAAGGCTACTGTTTTTCTATATTCCCCTTGTAAATATATTTTCCCTACATCTACAACAAAATTAGCAATAAAACAGAGTTTGCAAATGTTTATCTCGATTAACATGAACTAGATGGGGAATAAGCGTTTGTAAAAATACTTTGTACAAGAGATGAGAAAAGTCATGTGAGTGTTACACATCAGATTTTTTTTATGTGTTTCAGTGGGTGAATAATAATTAGTTTTGTTGGTATCGTTATCACAGTACTGTTTCACTTGTGAAATCCCGTTCTCTTTGTATTAAAAAAAATGGCTCTAACGATTTTGATGAAAAATATCGTATGTTTAATATAATGTCGTGAGAAATGAAATGTATATCTCGAATTTATCTGGGAATGTCTCCAAAAGTATTCTTCATTGTGAACGTCTTTTTCATAACTGAAAAACCGTAAGAGATAGACAAAATTTTACTACACAAAAAATGTAGATCGCGTTAAAATACACATCTTATGTAATATACATTTTTGTTGTTGAGTGAACCGTTTTCGAGATATTGTTTGTTAATTTTCCAATATTTATTTTCTCAAATGGGACTTCGTTATTCATTTTTTTTTTGTCTTTGATATGCAAACAGTATTAATCTGTGGCAAAAAGAATGGTGTTGCACATAGCAACCAGCTATTAAGAGATATGTATGTGCTTAAAGGCTACTGTTTTTCTATATTCCCCTTGTAAATATATTTTCCCTACATCTACAACAAAATTAGCAATAAAACAGAGTTTGCAAATGTTTATCTCGATTAACATGAACTAGATGGGGAATAAGCGTTTGTAAAAATACTTTGTACAAGAGATGAGAAAAGTCATGTGAGTGTTACACATCAGATTTTTTTTATGTGTTTCAGTGGGTGAATAATAATTAGTTTTGTTGGTATCGTTATCACAGTACTGTTTCACTTGTGAAATCCCGTTCTCTTTGTATTAAAAAAAAATGGCTCTAACGATTTTGATGAAAAATATCGTATGTTTAATATAATGTCGTGAGAAATGAAATGTATATCTCGAATTTTCTGGGAATGTCTCCAAAAGTATTCTTCATTGTGAACGTCTTTTTCATAACTGAAAAACCGTAAGAGATAGACAAAATTTTACTACACAAAAAATGTAGATCGCGTTAAAATACACATCTTATGTAATATACATTTTTGTTGTTGAGTGAACCGTTTTCGAGATATTGTTTGTTAATTTTCCAATATTTATTTTCTCAAATGGGACTTCGTTATTCATTTTTTTTTGTCTTTGATATGCAAACAGTATTAATCTGTGGCAAAAAGAATGGTGTTGCACATAGCAACCAGCTATTAAGAGATATGTATGTGCTTAAAGGCTACTGTTTTTCTATATTCCCCTTGTAAATATATTTTCCCCTACATCTACAAGAAAATTAGCAATAAAATAGAGTTTGCAAATGTTTATCTCGATTAACATGAACTAGATGGAGCATAAGCGTTTGTAAAAATACTTTGTACAAGAGTAGAGAACGTCATGTGAGTGTTACACATCAGATTTTTTTTTTATACAAGAAAATTAGCAATAAAATAGATTTTGCAAATGTTTATCTCGATTAACATGAACTAGATGGGGAATAAGCGTTTGTAAAAATACTTTGTACAAGAGTTGAGAAAGTCATGTGAGTGTTACACATCAGATTTTTTTTTTTTTTGTTTCAGTGGTATCGTTATCACAGTACTGTTTCACTTGTGAAATCCCGTTCTCTTTGTATTAAAAAATGGCTCTAACGATTTTGATGAAAATATCATATATTTAAGATAATGTCGAGAGAAATGAAATGTATATCTCGAATTTTCTGGGAATGTCTCCAAAAGAATTCTTCATTGTGAACGACTTTTTCATAACTGATAAACCGTAAGAGATAGACAAAAGTTTGCTACACAAAAAATGTAGATCGCGTTAAAATACACAACTTATGCCATATACATTTATTTTGTTGAGTGAACCGTTTTTCGAGATATTGCTTGTTATTTCCTTTAAATTTTCCAATACTTATACTTTTTCTCAAATGCGTTATTCATTTTTACTTTCTCTACTACGTATAGTAAGTAGGGGAAGTATTGCATTCCACCCAAAAATTCGATACCGAGATTTCACTCGAAATACATGTTTTGAGAATCACTGAATCCAGAAAAAAAAAAAAAAAAGCATTTTTGGAAACATGTCCGTGTGTGTGTCTGTCTGTGTGTCTGTGTGTCTGTGAACAGCATAACTCAAAAACGAACAGTCGGATAAACACCAAACTTGGTATTTAGGTTCAGTATCTTCCAGAGATACGACATGAAGGTTTTCAAGAAAATCCCCCCACCCCAGACTACCCTTTACATGGAACATTTTTCGAAAATTTTAATTTTCTCAAAAACGGCTCTAACGATTTTGATTAAAACATCATATGTTTAAGATATTGTCATGTCAAATAAAATGTATATCTCGAATTTTCTGGGAATGTCTCCAAAAATATTCTTCATTGTGAACGACTTTTGCATAACTGGTAAACCATAAGAGATAGACAAAATTTTACTACACAAAAAATGTAGATCGCGTTAAAATACACAACTTATGTCATATACGTTTCTTTTGTTGAGGGAACCGTTTTCGAGATATTGCTTGTTATTTCCTTAAATTTTCCAATACTTATACTTTTTCTCAAATTCGTTTATTCATTTTTTTTATGTCCTGAACATGCAAACAGAATGGAATTCGCCACATAGCAACCAGCGTTAAAATATTTGACTATCGCTTAAAAGCTACCAATTAGATTGTACAAGAGTAGAGAAAGTCATGTGAGTGTAACACATCAGTTTTTTTTTATACGCTACTATTTTAGTGTGTGTGTGTGTGTGTGCGCGCGCGCGCGCGAGTACGTGCCTAGTATCCGTGCGCCACAAGCCAAAACGACGACGTTATAGAAAAACTTTATCATTTGCCTACCGGCCAGGGACAACCGCTAAAAAACCTGAAAAAAGCTCTAAGAGTATTCTAACGCTTACCGATCACGCCTACCAACCAGGGAAAACCTATGAAAAAGCAGAAAGAGCTTGCATTTGTTTACCATCCGCAGAAAACTCCCAAAAAAAAAAAAAAAAAAAAAAAAAACTAGTCATTTTAAAAAAAAAAGGAAAAAGACGAATAATATAAGTATGGTAGAAACAGCTTGCATTCGTCTACCAACCAGAGAAAACCCCCGAAACACTAGTTATTTAAAATTGCTGATGAGTTCTGCATAGGCTTTTGCAAATGTTGTTGGTAGCAAAACTCACCTTTTCCATCACCTCCAACATACCCCACTCCCACACCTTTTTTCTTTCCACCAATCATAATCTCTCTTATTCTCGCCAATCAGCAACTTTCATTTGTTCCTTTCCACCAATAACGTCACTTCTTATTCCCACCAATCACAACTTCACACGTCACTTTCTGTTATACTTTTTATCCCTCGTTCGCCATCTTTCCCCCTCTTTCAGACCCCAACCGCCGCACAGTCAACGCCTCGCCGCTCCTTAACCTCAACTTCGTGCCTCCGCCATCTTATTTAGTTCACATTTTTACCACCGCGCCTCTCATCTCTCAACCAGATTGCCTGCAAGAACAGATCTCGTTCATTCGCACCTCGACGGTTGCCTCGGCAGCAGCTACTGCCAACACCTACGTCGTACACGTTTTTGACCGCTTTCGACCGGCTTGAGAACCCTGCTCCTACGTACGCTAGCGACCATCACGATGGTCCAGTACCAGGTTTTGGTATAGTTAAATTACGCCTCTGCAAAGGGTGTCTGTACCGCTTTAAAAACCTAGGTATATCAGTGCGTAGTGATGTTGGTTGATCTTAAAGCTGGTTAAGCATTTTCAAAAACAGTTTGCTTTTATTTTTCCGCCTCGCGTGCCGCGCTTTTGGTGACGCATCCACACCGGTAACAGGTAAGTAACACACGCATAATTATTTTTCGGACCTGCTTGGCGTAGGAATATATCCTTTCGTGTTTTGGTACTGTAACCTCAAACCTCCTTACCCTCCTCTTGCGTCCGCCATCTTGTTTAGTTCTCACCGCATCTCCTTGTCGCAAACCCTCCGCCATTTTTAGTTCCCGCTATTTTAACCTCAAAATCTACTCTTCTAACCTCTTGCTACCGCCATCTTCTTTTAGTTCCCATTCTCACCACCGCATCTCCTTACCCCCACCTCTTGCGACCGCCATGTTCACCACTAACCTCCAACTTTCCTCGTCCTTAAACCTCTTGTCTCAACCACCTTGTTTAGTTCCCATTTTCGCCACCGCATCTCATATCGCCCCATCTCTCTATCCACTCAAGAAAACTACCATCCAACGTTCAAAAATTGCTGATCAGTTCACGACAGGCTTTTGCAAATCTTGTTGCTAGCAAAACTTACCTTTCCCATCACCTCCAACATACCCCACTCCTTTTTCTTTCCACCAATCATAACCTCTCTTATTCTTACCAATCAGCAACTTTCATTTGCTCCTTTCCACCAATAAAATCACTTCTTATTCCCACCAATCACAACTTCACACGTCACTTTCTGTTACACTTTTTATCCCTCGCTCCCCATCTTTTCCCTCTTTCAGTCCCGACCTCCGCACAGACAACACCTCGCCGCTGCTCACATCTCCGAACCAAATTGCCGGCGAGAACAGATCTCGTTTATTCACACCTCGACGGTTGACTCGACAGCAGCTACTGCGAACACCTACGTCGTACACGTTTTTGACCGCTTTCGACCGGCTTGAGAACCCTGCTCCTACGTACGCTAGCGACCATCACGATGGTCCAGTACCAGGTTTTTGGTATAGTTAAATTACGCCTCTGCAAAGGGTGTCTGTACCGCTTTAAAAACCTAGGTATATCAGTGCGTAGTGATGTTGGTTGATCTTAAAGCTGGTTAAGCATTTTCAAAAACAGTTTGCTTTTATTTTTTCGCGTCGCGTGCCGCGCTTTTGGTGACGCATCCACACCGGTAACAGGTAAGTAACACACGCATAATTATTTTTCGGACCTGCTTGGCGTAGGAATATATCCTTTCATGTTTTGGTACTGTAACCTCAAACCTCCTTTCCCACCTCTTGCGTCCGCCATCTTGTTTAGTTCTCACCGCATCTCCTTGTCGCAGACCCTCCGCCATTTTTAGTTCCCGCTATTTTAACCTCAAAATCTACTCTTCTAACCTCTTGCTACCGCCATCTTCTTTTAGTTCCCATTCTCACCACCGCGTCTCCTTACCCCCACCTCTTGCGACCGCCGTGTTCACCACTAACCTCCAAATTTCCTCGTCCTTAAACCTCTTGTCTCAACAACCTTGTCTAGTCCCCATTTTCGCCACCGCATCTCATATCGCCCCCATCTCTCTATCCACTCAAGAAAACTACCATCCGACGTTCAAAAATTGCTGATCAGTTCAAGACAGGCTTTTGCAAATCTTGCTGCTAGCAAAACTCACCTTTCCCATCACCTCCAACATACCCCACTCCCACAACTTTTTCTTTTCCACCAATCATAATCCCTCTTATTCCTACCAATCAACAACTCTCATTTGTTCCTTTCCACCAATAAAATCACTTCTTACTCCCACCAATCACAACTTCACACGTCACTTTCTGTTACACTTTTTATCCCTCGCTCCCCATCTTTACCCCTCTTTCAGTACCGACCTCCGCACAGACAACACCTCGCCACCCAGCTCCTCTCCATCACGCGACCTCCATACTCCTCCATCTCCCTTCCTCCATCTCCCACCCCAAATTAACGAACCAATCAAAACACTACACGTCACTTCCTCAATTCTTTCAACTCGTCCCGGATGAGCCAACCCATTTAACGATAATCCTACCGCTCAGGGCGCTTTTCAAACTTACCGCCGCCGCCGTCGCACGCAGCGACACTAGCGACACTAGCGCCCCTAGCGGCAGGATTATCGTTAAAAACAATTGGCTCATCCGGGACTATTACTGAAGTGAAAGTGTGAACGAAGTGAACCAGATAAGAACTTAGAATAGTGACAATTGAAAAACTGGACAAAGTCATACTGGTGTCAACAGTGAGAATAAAAAGCCAACATAGAGGAAATGCTTAAACATTTATTAGCTGGAATGGAGGAGAGAATAATTTCCAAAATGGAGACAAAAATGGAATCCGGAATTTATAAGATGGGAACGGAAATGAACGGTGTTGAAGAAGGAATGGACAAAATGAGATCCGAACTCGGCTTTATCATTGATTCTGTAAGATCTGACATAGCGGAACGGTGAGAGCTCAGAATGACGACTTTGTGAAGGAGTTAAAGGAAATTAAATCCAACCTGGGAGATGACGTTAATGCGGTGGAGGAGCGTCTAGATGAGCAAGGAAAATGTCCAGGTGGACAGACGAAAGAAAAATCGAGGTTGCTAGATGCCGCAGAGCACGAACATCTGGACCAGATGATGACGGAGGATATTGCAGCTCTACGCCCAGTCACAGTGGGTTGGGACGAGGAGGAAGCAGCTGGAAGATAGAGACATAGGGCCGATCCTGAAGGTTAAAGAATCCGGCTTACGATCCACATGAACGAATGTTTCTCCCAGAGGTTCGAGCTATGAGAGCTGTTGGACGCGTTGGAACTCAGCTCCGAGATGGCGAACAAGAAGCAACGTAGAGTCGCCGAACCTGCTAAGGCAGGAACCTCTTCTTCTCAGCCGGCATCCGCCGAGGGGAAATAGTCGCAGCCACCGCAGCCTGGGGCAACCTACGTCTCGACCGCCGCTTCACTGCCATCCACCGCAGCTTCGCTGCGCCCGCAGTCGCTGCCACCTTCACCGGCATCCACGCTGTCGATCCTGGGAGCTTTCCAGCCAGCGCAGATCCAGCCAGTACTTCATGGGAGGTGCAGCGCTGTCATCAGACGGGTCTCGAGGGACCTGCCAGCCAGGTTCCACATCAGCGCAGCACACCAGCCATGGCCTTCAGCAATGAAGGCCACTATGATCTTCGGAGCACAGGGACCCACGTCGCTCGTCAGAATGGATTTCGCAGACCCTGGCGACTACGAAGCGGACTTGAGGGCGGGCCTGCCCTTGTTAGGGTGGTGTTTACGCCAGCCGAGAGGAACGCCAGGTACCCTGCCGACGCTGCTGTGCCTACGGGAACAATGAGATATCCTCTCAAAGGAACCCAGATGCCACTACTATGGTGCTTCCAGCAACACTGCATTGTGTAAACAGCACGACCTACGCCGCCGCCGCTACTGTGCAACCTGAAGAGGGTCGACACACTGTACCTGCCAAGCGCTCTGCATCCTCGCAGGAAGGCAACGCTGAAGCCGCTAGCACCAACATCTCAGTCATCGACAGCTCCACATACGCCGACACCAGCACCATCACCAGTGCCGATCATCACCGAGGAAGTCCAGGGCCTACGCGACGCCGTTCAGGATCTCCACGCGGAGTTCCTGAACATGTCGGCGAAGCTGACATCCCTGGAGGAACTCATCAGGGAACTTCAAGCCACGTCAGCTGCTCACAAAGTTTTTCTAGATGCGCAGTTTGACTGCATCTCATCCCGGATCAACACCATCGAGGATTCCATCAGGAACTCATCTACAGCTTCTAACACAACACAGCAACACCTTGACTCCATAGACCTGACTCTCAGACCCCTGGAAGCACAACAGCACCAACTCGGAGCCCATTTCCAGCAGCAATCCAAACCGCAGACCTTCAGTAATCGCCGAAGACCTCCGAGCAGTTCAAAATACGCCGAGGAATACCTAAATTGGGAACTTCAGTGACAATGTGCAAACCGCAAGTAAGTACAACTTCAAGCTTTCTCTCCTACACATTTACCCCTCCCATTCTCTTCTAAATCCTTGCCATACCCACTAGTGTTGCAGTCAGGTTTCATGGCTGCACCCTAGTTACTACCTTTACCCGCTCCCGCCCATAGGGCGACAGCCAATAGCTTTCAAGTACTAACGCGGGTGCTATGCGGGACCGCACAACCTTCACGTTTTATTCCACTATTTCTCCTACTATCCCACATCCGGTGGAAAAGATTTTAGTGGATGTGCCGGCTCTTGGAGAGTCGCACACTCTCAGGCCCGACTCTCATCGAGGCTGAGGTCAGTGATTAAATCATTTTCTCCTCCACTCCAAAGAAAAATATCTCTGGTGGTCAGAAACGGTATACCGAAAGGAGCGTGTGAGTTCGTAACCAGAAGGACTAGGGTGGAACAGCTGGTGCTCTCGAAGAAATCGGTGAAGGAAGTCCCCGAGGAAACCCATGCCAGCACTACCCGCGGGCGCCTGAATGCGAACGAGCGCCAAAGGAGCAACGTCACGATACTATTGATTGCATCTTCTAAGCGACATGGACAGGTGGTGCCAGAAATGCGACATCCGTGCCACAGGTCCTGGCCCCCCGTCGCGCATTCGGAGTCGGCCCAAACCCTGCTACAGATCGTTCGAGATGAACAGCTCTAAAGAGGAAGTTTGAGGCGCAGCGGCTATGGCCAAGGTTATCGGGAAGTCGGCGACGGACAGACGAGTGAACAATGATAAAGGCCGCTTGCCAGCGTAAACACCGGGTGGGTGTCGGCAGATAAACAGAACCTTCTAAAAGCTATATATATACCCCCTGCTCCAGGAAGTGTGTCGAAATAGTTCTAGAACATTGAGAACCTTATGGAAATATTCCACTGAATATATAAGCTCTCTCTCGGCCGTCGAGTCGTTGCGTCGGTTAGCGTGTGAGTTAGCGCCTGCATTTCTGGTGCGAGATCTAGAGCGATTCTCCGAGTGAGTTGTTGACGACATTTGTGACGTGCAGATGAGCGCTACGTGGAGCTCTTGCGTTCGACCACCAAGTGATGTGAACAGTCCGGCGTAAAGAGGCTACATTACGAAGGAAATGAAGTGGCATTAGTAAAGTGAACGAAGTAAACCAGATACGAACTTAGAACAGTGGCAGTGAGAACGTGACAGTTGAAAAACTGGACAGTCACAATATGCAAGTATGTATTTTTACAGTTTGCCTTAAGACCAGGGCAAAGTAAAACTCAGTTTTAAGTGTGTTTTAGAGTTGAAACGTTATTAATACTAGGTTTGTTTATATTTCTATAATCAATTATAATTATTAAAAATAGAAGCTAGTGTTACCGAAAACCTAAATCTTTTCGAGTACCCATTGATTTCCATGATGTCGAACATCAGAACATACACTATGTGATCAAAAGTATTCGGACATCTCCACAAAAATACGGTTTTTCATCTTAGGTGCATTGTGCTGCCATCTACTGCCTGGCACTCATTTTCCGCGACCTCAGTAGTCATTACACATCGTGAAACAGCAGAATGGGACGTTCCGTGGGACTCACGGACTTCGAACATGGTCAGATGATTGGGTGTCACTTGTGTCAGAAGTCTGTACGCGAGATTTCCACACTCCTAAACATCCCTTGGTCCACTGTTTCTAATGTGATAGTTTTGTAGAATCGTGAAGGGACATGTACAGCACAAAAAAGTACAGGCCGACCTCATCTGTTGACTGACAGAGACCGCCAACATTTGAAGAAGGCCGTAAAGAGTAATAGGCAGACATCTATCCAGACCATCACACAGGAATTCCAAACTGCATCAGGATCCACTCCAAGTACTATGACAGTTAGGCATGAGGTAAGAAACCTTGGATTCCATTGTCGAGCGGCTGCTCATAAGCCACACATCACACAGGAAAATGCTAAACGACGCCTTGTTTGGTGTAAGGAGCGTTAACATTACACGATTGAACAGTGGCAAAACGTTGTGTGGAGTGACGAATCACGGTACACAATGTGGCGATCCGATGGCACGGTGTGGGTAGGGCGAATGCACAGTGAACGTCATCTGCCAGCGGATCTGAAATTCGGAGGTGGTCGTGTTATGGTGTGATCGTGTTCTTCCTGGAGGGGGCTTGCACCCTTGTTGTTTTACGTGGCACGATCACAGCGCAGACCTACATTGACATTTTAAGCACCTTCTTGCTTCCCACTGTTGAAGAATAATTCGGGGATGGCGATTGCATCTTTCAACACGATCGAGCACCTGTTCATACTGCACGGGCTGTGTCGGAGTGGTTACAAGACAATAACATCCCTGTAATGGACTGGGCTGCACAGAGTCCTGACTTGAATCCTATAGAACACCTTTGGGAGGTTTTGGAAGGCCGACTTCGTGCCAGGCCTCACCGAGCTACATCGATACTTCTCCTCAGTTTCGCACTCCGTGAAGAATGGGCTGTCATTCCCCAAGAAACCTTCCAGCACCTGATTGAATGTATGCTTGCGAGAGTGAACGCTGTCATCAAGGCTAAGGGTGAGCCAACACCATATTGACTTCCAGCATTATCGATGGAGGGTGCCACGAACTTGTACGCCATTTTCAGCCAGGTGTCTGGATACTTTCCATCACGTTCATGTTTCAAGTTTTTACACCACGCCATATTAAATGCAGTTCTTCGTTGGAGGTTCTTCATAATTTTTGTTTTAATTTTTGGCAAAACACGGTGATCTTTATCTTGGGTTTCAGCCCATAGGTAGGAATGGAATCATAATTCGGGATATTATTCATTCGATGATTTGTAAGACTGGGGTTCTCAGTGGGGTGATATTCTTGATTAACTCTTCAGGATGTACTGTTGCTGTGTTACCAGCCCAGTGCACTTCTCCAGAAGCAAAATCAGTACCTGAAAATACATCCCAATCAATAGAAAATATAGAAATGTTGGTACCTAACGTTTCCGTTTTACTTTCTGCACGTATTTTCCACTTTGGCATTCCTTCCCCTATTGTCATCTAACTACTTTCAACTTGTTATTTATAGTTTATTACTTAAAAAGGTATTTCAAAATGTGGTCCCTTATATCTTTATATTTGCATCTCTCCATATTATCATTACTTAATAAAAACACTCTTAACAACCTGAAATTCTAGAAATAATTGTACTGGACCTTATTCGGGGTTTCATTAATAATTGCTTTTGTTGATGGTATAGCTTTCTTTTTTATTTTATTTTTTCCTAACTCTTATCTTCATATAATTTATTTACTCAAATGCTTTCTCTGCAATGGGTTACATGCCAATCTTTACTTCTTGAAAGATGTGGTATTGTGTCTATTTACTACAATGGCTGGAGTTGCTAAACATAGGATGTTTCCTGAGTAGCTTTGCACGAGGCGGCCAGGGACTAGTAGGACTAGACTATTCCCCTAAGTATCATCAGCTTATGTATAAACTTTATTAAATTTCATGTTTTGACTTTAGAAGACATGCCAACAATAACCTTTTTTTCGTCCGCTCAGCGTCTGTACCTTAGCCAACACTCTAGCCCTCCCTTGACGTCAGCAACTACCAAATAGCTCGCCTAGGACTAGCCTCACTACATGTGTTCCTCGTGCCACGTTAAAAATACCACACGGTCAGCTTGTGATATACAACTTCTGCGTATTCATTCTGGTTATAAAGAATATGTTAGTACGGTTATTGTTTTTGTGTATTATGAGTTAAGTGTTGAAAGTGTGGCTGTGAAGTGTGGCAAAGATTATAACAATTTTGTATGTTTTACGCTGTTTAGTATTCATGCAGAGGGACTCGCTTCAGGATACAAGTCCTCTACATCTCACATCAACTGAAACGTCATGTGACAGTGCAGTCTATCACGCCTGCCAACAGTCACAATGGTGTGTTTTGGATCGTCTGTTAAGTACCGATACTTCCTTCAGAGCTTTGGGTTTTCAAGAAAAGCAAGACATTATAGTAAGGGGTAGGTCTACTCTGGACGTTTCTACGAGTATACAAATAAAAAAGTATGTACGTCATTTCAAAATTGAATACTGCAATTCTTCAAAATGGCTAACTACACGTAAATCGAGAAATAAATTATATTCCTGGCCTTGTATTTCTTTTTGAAACCGACAGAGGAGTATGGAGTAGTGTCGATTTCTCTGATATCAGTAATTTTCACAAAGCAGAGATTCGACATGGGAAGACGCAATCACATTTATCTGCAACAACGAAATAGAAAACTTTTGCTAAAACAAGGATAGACATTAGGATAGAATGTGAGACAGTATTTTAATGCCTAAATGATATTAATTGTGTTTTATTATAATTAAATTCAATAACAGCCCACCTTAAAAACAATATGTATATAATTATTATTTAAATTGTATGTAAGTCATTGCAAATACTTATTTTTTATTGTAAACGTATTTATTAATGTCATGTAAATATTTATATACTCTAATAGTGCAAAAACTGTGAGAATAATATGTTTTAGGATGTTAGTAATGAGGTAATAACGTAATTTTTGTGACAATAATGTGTCTGGAAATTTAAAAAAAAATACTGGTTATGAAAAGATCGGTAATAACGTAATTTCGCTTACAGTTTGGAATTAGCCAATCAACAGTAAGGAAAAGTTTTAGTTTGAATACTTAAATTCTATTGGACTAGAATTAGCCAATAGGAGACTGGCATTACCGAAGCTATAAGATTTTTAACGTTGAATTTAGTCAGTCGCGGGTAATATGTTGTAGAGTACGGATGGTAAAAATTGTGTTCTCCGCTAGAATGTATAAAGTGCTCACAGTTTTCTTTTATAAAGTGTTTTCTTTATAAAATGTGCAAGTATAAAGAAAAAGAAAAATAAATTAAATTAAAAAGTAAATTCTGTGACGTCTTTTAATTTTTGTCTTATCACAACCTGAAAAGAACTTATGTTTCTATAGTGCGACTGAAGCAGCCGAGCCAGATTTCTTTAATAATATTACGTAACACAAGCATCATCTTCACTATAAAGTTTGGCGTCCAAAGCATCAAACAACATCAAAGTGTATCTTAAAAACGTTGGGTTATATACTTCTTCAAAGTGAGGCACATACGTGGGGATTCTCACATTTCACGTCCAGCTTCCAGCTAAATAACTTCTTCAAAGTTGGCAACAAATACAACGAGGCTCAATAACATTCTTAAAGTGGTGTACAACTGTGGGGCAAACTCCTCCAAACAACTACGTAACCTATAAACTATCGCAAATTGACACCTCAACGTTGAGCCATCGCAATAACTATCGCAAATGGATAGAAAACAAGGATAGAATTATGTGAACAATGCAGATCGGATGTTTTGAAACACAATGCCGAAGTTGACTCTAATAGAGAAATAATGAAACGATTAATCCATGTAACTTGCCTACCGGCAAAGTGAGAGCTACCTTTCAAAGGTTATAACAGTATAATGCATCCCTTAATCGGGGAAACTAATATGAGTTCTTGCAAATACTATCCGAGTATGACATTAAATTAGACACACACTTACAAAGCGCTGAGTTTTCAAAAGAACGTGAAATCGAATTTAAAAAAATCTGATGTGTTACACTCACATGACTTTCTCTACTCTTGTACAAACTATTTTTACAAACGCTTATTCTCCATATGCTTCATGTTAATCGAGATAAACATTTGCAGACTCTATCTTATTGCTAATTTTCTTGTAGATGTAAGGGGAAAATATATTTACAAGGGCAATATAGAAAAACAGTAGCATTTAAGCACATACATATCTCTTAATAGCTGGTTGCTAGGTGCAGAACCATTCCCTTTGCCACAGATTAATACTCTTTGCATATCCAAGACAAAGAAATCTGATGTGTTACACTCACATGACTTTCTCTACTCTTGTACAAACTATTTTTACAAACGCTTAATCTCCATATGCTTCATGTTAATCGAGATATCGAGATGTCAATCTTATTGATCATTTTCTTGTAGATGCAAGGGGAATATGGTAAGTTTTAAGCGATAGTCAAATATTTTAACGCTGGTTGCTATGTGGCGCATTCCATTCTTTTTGCATGTCCAGGACATAAAAAAATGAATAACGAATTTGAGAAAAAGTATAAGTATTGGAAAATTTAAGGTAATAACAAGCAATATCTCGCAAACGGTTCACTCAACAAAAGAAATGTATATGACATAAATTGTGTATTTTAACGCGATCTACATTTTTCGTGTAGTAAACTTTTGTCTATCTCTTATGGTTTACCAGTTATGAAAAAGTCGTTCATAATGAACACTTTTGGAGACATTGCCAGAAATTTCGAAATATACATTTTATTTGTCATGACAATATCTTAAACATATGATAGTTTAATCAAAATCGTTAGAGCCATTTTTGAGAAAATTAAAATTTTCGAAAAATGTTCCATGTAAAGGGTAGTCTGGGGTGGGGGGATTTTCTTGAAAACCTTCGTGTCGCATCTCTGGAAGATACTGAACCTAAATACCAAGTTTAGTGTTTATCCCACTGTTCGTTTCTGAGTTATGCTGTTCACAGACACACAGACAGACACATACACGGACATGTTTCCAAAAATGCTCTTTTTGGATTCAGGGGGTCTCAAAACATATATTTCCGGTGAAATCTCGGTATCGAATTTTTGGGTGGAATACAATACTTCCCCTACTTACTATACGTAGTAGAGAAAGTAAAAATTAATAACGAATTCCCATTTTAGAAAATAAGTATTGAAAAATTTAAGGGAATAAGAAGCAATATCCCGAAAATGGTTCACCCAACAAAAAAAACGTACATGACATAAATTGTGTATTTTAACGCGATCTACATTTTTTGTGTAATAAAATTTTGTCTATCTCTTATGGTTTACCAGTTATGCAAAAGTCGTTCACAATGGAGAATACTTTTGGAGACATTCCCAGAAAATTCAGGATATACGTTTTATTTGTCATGAAAATATCTTAAACCTATGATATTTTAATCAAAATCGTTAGAGCCATTTTTGATAAAATTAAACTTTTCGAAAAATGTTCCATGTAAAGGGTAGTCTGGGGTGGGGGAATTTTCTTGAAAACCTTCGTGTCGCATCTCTGGAAGATACTGAACCTAAATACCAAGTTTGGTGTTTATCCGACTGTTCGTTTCTGAGTTATGTTGTTCACAGACAGACAGACACACACACACACACGGACATGTTTCCAAAAATGCTTTTTTTTGGATTCGGGGTGTCTCAAAACATGTATTTATGTTGAAATCTCGGTATCGAATTTTTGGGTGGAATACAATACTTCCCCTACTTACTGCACGCAGTAGAGAAAGTAATTATGTTATTGAAAGTATTAGTGACGTAGTGCTAGACATAATAACAAAAGAAAATGCGCACCTTTTGTTGCTTTAATGCTGGATGAAACGGCGGAAGTTGCAAAATTATGTCAGCTTTCCAATGTCATTCGTTATGTAAACGAGGGTGAAATCCAGGAGAGATTTTTAGGCTTTACAGATGTCAAAATTATCACTCTGCAATTGCGTTAAGTGAGCATGCATATAAAATCCTTACAGATTTTCAGCGTGAGTCTGAGAACAAGCTCGTAGCCCATGATATGATGGGGCTGCAACATTTTCTTCATTTAAATAGATTGCAAGTGCTTGTAAAGAAAAGAATGCGCTATTTGTCCCAATCGACTTAGCCTAGTTTTATAGCAGTCAGTACAATTCATAAAGGAATGTAAACTATTTTTAAGACTTTGGGTGTTTTTTTACTTTCTCTACTACCTATAGTAAGTAGGGGAAGTATTGTATTCCACCCAAAATTTCGATACCGAGATTTCACCGGAAATACATGTTTTGAGACTCCCTGAATCCAAAAAAAGCATTTTTGGAAACATGTCCGTGTGTGTGTCTGTCTGTGTGTCTGTGTGTCTGTGTCTGTGTGTCTGTGAACAGCATAACTCAAAAACGAAGAGTCGGATAAACACCAAACTTGGTATTTAGGTTCAGTATCTTTTAGAGATGCGACACGAATGTTTTCAAGAAAATCCCCCCACCCCAGACTACCCTTTACATGAAACATTTTCGAAAATTTTAATTTTCTCAAAAACGGCTCTAACGATTTTGATTAAAATATCATATGTTTAAGATATTGTCATGACAAATAAAATGTATATCTCGAATTTTCTGGGAATGTCTCCAAAAGTATTCTTCGTTATGAACGACTTTTTCATAACTGGTAAACCATAAGAGATAGACAAAATTTTACTACACGAAAAATGTAGATCGCGTTAAAGTACACAATTTATGTCATATACATTTCTTTTGTTGAGTGAACCGTTTGCGAGATATTGCTTGTTATTCCCTTAAATTTTCCAATACTTATACTTTTTCTCAAATTCGTTATTCATTTTTTTATGTCCTGGACATGCAAAGAGAATGGAATGCGCCACATAGCAACCAGCGTTAAAATATTTGACTATCGCTTAAAACCTACCAATTCCCCTTGCATCTACAAGAAAATTATCAATAAGATTGACATCTCGATATCTCCATTAACATGAAGCATATGGAGAATAAGCGTTTGTAAAAATAGTTTTTACAAGAGTAGAGAAAGTCATGTGAGTGTAACACATCAGATTTTTTTAATTTTTTCTCATTCAACAAAGTGTGTAAATGCACTGAATGTATCGGAAGTCAAGAAGTTTCCATCGCTGTCATTTATGCGTAGGAATTACAACTCTAGGTTTGTGAACACGGTGCATGAAAATAAGACAGGGCTGGTCTCAGTTTTAGAGCGTATTTTTCATTACTCAGATTCCTGGGATAGTGACACTTTTATTTGTGGCAGACGATATTTAACATTGTCGAAGGATTTCACATTTTCTTTTCTGTTGGAAATTTTCAGTGATATTTTTGCTCTCACTGATACATTATTTAATATTCTCCAGACAAAGACTTTTGATGCAAATTATTGCATTACAAAAGTGAAAGAGACCATTTCTTTCATTCAAGAATCTCGAAACAATTTGATTGTATGCAACATTAGAAGAAAGTGACACGAATGAGAACGAAGCTCAAAAGGACGTCGGGAATGTGAATTGGACGATCCTAGAATGAAACAGTTTCGCTTTACAACGAGATAATTGATACGATAACCAAATGGAAAACCGATTTTGTGATTTAGAAGAACTAACATTTATTGAGCTACTTGATTCGAAAAGGTTTCTTTCAAAACTAGATTTTCCGAAATGTTGTTTACATCTCTTAAATCAGTATATAAAAACGTTTCATTTCGAAAATTTGGGAAGTGAATTAGTGGCTGTTTATAAGTTGTCAGACTTTTCAGACAGGATAGTGACTGAGATTGCAAAGGTTTTTAAAGACATTGCAAAGTTAGGAGAAGAAGCATTTCCAGAAGTTTATAAATTATGCTGCCTCATAACTACAATTCCCACGAGCACATCTACAGTACGTACGTTTTCCTGCTTAAAACGCGCAAAGAATTACGTACGCAACACTCGGTGTGAAGACACGCTTTTCCAGCTTTCATTATTATCAATCGAAAATGCTCTATTGCACAAAATTCAGAGTTAAAGATATTTTATGATCATGTCATAGAAACATTTGCCCGAAAAGGAGAGAGGAGGATTCCGTTGATGTACAAATGAAAATGAAGGAGGTAAGCTTTATTTTCGTTCTAATACGTATTAGCTAGAACATATTTTTTCAAGTTATAAGTAGGGAATAGCGTTCTTTTTAATATGCTTATGCTGTGTTGATTTGTTAAATGGCGTCGTGACAGTTCACTTACTGGTGGTCCCCCTTGAAAAATATCACCGCACGCCAATGGAACGGAGTATAGTTTAGATTCAGCAAAACGAAGCAGAATACCACACAATGAACTACACTACAGGGTTGTGCATAATTGTTTTTCTTTCTGAAGAAATATGAACAGCAATTCAGTTAAGAGTATGCTATGGCAAACAGAGGGAAAAGAAAGGAAACCTAAGTCGCAGGCTATTTTTGAAAACACGGGCTTCTCTTGTCGTTGTTGTTGTTGCTGCTGCTGCACTAGTGTCTGGACAATTATTTCATACAGAACCTCAATTAAACCCGACCGTTTTTATGAATGGCATAATATATTATTCTGGCGTCGCAGTTCACTGTTTGAAGGGATGCGTTTACCAACGATATTGTCAAGAAACTCGGTGCGTTTGGAAGATTGGTGGAAGAAAGCAAGAATGCCCTGTCGCGTTGAGAAAAACGATGCTTACGTACTGGTTTTATTTAAGAACAGCTCTGCGGCAAGATTAAATTTCAATGATGTGCAAAACTGTGAGTGAAAACAGCTTGTGAGGCAATTTCATGGATCTTAGCTTGCAGGCCATTTAATTCTTCTGCCAGAATGGAAGCACCGTCACAGGGTTGAACCACCAGTTTGTTCTTCACATTATACGTTTGAAACACACCATTCAGTACAGCGAAAGAAAAGCAGTAGTTCTAGCCTGGGTAACTTCATGAAAACCAAAAACGTTTTCTTGAGTCTCATCTGTATCAGTGTCACAATAATAGAGCAATGTGACTTGTATAAAACATCTGTTGCTTCGTGTACAATGCAGGCATAAAATGAGGCTTTGTCCAAACTTGAAAGTGGGTATGTATTGATAGATGTCATTTATAGGCACACTTAATCAGTTCATTCTGTGCAGTTCTTGAAAATCCCCGGAGAAAGCCCAGTTTCTTCCAATGCATTTAAAAGCGCTTTAAAATGTTTGTTTGCGCTTAGCACAGCGTTTAAATATGACTGAAGTTTCCGGGATTCAGGGATTCTTCTGTCTCGTCATGACCTCTGAAAGCCAGTTTTTGACTTGTGACGTCAATTAAAACTTTCATGATCTCTGTGTTTGCCTTCACTTCATTTTTGTGTCTTATTTTCATCAGTTTGTGATGTTCATTAAGTAGCTCTGAAATACTAAACACTAATTAGATAGTTCTTTAAATTAAATAAAACTCTTTAGATGATATTTAGAAGAAGCATATCGAGCCAAACCTCTAAACGCATTCTCCAGATCATCTAAACCCTCCGAGGACCATACGGTTTCTCTTGTGCTTAAGAGCAAACATGGCCAGCAAAATAATTTCCCTTTTATAGAGCTAGTACAAAACCACTTGTGCTGCTCATACTACGAAGTTTGAAATGGACGTATTATGAACTTATCTTTCTGAAGAAGATGTAACGCCGGTTTTGGATGCCCTTTCTTCAAAGTTTCATGTCGTTCAGTTCACATATTCTCGAAAACGTGCGACGGTATACTTCTGTTATATTATTTAATTTGTTGAGCCCCACGTTTGGGAGCCAATTTGCGGTGGTATTACTTATAATGTTTGTGTATGTGTGTTTACTTCACGTGGTGAAGCCATTTTGTGATGTGATTCTTTGTTAGGTTTGTAGCTCCATCTGGTGTTAGCAATTTGCGGTAGTATTAGTGTTTGTTTGAAAGAATGCTACTGTTATTTTATTTAATTTTTGGTTTACTGTCCTCCGGCTAGCTATGATCTTTTTGGTCGAGCACATCTCTTTATACAGGTTGTGTAAACGGAAAGGAGTCTTTTATCCAAAGATAACACTGACGAAAGAATTTGTTTTACACTTTTATTGTCGAACACATTCACTATCACATTTACACATTGATCTAGACACTCGCCAAACTGAAACTGTTATAACAACTTATTTACTGATCATTCTTAATTCGCGTACTTCAACTTTTTGTATAATTAACTTTACAACACTTGAGAATTTTCCTAACTCTGCTACGCGTAACTTGCGAATCGATAGCCGACGTATACTTTACAAATATTTCTGACGGACTGAAGGCGACGTGTATCATACAAATATTTTCGGTGAACTGACGGGGTTTATCTCTAACCTAGCCCTTTTTATACTCCTACACCCCGATATGCCTAAAGATTATAACTGAGTTGCTATTGGCTAATAAAACGCGCCAACATTAGCGTCTATTTTTATATCCAATGAAAATTATATATACATATGCTTTAGGGAGAATGTTCCAGCAAATTCTAAGAAAAACGCGCCAACATTACGTAACTTCCTCGTCTCTAATAATGATAAACAGCTCACCCTCTCGCTGCATTATTGCACGCTATTATTGTCAGTTTCAGTAAGGCAGTATAAACTTACTTCTCAACAATAATTACAATCAACAAACATCTCAAATCAATGTCATATAAAAAATGCATATTCATACTGTAATCATTCTTTACATTTAAATAATTTGTGATACAAATTACTGCATCAAACGAAGCTTCCTGCAAGGAAGTAATGATGTCCTTACTCGAAAGTGTTATGTCAGCACTAGTACCAGGTCGGGTTTCGTCCGTATTTACTGCACACGGAACAACTAAGAGACAATTAGAGAGGCAGCACCCTGTAACTGGCTTCTCCCAGCAAGGAATACAGAACACAGCCTTCTCTACCTATCGGGCCATACACAACTATCAGTTATATCATGACCATAGGCGATGTTCTCCAGCGCAACAGTGTAGCATGCATTTTAATGCTCAGGCCTTCCCCCTAGGTGGTGTTGCTTAAACCCTGCAGTATTTTATAATGATGATGACACAGCAACCTACATAGATGCGGACGAATAAAATATTCTAGCTATACGGTTCTATAATGTTTTAATAGTACATATATCTAATGGCTTAGAAAACAACTACTATTCGAAAAATATCATTTATGTAAATGACATATCAATTTCCTTATGATTTTACTTTCATTGCATGCGCATGTCTCAAACACTTACTGCTAACTATTACAAATTTTTTAATTCTGATTTAGTAATGTACAACTTTTTGCCTTTTTTATCAGTAATGTAGACAACATACTTATAAGAGCTTGAATCTGGAAAGAAAAGAAAATTGCACATCAATAAACTGTCTGGTTTTTGTAGAACAAACTATGTACTCCCAGGTGGTTACAACCGTAAAAAAACATACTATGAAGACAAACAGAAATTCAAGATAGATATACTACCTAATAGATTTTATTTTTCGAATATTTAATTTATTGGTTCTCTGTCTGAAGCAATTAATTTACATTCTGTCCACTTCTTCTACATTACTGACAAAGGTGTCAATTACCCACAGTTTAGATATGCCCAATCATAAAAATCTGTATTCCCGATAAATTTAATGCTTCATACTGCAGTAAGTGTACCAAATGTAATGGTTGGCTTATTCCATTTTGCTGACTGCGTAACCTAACTCACGTGATGATCATTTTACTATTTGACACATTAATCTGAATTAGTGGATGAAAATCAAATCGAAAGAAACTTATAGCTGTACCTTGATTCAAATTTCCATAATGACACGATTTTTTTTGGAAATCCATTACATTTAATAGGCTGTTCTCCGTTCTCTACATCGCTGTACTGAAGATAATAGGTACAGCATTCCAAACTTTGCAAACTGAGGATACTTTGGGAATTGAAATGTGATCACACTAGCTGAATCCTTACAGCCAGGTACACTATACTTACGGGACATTTTGTCCTTTAAGTGTGTATTAGAAGTAGTATTATACAATGCACCTGCACATTATGCGTTTTTATATAATGTTTTTTTTTTGTAGAAATCCTTAAACAAAACTTCCTTTATCATCGATTCACTCCATTAACAATATCATCAAAACCGAGCGGAATGGCTTAGGCGGTAACTTCTGTAAGCTGCATTCGAGAGATCCGACGTTCAAATACCGTGGGCCGTCGAATCATACTGGTTTTTTTGTGGTTTCCATCACTCGCCAAGGTAAATACCGGTTTGGATTATTAAAATAATAATAATAATAATAATAATAATCCATAATTGGATTAAGAATAGAACCCAAAGTTCCACCTTAGGTTTAAAATAATAGTAAACATATGGATGGTAATAGCGAATACTCTGCCATCTATCCACAGATAATGAAAGCAGGTAGAATGGACGACACCCTAAATACATCTACCCGGTACACGTGGAAGCAGAGATACAGTTGCCTAGCGAGGACTCAGTGGAAACGTGTCGAAGCTGCCATCTGCACGTTACATAAGCAGAGGTACAGTTGTGTAAGTGCCTCTTGGAGGCGTGACGAAGAAGATGGATGAGACGTAGAAGTTTAACTGTCCGTCACATACCGAGTCACAAGGTATCTAACAGATCCGTCACGATTTGACCATGTAGTTAATGCGAGTAATATAAATAAGGGGGGAAAAGGAAAGAAAGAAACCGCCTACGATGGTGACATCAGAAACACGAACTATAGTTCAGCAACCTAGAAAAAATCCTTGGGTGGGGGCATGCCTCTCCCACTCTTTCTCTGAATCGCTACTTAAGCCCCCCACGCCATAATTTCGCTTAGTCCGTGTTTTATTTTATTCTCACAAAATCGTATATCACACCACTGTTGTAACTATTCAACTGTAGAGGCAGGATTAAAGACACAAGAGCAGTGCAACAAACAATGCCGTGTTTGTAGATTGCTGTGACAGGCCGCGCAAAGAACAAGGTACAGCGGGTGTGAAAACAAATGTTTGCATACAACTAGCGATAGCATTTCACATACATGCGGTATTATCATAGTATATCTTCCAAAAGTTAATTCACACTTTTTAGGGTATTTCATAGTCTTCACTCCCCCATTTATCTCTTCAAGGGAAAAAGTTCCTCGCTGATTGATTTTCATAATACAAATTATTTCAATTGAAGTTTTACAAAGAAAACTGGCGGCTTCAATTCTTATATAGGGAGACCAATCCACATCATCATCACCATCTCGAAACTGTACTCTTTAACATACGTCTTACAGAACTGGAATAAGGATTTTAGTTTTCGAGTTATCACAATGTAAACAAGATCCTATTAAATTTTTCTGCATTATAAAATTGCTGTGTTCACAATAGTGACTTGGCGCTTGTTTCCCGCGTATTAGCCCACTTCCTCTTTAAGACACCTCACTGGATAACTCAGTAGCTAAAGGCAAAAGACAAGTAGAGTGGGGATGATTCATCCCTCCTCATGCCCGTACCCAGAAAAAAAATTCGGGGAGGGTTTTCCACAAGTAGATCTAAGTTAACAGTACCCCACACAGTTACCATGTACCTACCCCATAGTATATGGATGTTACATGGATAAGATAATTGCTTGGAGACATTATATCGACAAGAAAAACTCACAAGAATAAGGATATTCCACCTTACAGCACAAAACATGGAGACTCCTTCGAAAATCAGGATGTATGGTCACCTTACCTACGTAAGGCGACGATATTAAGTTTCCCCATTGCTTATAAATGTGCTACTAGCAATAGACCTACTGTTATCTAACGACATTTTTCCATATTGGTTTACTATGAATTTAAATAAATAAAACTGTCAGAAGTTTCGCGGGGTGGGGTTGAACCCTAGAACCACCCCCCCTCTAAATACGCCCTGTCCCTCCTGGATACTCGCGCAGTACGTAGACCCAGATATTTTAGTAAGTTGTTATACTATAACTTGGAGTGTCGTACCGGAGGAATTCGATGGCCCTGACCAGAGTTTCACGGGTAAGACAGCTTACACACCTCATATTTTACCTAGCATTGACGTAATGGTTACTATGGCAACCGGGCGCTTTAGGTGGACCTGCATATATCTGGCTTCTGAGCAGCATTCGCACTGTGATTTTCTCTCAAGCAATGCTGATGGTTTAGACAAAATAATACAAGCTTACGTTCTTTCGCGCTGGATAACAAAATTGTACATTTGAAAACTATTGACTACTACTACTACTACTACTACTACTACTACTACAACAGCATAAAAGTGAGGATGCCGGCCTCCTTCGCCTCCTCTGATCAGCCTCTAACTGAGACTTTCAAACCTTCCTATTGAAATTTTGGCGATTAGGTTTGGCGACACTGGTAGTTCTGCAGAAGTTTTGGTTTCGTGATTGTTATGTTATACTATTGTAAGCTAAATGTTGTATGAACTGTGGGATGTGAAATTCAGGAAACTAAGATAGAAGGGGGGGTTTAAAACGGCCTAGAATTAAGTGAAATTAGCAATATGACGGAAAACGAAGTAATAATAATTGGGGCTGGTATAGCGGGTTTAACGGCAGCTCATAAGTTGCTTCAGAAAAATCCTCATCTAAGATTATTGGTACTAGAAGCAAAAGGTATGGAAAACTCTGAAATATAATTGTGGGTACTTTTAATGTAGGTAGTAGTGAAACAAGCTTAATTAATTAGTGGAACAAATTTCATCATTTTATTTGAACAACCTGCTCAAATTGGTATTAATTTTATCTTTTACTTACGAGGGAGATGTTAAAGTATGAAATTTGTTGTAAGTAATTAACTTAAATATGATGTTTCATTCGATCTGGAGGTGAGACTTGTCATTTCGAAAACTTGTATTGTAATTTCATGTTTTAACACGTTGGGAATACATCAGCTAAGGTTAGGATATTTGCTCAGACACACCTGTTAAATGTCTACCGATACCATGATTTACAAAGCATTACCTTCTGAGGATTATTGTAGCAATTTGCTTTGTGGAAAAGAAGAAACGAAATCTAGTGCTAAGGTTTCTTGTTTACTAGCAGAACTTATAGGTTGGGCAATGTTATCATGTTAACTGTGGAGCTTTTCTCCCTCTACAATGTATATGTTGATAATGTTGCTTCCAACCTCTCTTCCTGTAATGTTTCAAAACTGACAGTAAAGCTGCCTTTTGTAAGATGTGATTAAAAATTAACATATAAGCATAAGTATTATTATGACAAAATTGCGTTTTCCCATGGTATTCATAAAATGATAGTCTTTTATTTAAAACATCCAGAACTATAATGCATTAAACATTTGTACAAGGATAATGTTGAAAATTGGAATAACACTTTGGCTATTCATCGTAGTGAAATGATATAAATAAAAAAGCTTTAAATTGTGTTTATAAATTTGCATAACATAATAATTAGTAAGATACTTCAATTTTCATTTGACTTTGTCCTATAACAACTACCTGCTTTATGATACCTCAGATCATTCTTTAAGCAAAACCAAATAGCAATATACCAAGTTTACATAATTGGTTCTGTCATGTTTTCATGATAAGACATTTATGAATGCCCACTTCCATGGTATGGGATAATCTTTCACCAATTTCATTATTTACTGTTTGATATGGCCCCCTAGTTAAAGGATATTAAATGTGAAAAAAAAAGTAAACAAAAAAGGTGTTCTGGTTATAGTGTATATCAGTTCAGACAAAGAAAAAATCTTGTCTTCACAGTCTTAGATATTATGTATTTTAATATATGTTAAAATTAAGGACAAAATAAGAAACCATAATTTTTTTTTGTTTTGTTCAGAAAAATTGCTGACTCAAGATACAGGCTGCCAAAAATGGTGCCTTAGACACCATTTCTCATCTGCATTTTTGCCAAAATATTAAAATACTACGATGTCCTCTGTTTGCAAATATGTGTCCAAGTTGTTGTCCTCCATGATCTAGGGCTACCATGCTAGTCTGTATTCCTGGTTCAATCCCGGCGGAGGGCGATGGAATTTTTCAGGCGTAAAATTCCTTAGCATGGCTTCCTTCAGAAGGGAAGGAATTTAATTTCCATCTTTCATGCCCAATATAGAATGGGACGTCAAGAACCACAGCAGTTACAGAGCATTCATAAATAAAAACTCTATTTTTGTGTCCTAGTTCTCCTGCTGTAGCGTTCAGAATTTTTTTCTTTTTGGAAAAACCAAATATAATTTTTTTTCTTTCTTCAAAAATGCTAATCCCCAAAACTTCATTTTTTAACTGTTGATTAGTACCATACAGTACTACATTTCCTGAAAAGCAGAACTTCCACTTTTGAGTTTAACAGATTTTAAATTGAAAACTTTTCCATACATTAAACCAGTTTTCTTCACCATATTCTCACATATTGGTCTCATGAAATATAAATCAAGTCTTATTTGACATGGCATTTTAATCCTTCAGAAATATAAGTGTCAGATGCAGCTTTCAAAATGCATTCTGCTTAGAACTGAAATAAGCAATTCAATGAACTAAAATGTTGTCCAATTGCATTAATATTCTTTTGATATTGAGTGGTGCTTTCCTGTTAAACCAATAGGAAATGGGACACTCACAATCCTTAAAACATCGCAAATGGAATTAAGAACTGATTGGTGGTGTTACTGTCCTGCAGCATCTATATCCATGTGGTAGCATAAAGTTCATGACGATTTCATTTAATTCACCACTGATATATATATATATATATATAAATGAATTAAATGAAATATATTTAACCCCTGCAATCCACCCTGTCATCGTCATAGACTAGGCATACCATGCTAGCCCCTAGTTCTTGAGGTCATGTGCTCAAAGTGGGCGGAGGGCAATGGATTTTTTTTCAGGCATAAAAATCCTTAGCATGGCTTCCTTTGGAAGGGAAGTAAAGCTGGTGGTCCTGATAGCTTTACGACACGCAAAAAAGCCTCAAGTCTGATAAAGAGGCCCCTGAGCAAAATTCCGTCTTTCACGCCCAATGTAGAATGGGACGCTAAGGACCATAGTAGTTCTTCTGAATTCCTTTGACAGGTTGGATCATTCTGTTTTCTGCTGACGGAAATAAACTTCCAGTTTGGGCAACAGAATGAGGGTGTCAAGGTGTGTGACTTCATCACTCTTGTAAAATCCTCAGCATTCTGAAAATTCTAAATTGCAACTGTACTGGGCTGGAAACATTATGTTTTTTTAGCGTGCTTCAACAGGCCACCTACACCTTTCAAGGCCGGTTCCCATGACCAATAGCACTATACCTACTCCATTGGCACAAGTGACTTAGTCAATTAAAACAGTTGCTGACAGCTTTTGAAGAAACTAGAAACACTGTCAAAAGTAATAATGATCTCTTCTGCTTATGATTACAGGTGTTATTGAATTTAGTATATTTCCAATAATCTATGTGCTCTGTTATCCCTTATAACTGCAACACTTGTGGTCTTGTTTTGAAAAAAGTACTGCTGTAAAATTTGAAACTTGGTCATATGCTTCTACTTCTTGTGCCAGAATCACAAACCAGTTCTCAGTAAAATCACAGTGAAGCACTAAACATACTTGACCAACCTCACATGTCCCTTCATTTCTGCAGTGTGTTGTTGCAATTTCTTCAGATGTTCGTGTGTTACTGCTTTCATTATCCATTTCCCTAGTTCATCAATTAAGGTGTCAATGGCAACAGTTTTTACTTTCTCTACTATGTATAGTAAGTAGGGGAAGTATTGTATTCCACCCAAAAATTCGATACCAAGATTTCACCAGAAATATAGTTTTGAGGCCCCCTAAATCCAAAAAAAACATTTTTGGAAACATGTCCGTGTGTGTGTGTGTCTGTGAACAGCATAACTCAGAAACGAACAGTCGGATAAACACTAAACTTGGTATTTAGGTTCAGTATCTTCCAGAGATGCGACACGAAGGTTTTCAAGAAAATCCCCCCACCCCAGATTACCCTTCACATGGAACATTTTTCGAAAATTTTAATTTTATCAAAAATGGCTAACGATTTTGATTAAAATATCATATGTTTAAGATATTTTCATGACAAACAAAATGTATTTCTCGAATTTTCTGGGAATGTCTCCACAAGTATTCTTCATTGTGAACGACTTTTGCATAACTGGTAAACCATAAGAGATAGGCAAAATTTTACTGCACAAAAAGTAGATTGCATTAAAATACACAATTTATGTCATATACATTTTTGTTGTTGAGTGAAGCATTTTCGAGATATTGCTTGTTATTCCCTTAAATTTTCCAATACTTATACTTTTTCTCAAATGGGAATTGGTTATTTGTTATTTTTATGTGCTGCACATGCAAAGAGAATTGAATACTCCACATAGCAACCAACTCTTAAAAAATTTGACTATTGCTTAAATACTACCATATTCCCCTTGCATCTACAAGAAAATTAGCAATAAGATTAACATCTCGATTAACATGAAGCATATGGAGAATAAACATTTGTAAAAATAGTTTGTACAAGAGTAGAGAAAGTCATGTGAGTGTAACACATCAGATTTTTTTAATGAGTTTGCCTTCCTCTCATTTTGCATGTGTAACTTCAGAAGAGTCATTTAATGTTTTCCACACCAAGTGTCTATAAGGCGAGTCCTTCCTTTCTGGGCCAGTCACTGCATTATTAAAAATTCCAGAACCAAGATGGCATCTTTTTTCTTTTCAAGATATGTAGTGCCCTTAGATATGCAATTCCTATAAAATTCTCAAAATTTTTGAGATTGGTGGTTTTGAGACAAAAAAAAATTAAGAATGCAATAAAGAAAATCGCCAGGAAAGTTAATACATGAACATTGTTTATGAAACCTGTTGAACTCAAAAGTGGAAGTTCTCCATTTCAGAGAATGTGGTACTGTGTAGTATTGATCAACTGTAAAAGGATAAAAAAATTTGGGGCATCACTTTTGCCAGCCTGTATTTTGGACCAACATTTTTTTACACAAAGCAAAAATATGAGGGTTTCTTAGTTTGTCCTGAATTTTAACATACATTAAATACAATAACATCTGAGACTATGAAGGTAACCTCCCCTGCCTGAATTGATGAGGACTATGCATCTTGCATTCTTTAATATAGTTTGTATTGACGTACATTAATTCATCTTGTGAAATTGCTGTAAATTCTATTGTTATATTGTTTTCAGGGCTTCTTATGTATACAGATTGTTCTTATATGCTTTATTTTTCATGCTCATAAATTGTCAGTGTAGTAAGTTCCAGTAGCTTGTATATTGTGACTAGTGTCCAGGAACTATGAGTTACAGTTGCCAATTATTGGGACATGTTCCTGTGTTAGAGCTCAAGAATAATGGCACTGTAATATACTGAGAAAAATCTGATGTGTTAGACTCACATGACTTTCTCTACTCTTGTACAAACTATTTTTACAAACGCTTATTCTCCATATGCTTCATGTTAATTGAGATATCCAGATGTCAATCTTATTGCTAATTTTCTTGTAGATGAAAGGGGAATATGGTAAGTTACAAGCGATAGTCAAATCTTTTAAGCACTGGTTCCTATGTGGCGCATTCCATTCTCTTTGCATGTCCAGGACATAAAAAAAATTAACGAATTTGAGAAAAAGTATAAGTATTGGAAAATTTAAGGGAATAACAAGCAATATCTTGAAAATGGTTCACTCAACAAAAAAAATGTATAAGATATAAATTGTGTATTTTAATGCGATCTACATTTTTTGTGTAGTAACATTTTGTTTATCTCTTATGGTTTACCAATTATGCAAAAGTCGTTCACAATGAAGAATACTTTTGGAGACATTCCCAGAAAATTCGAGATATACATTTCATTTGTCATGAAAATATCTTAAACATATGATATTTTAATCACAATCGTTAGAGCCATTTTTGAGAAAATTAAAATTTTCGAAAAATGTTCCATGTAAAGCGTAATCTGGAGTGGGAGGATTTTCTTGAAAACCTTCGTGTCACATCTCTGGAAGATACTGAACCTAAATACCAAGTTTGGTGTTTATCCGACTGTTCGTTTCTGGGTTATGCTGTTCACAGACACACACACAGATATGTTTCCAAAAATGCTTTTTTTGGATTCAGGGGTCTCAAAACATGTATTTCCGGTGAAATCTCATTATCGAATACTTGGGTGGAATACAATACTTCCCCTACTTACTATACATAGTAGAGGAAGTAAAAATGTGATAAATTGAGTGAAAAATGTGCTATATAACTGCATTGTTTGTTTTTATACAGCAAATTGAAAACACAAATGACAGAACGCGTTCTTACCACAAATTAATAAAAGCTTCTTTCTTCACCTATAATTCTTTCATTCTTTAATGTATTTTATTTTCTACAAGTAGATTATGTACTAGCAAGGAATATTCATTACTATTATGCAGTATATACACACAGATTATGTATTTTTACTTTCTCTACTACATATAGTAAGTAGGGGAAGCAAAAATTCAATACCAAGATTTCGCAGGAAATGCATGTTTTGAGGTGCACGGAATGCATATAAAGCATTTTTGGAAACATGTCCGTGTGTGTGTCTGTGAACAGCATAACTCAGAAACGAACAGTTGGATAAACACCAAACTTGGTATTTAGGTTCAGTATCTTCCAGAGATGCGACATGAAGGTTTTCAAGAAAATCCCCCCACCCCAGATTACCCTTCACATGGAAAATTTTTCAAAAATTTTGATTTTCTCAAAAATGGCTCTTAACGATTTTGATTAAAATATCATATGTTTAAGATATTTTCATGACAAATGAAATGTGTATCTCAAATTTTCTGAGAATGTCTCCAAAAGTATTCATTGTGAACGACTTTTGCATAACTGGTAAACCATAAGAGATAGACAAAATTTTACTACACAAAAAATGTAGATCACATTAAAATACACAATTTATGTCATATATATTATCTTTTGTTGAGTGAAGCATTTTCGAGATATTGCTTGTTATTCCCTTAAATTTTCCAATACTTATACTTTTTCTCAAATGGGAATTGGTTATTTGTTTTTTTTATGTGCTGCACATGCAAAGAGAATGGAATACTCCACATAGCAACCAGCTCTTAAAATATTTGACTATCGCTTAAAGCCTATCAATTCCCCTTGCATCTACAAGAAAATTAGCAATAAGATTAACTCTCGATATCTTGATTAACATGAAGCATATGGAGAATAAGCGTTTGTAAAAATAGTTAGTACAAGAGTAGAGAAAGTCATGTGAGTGTAACGCATCAGAATTTTTACACATATTTTCTGCTGACTCAACATTGATACCACTGATTGATAATTTTGTCCTTCATTTTTGAGAGTGAAATTTTACCACATGACTGCTGATGAACCATTTTCTGTCCCATGCTTCTTGCTTTTGACTTTTATTGTATATCATCTGGGAAGATCTAACTCTACTGATGTTTGGCATTTTGTGTTTGAATCATGTTGATCAATGATCTGTTGTTGTAGCAGTTAACCTCTAGTTCCTGAAGTCACGGGTTCAAACCCGGCAGAGGATGATGGATTTTTTTCGGGCGTAAAAATCCTTAGCATGGCTTCCATCAGAAGGGAAGTAAAGCCGGTGATCCTGTGTCATAGATTTACGGCACATAAAAGAACCTCAAGCCTGATAAAGAGGCCTCTGAGCTAAATTACCCGTCTTTCACGCCCAATGTAGAATGGGACGCTAAGGACACAGCAGTTAAAGAGCGTCAATAAATAAAACTCAATTTAGTTTATGTTGATAAATTCATGTTTCACTATTTGTTACAATTTTAGAAACATAATGAGAGTCCCCTTGAGCACGTCTTTTCAGGATTGTGTGGCACCATTATACATGGACAAGCTTCTACCATTCACGTAGGTGGTTTGACACCCTTAAAAGAAATTGTTTTGTCCTTTAATTAAAATATTTCCCAATCCAATTTAATGGGATGTCTGAAAACCTAGTCCGTCAAGGGTGTTTTGTGACATCTCTAGAATGGTGTTTTCTGCACATCTTTCACATCCTTCTTCAACTCCATTATGTTTGACCCTCTTAACTTCTGTGGATCAACTGAAAACAGTTATACACGAAGAAGCAAGGTCTGCCATGGTCTGTGTAAATCTCTTAAGGTACTGTTGCTGGTTTAAACTGCTTTTAAAATTGTAACATGTCATTGCACATAAAGGTTTATTTTATGCCTCCAATGTGTTGTAATAAATTACTTGCTTGAGGCTTCCTTTTATCTCACATTACTAAAGCTATACTGGTAAGCTGGTAGAAGACAAATTTCATATTATGTTTATAATTACAAACAGTTTACCTAGGCTTGATAACTTGTCTTGTTGAAGAATCAGAATATTACTGTCCAAACAGTATGAATGAAAAATACTTCCTCTAGTAGAGACAGTAAAAAAGAGAATAATGCATATGTAGTGGCTATCTATTCAATGGTTGCTACAGTAACATTCCCAAAAACTTAATGAAAAAAGTATAAAAATAATAAATAACATTCTGATGTGTTTCACTCACATGGCTTTCTCTACTCTTGTACAAACTATTTTTACAAACGCTTATTCTCCATATGCTTCATGTTAATCGAGATATCGAGAAGTTAATCTTATTGCTAATTTTCTTGTAGGTGCAAGGGGAATATGGTAGGTTTTAAGCGATAGTCAAATATTTTAATGCTGGTTGTTATGTGGAGCATTCCATTCTCTTTGCATTACCAGGACAAAAGAAAATGAATAACGAATTTGAGAAGAAGTATTGGAAAATTTAAGGGAATAACAAGCAATATCTCAAAAATGGTTCACTCAACAACAAAAAATGTATATGACATAAATTGTGTATTTTAACGCGATCTACTTTTTTGTGTAGTAAAATATTGTCTATCTCTTATGGTTATGCAAAAGTTGTTCATAATGAAGAATACTTTCGGAGACATTCCCAGAAAATTCGAGGTATACATTTCATTTGTCATGAAAATATCTTAAACATATGATATTTTAATCACAATCGTTAGAGCCATTTTTGAGAAAATTAAAATTTTCGAAAAATGTTCCATGTAAAGGGTAATCTGGGGTGGGGGATTTTCTTGAAAACCTTCGTGTCGCATCTCTGGAAGATACTGAACCTAAATACCAAGTTTGGTGTTTATCCGACTGTTCGTTTCTGAGTTATGCTGTTCACAGACACACACACGGACATGTTTCCAAGAATGCTTTTTTTTGATTCAGGGGGTCTCAAAGCATATATTTCTGGTGAAATCTCGGTATCGAATTTTTGGGTGGAATATAATACTTCCCCTACTTACTGTACGTAGTAGAGAAAGTAAAAAACAATGACTTATAAGCAACTAAATACAATTTTTCTAAATCCTATAACCCATAATGAAATTACTAAAATGATTGGAAGCCTAGCACCCAAAAAGACTGTAGGAAGGGACAGTAAATCAGATTACATAGTAAAAGCATGAAACTATTTAATAAAGTCCCCATTGTGGCACTTTACTAATTTTTCAAACAATTTAAAATTTGCTACTTGCTAAGTTGATGTTTCTTTATAAAGTGAGCAAATAAGAAACATTTATGCATATGGTAGCACATTTTCATATGGCAGTTGTTTTTCACCATCATGTTTTAAATGCTCAAGCTTACATTTAAATTCTCTGCTATGTATGCAGCTGATAACAATTGAAATGGTGACTTCAAAAACATCCCAAGTACAGGGAGGTAAAATTTTTCAGGAGAGACAAGAAACTAAATGTTTCTCAAAATACTTGCACTACCAAATTTTCTTAACTAGGTAATAGACATCCAGATTCATAGCAATTATGCAGTTCATAAGTCTGTTCTCTGACAATTAAAGGGTCTACAATGTGAGTGGACTTGACTTTTTTGAACTCACAGGACACCATTTGAAACAAATATAAGATTTTCTCCAAATTAATAACTGTTATTGAAGTATTTTACTTTATAACAAAATGTATATATTAAAACCAGAGTATTTGTAACATTCCTAAGAACAGATATGAAATTTGCACACTTTCTCTTCTATATACATATAGTAGTAGAGGAAGTTTTGCACTCCAGCCAAAAATTTGATAGAGATTAAACTGGAAATACATGTTTTTAGGCTCCCTGAAAAAATAAATTAAAGCAGTGTTAGAAGCATGCGACCGTGTGTGTATGTGTATATACGCTATGTGATCAAAAGTATCTGGACACTCCCAAAAACATGTTTTTCCATCTTAGAGCATTGTGCTGCCACCTACTGCTTGGTACTCATTATCCGCGACCTCAGTAGTCATTAGACATCGTGAAACAGCAGAATGGGATGCTCTGTGGAACTCACGGACTTTGAACGTGGTCAAGTGATTGGGTGTCACTTGTGTCAGAAGTCTGTACGCGAGATTTCCACACTCCTAAACAACCCTAGGTACACTGTTTCTGATGTGATAGTGAAGTGGAAACGTCAAGGGACATGTACAGCACAAAAGCGTACAGTCCGACCTCGTCTGTTGACTGGCAGAGACTGCCGACATTTGAAGAGGTTCGTAAAGAGTAATAGGCAGATATCTATCCAGACCATCACACAGGAATTCCAAACTGCATCAGGATCCACTCCAAGTACTATGACAGGTGTGAGGTGAGAAACTTTGGATTCCATGGTTGACCGGCTGCTCATAAGCCACACATCATGCAGGAAAATGCCAAACGATGCCTCGCTTGGTGTAAGGAGCGTCAACATTATATGATTGAACAGTGGCAAAATGTCGTGTGGAGTGACGAATCACGGTACACAATGTGGCGATCCGATGGCAGGGTGTGAGTATGGCGAATGCCCGGTGAATGTCATCTGCCAGCGTGTGTAGTGCCAACAGTGAAATTCGGAGGTGGTGGTGTTATGATGTGGTCGTGTTTTTCCTGGAGGGGACTTGCACCCCTTGTGTTTTGCGTGGCACGATCACAGCACGGACCTACATTGATATTTTAAGCACCTTCTTGCTTTCCACTGTTGAGTAATTCGGGGATGGCAATTGCATCTTTCAACACGATCGAGCACCTGCACGGGCTGTGGCGGAATGGTTACACGACAATAACATCCCTGTAATGGACTGGCCTGCACAGAGTCCTGACTTGAATCCTATAGAAAAGCTTTGGGATGTTTTGGAATGCAGACTTTGTGCCAGGCTTCACCGACCTACATCGATACCTCTCCTCAGTTCCGCACTCTGTGAAGAATGGGCTGTCATTCCCCAAGAAACCTTCCAGCACCTGATTGAAAGTATGCCTGCGAAAGTGAACGCTGTCATCAAGACTAAGGGTGGGCCAACACCAAATTGACTTCCAGCATTACCGATGGAGGGCGCTATGAACTTGTACGTCATTTTCAGCCAGGTGTCTGGATACTTTTGACCACTTGTATGCATGTGTGCGTATGCACATGAAAGAGAGAGAAAACATCATAACAAAAATGAAAAGCTAGTTAAATACTGAGCATGGTGTTTAAGTCTTCCAAGGATGCAGCTCAAAGATTTTCCAAGAAAATGCGTCCATCCCAAACTAACCTTTACATGGTAAATTTTTCTTTTCTTCTATCTTTTATTCCCCTCAAAAATGGCTCATAAAGATTTTTATAAAAATACCATACACTTTAAGTTATTTTCATGACAAACTGTATATCATGAATTTTCTGCAAACAGCCTGTGAAATGCTCTTCATTTGAATGACTTTTGCATAAGCAGTAAACCGTAAGAGATTGACAAAATCTTACTGCACAAAAAATGAAAATCTCATTTGTAACAATTTGATTTCCCCAGAACAAGATTGCTACTTAAGAAAAATCACAGGTCCAGCATAGAACAGTGTTGTTTCTACACCAGTGTTATTGGCCGATGCTCTGGCTAATCCTACAGCAGCAGCAGCATTGTTGTGAAATATGGAACTACCCAGCTCTCTCTTGGGAGCTGGCATGCTTGCACAAAGAGGATAGCAAACAGATGTCTAGAGAATGGGTTACAGCAAGCATGCGAGTAGGCAGACATTAGAAAAACTGTGCATCATATTTCGGCTTTGTTCAAAATTATATTCTCAAATGTTTTGGTGAGTAAATTTAGAAAATGTCTGATCATAAGTGCAGAGTCAGAGAGATATGGAAAGACAGAAAGCAAAATACAAATTGAATAAGAGAACAATTTAAAACCTATACATTTAACATTGTAAAGAAAACTAGAATTTAATTTTCAAGTGTAGAGTAAAATTGAAAACTCAAGTTATACTGTGCAAATCTTTAGCATGTCAAGAATTGTGTTTGAAGTGCTATTGAACTTAAATAGGTTAAAACATATGTGATTTGTAAAGCTGCAGTTTATCTGTTGTAATGAAGCATTTAATTTCACTTGTTTGTCAGAGGTTGTTACTAGATTGTGCATTTTATATTGAAATATGGCAAGTGAAATACACTAATAGTGCCTTCGAAGAAGGAAATGTTACAGGCAAAATAATTAATTGATTTGTAATGTGAGGAAAATGGTTGTATTAAATTACGAAACCAATTTATGCCAATTAAGTGTTTTATCGCATTAACCATTTCTGAGATATTCTTTGTAATTGGTTTTTTACAAAATGTGTAAATATATAATGAAGGTTTGTCTCTCTTAGCAAGAAGTAGATGCAAGAATAAGCTTTTGTAAGAATAGTTTGTAGCAGAGAGAGTAGAGGAAGCCATGTGAATGCTGCACATCAGATTTTTTTCTCTCTTTGGACATATTGCTTTATATTGTTCCCATCTTTTATTGCAAAATGTTGAATCTGTATATTAATGCATTTTAATTCTGATATAATCTTTTTTGATGGATAAGGTGAGAATGTTTTAACATTTAAGTATGTCTTTTGCAGAGCGTGTTGGTGGCAGAGTCCTTACTGTTCCCTTGAAGACATCTGGAGGTGAGACGGGTGTATTTGATTTGGGAGGTCATTTGATTACTACTGCTCAGCCATGCATCTTAAGACTGTTGGATGAACTTGGCTTGGAAGCATTTTCTTTACCGAATGAAAGTGAAGAGGAATCAGATGTTCCATACTTTGGGTCATATTATTCATACTATGAACTTAACAGCTTTATAAAGAGAGTAAGTTATTTAAAAATCTGATGTGTTACATTCACATTGCTTTCCCTACCCTCTACCGTTTATTAGTGGTATATAAATTATTCTTACAAAAGTTTAGTTTTCTATCTACTGTAACACCCCTACCGGAGGTGATTACCCTGCAGTAGTTGGGTTACGCTAGGGGATGATAGCTCAAAGGTAGGGGGGAATGCATCGGTAGTGGGGTGGTAGGCGGCGCTCCAGGATGTGGGTAGTTAATTACTGCACAGGGGATGGAGGGACCCAATAAATTGTATTTGTTTCAGTGTGAGTACACGGGGCCTGAAGTCAGGCAACTTAACTGGGTGAAGCCTGTGCAAGCAGATCTTAGAGTCAATGCATCCTTACTTATTTAACTGCTGTTGCGATGGCGACTTGTGTATGGAAGGCAGACCACAGGTCATTGACGATGCAATTCACCCTCTTTCCGCTATTCACGATACTATTCCACGATTCTCGATTCCATCACCCACCACGCGCCAGACCGCCAGTTTTCAGAGGTGCTAACTTCGCATTTCTTAGTGTGCCAGTGTTGAAGTAACCGCGTTTCAACATGTTCTGCTCGGTTACCTCATCTGACGTAATCCTCGGCACTCAACCCGATCTGCTACATTGGTCCCAGGTTCGCCAAATTCCGACCCCGGAATTTAAAATTTAAGAGGGGAGCAAACATCTTAGGGGGTACTAAAATTGTCTGGTTAGACAAGGGTTAATAGAGAAGAGAGAAGAAAAACATGGGTTGAGCCTTATACAGTTGACATACTGGGGGTACTCTGCTGTCCAAGGCTCGGATATCAGGGAAGAAAATATTTTTTTTGTAAGGGTTGGTGAATTAGGGGTGAGTTTGACTGCGCACCCGCTACCTGCTGCATTTCTTCGCTTCTTCTACGTTGCTTACTTCCGTGCCTGGAGGTGAACTTTGCCTTGTATATTTGGGCATTTTGTGACAGAACTGCTGATTGACTCCGCTTACGTAAGCTATTTTCCTGGTGGATGGCATTTTGTTTCGTCGCATATCAGTTCCTCGGTACTGCAGTGGCGTTCCCTCAGGGTGCACCAATTCTTTCTGGCCTGGTGCGACGCTCGTAGTGAGTTACTGTCACCTGTACTCTGCTGGGCACTGCTTGACCTGGGTTTTTCTTGTTGGTTGCTCTTCCTGGCCGTCTCTTTGTGTGCAGCGACAGGAGTTTTTTTTTTTTTCCAAAGAGGAATTTCACTTTGGAAAGGTGGGAAGGATTATGGTGTGTTTTTAACTTTTATGTGATGAGACTAAACACAGCAGAGAAAAGGTAAATTTAGAAAAGTGGGTACACCTGCCGACTCTCTGTCTCCCAAATTTTGAAAAAGAAAGAGAAAAAAAAACACGGACAAAACAAAACATCTAATCTCCGCTGTCTAGGTATAATGCAACTGCTTATAAGTTCTACTTGCCTTGCTATGATTGTTTCAAAATAATATTATATATACATATACACCATTATGTATCGTCTATAACTGTACAAAGAAATTGTTTTTGTGTTACATTGTGTTTGATATGTAGGCCAGTGTTTTACTTCTTCGGATGTTGATGTAGGCTTCCACAATTTTGTTGTTTTGTTGATTTTCCTTGTTTCCTTAAAGGGGGTGGGGGGTCGCTGAGGCTGCTGTAGACTGACCCTCATTCGTCGTTTCTGTTGGTCCTGCATCCTTGAGGACGTCCTCTATGAACAGACTTAAATTTTGCTTTTAGCTCACAGAAAAGAAATATTTTATTACATAACACAATTTAATGGCACTGTAACTTATATAATAGTAACTTGTAACAATTCATACAAAGGACAATTAGTCCTGAGGAAAACAAACATATTTACATTTCATCTTAGCCAAGCTTTGCACGTGTCGCAACAAATACCTGTGTCAGCGGGATTCATTACAAGACCGGAGTTTCACTGCCTGCTGAAGTACGTATATTCATTCAGAGTTGGATGTGTGTAAAGGCAACATTTGTGTTTCTCAGTTGACAAAAAACAATTCTGTACCCATTCGTGTGTGTTGAAAGTGTTACATTTGTGTGAATCTGAGTGATTCGTGGAGGATAACTGTAACTTTCCTGCTTAGTTACTGTTATAATATACTTCATCCCCTTGTTTCTTTTGAGCCTTTTTCTTTAATGTTTATTCTCCTTCTATGTTCGTGTTGATTCTGAGGTGGCATCGGTTGGTGTTGCAACAATTATAATTCCCTGGGGTGATGTGTGTGGTGGTTCTGCCGTGGTCGTGTTTGAAATGTTTGAATTTTCCTGACAAGATTTCTTAAATAGTCTGTATGCTACTATGGCCATGACTAATACACAAAAAATCATAAATACTATTTCTATAATTTCAATGAGTTCATCTTGCATGATAGAGCTTGCTCGCGCTGTCGGGAGTGAAGTTGCTAAGATGAGCTCGGGTTTCCTAAATAACATGGCTGCTACTAGCATTTAGCAGGGCTGTCCAAAATTAGTTGCGGCGTAGCGTTGGTCATTTGTGAAACAGGATGCAAGATTCAAAATTTCCATGTCATGTATTATTTGCCCTGGTTATGAGAGAATTTGTTTATTGTCATTTGCCTATTTGCCATGTTAAATTTATCCACTGGTTTGCACATTGATTTACTTCGCCTTGCCTGTTACACTGTCTTGAAGATTTTCTTTTGACATTTATTTAATTCTAGTACTGTAGCATTTCATTGTTGTACCAGAGTGAACATTATTGGATTTTTTCAATTATCATCTATTTATGTGCTCACGTATGTGTAAGGTGCGAAGAAAAAAAAATTTCCTGGCATCAACCTATAGTTCTCAAAACAAATTATCAAATACTTATCTTAAATTAATCTTATACTAGCAGTTGTGTAAATAGCATTACTATGAAATAACCTATACGACCTCCACTAAATCTTGTTTCCTATTCTCTTTTATATTTTAACTCTGCTCCTCGAACTTAAAAGCAAGGAAAATACTTATTTTTATGCATACTTGTTCTCTGTGGTCTCCCTCGTAGACCAAACATAACGGCACATTGTGCTCTCAACTCTTGGGGGGACAATATATTCTGTTCAAATTTCTGTATCTGAACATAGATATCTGTATTAAGCGAATAATAGGATCACGTCTCAGATTTCCCATTATATTTTACTTTCAGATATATTTTCTCTTCACCAAGACAAAAAAAAACCCATTAAAAGTGAATCGCGTGGATTATCACTTTATAACTTAAATTATGCTGGAGGTCTGAAGATATACTACATCTTGTATTGTAACCTATTACTTAACCTATCTTACACATTTGAGAACTATTGTTGAGGTTTAATGTTTCACCATCTTTCTGTTTCTTGTTTGTTTGCTTTATACTTCATCATTACTGCAGCATGGATGGGGTTGTATAACGCATTTCGTCATGTAATAATGTCAACACTTACAGTTGTGTATTGATAGACAGTGATATGCTGGTGATTTTTATTGTGTTTATTTATATGTGGCAATAAGACTGTGTTTACTCACTGTGCGTCTGTTGCAAGCGTGTTGCACTCTCACCTTCTTCTAGGCATAATATGATGAATTCCTACTAACATCGACATTCTGTCGTTTTACGGAATTTCTCGCTTTTATTACATAATTTAGCGGACTCAGTTTTTTCATTATTCTATACGGTCCTGTGTAATTCATCAAAAGTTTTATGGTTCTACCTATGCTCCTTTTAGGGGTGTATAGCTTCACCAAGTCACCGACTTTATACTCGACATGCAGCCTCTTTCAATCATATAAAGCTTTATTTTTTCTCAGGCACTTTGCTATGTTCTTGGATGCTAATGCCCTTGCTTTTATTACTGTCTCACGTGTTTGCTGCACAAATCGATATTGAGAGGAGCCCTGTAATTGAACATCTGGGGGTGCCATAAGTTTCTGTGATAGCGTGAATTTCATGCTTACCACACTGCATTCAATTTTTATTTTCTTGACCATTTATTTATTTATTTATTTATTTGTTTGTTTATTTATTTAGCCTTCATGACCCTTATATTATAAATTACTTTTAACTCTACGTTGTCTTATTCTTCCATCGTCAAAGCTTTTTATTTATTTATAGTTCTTGCCTGCACAATTTGTTTTTGGAGAAATCAATTCCAACTGACTCAACATTTGCCAATTATTTTCAAAATAAGTTAACAAAAACAAAAAAACAATGCTAAGATTAAACTTAAATATTCGGTGAATCTTATACAATCATAAAACACTCCAGTGATAATTTTAGTCTTTATCCTACTATAAAAGGCATAGGAAACTCAAGAAAAAATCCTCATAATTCATGTTTAGTAATTCATAATTCCTTGAGAATACACCACAAACTACTGAAAAATCAATTTGTCATCAGCATTGTCTTCCCGAACTTAGCTTGTATGACAATAATATACTCTGTTCAAATCTTTAAATCTGAACATTTGGTATCTTAAAAACGTGCGGATACACCAGGGTGGCATTCGGATAACCTTTTGCACCTCACTTAAGACATTTTCCCCTATCATACCTCTAAAAAAACACAGATGGGTCACATAGATCACCACCTGGTCTACAAAAAAAAAAATTAAAATTACGTTTGAGTTTAAAAAACATTATATTACAATAAATTAATTAATTAATTTTTCAAGCACTTGAGAACTATTATGAAAATTTAAAACTTAATATCTTTGCTTTTTTTTTTCCTCTTACTCCTTTCTACTTTTCCTTTCTTTTCCTTCATTGTAATCACTTATTACTGCATGGGTGTGGAAGAAAATGCATTTCGGATTTATGTGTGGAAGCACTTTCACTACTGTTGTGTTGGAAAGTGAAACGTCAACATGTTTTGCTGACATTGAACTTATCAACCATCTCCTGGCGTTTGTGAATACTCAGCACTTGCTATGGGTAACAAATGTGGGCCAGCCATGATTTTCCTTATCGTGCCAATGGGAGCTACTTTTCATCAAAATGAATTGATTTAGGGTAAGTAAAGTATTGCAGCAATAAGCAGTGTAATTATACTAGGATAATACATTGAACTGGCTTTCTGAATGTATTATATTTTATAGAAATCCGACGAAGCTGTTATGGGGATAATTAGCTTTGAATACATTTATAAAATTTGATTTTTACTTCTACAATGATATATGGCAACTTTTTATATTGCCGTATTCTTTTTGTCAAGCTCTACTACAATCCTGTATGTTTATCTCATTTCTCTGTAAGGGTGGGTCTGTTAATTTTGCATGTTTTGTCATTTACATGTATTTTATGTGTGCTCTAATCACACTGGTGACGGCGTTTTTCACTGCATCTTGACTTTCGGGCTTAAACTAACTTAATATTTACATGGTGCAGCTGAAAGAGAAAAAAACTTACATACTAAAGCTACACATCTTACTATGAAATTATTAGAATACAGTATGCCCTTAAAAAAATATGTCATGATGCAACGGGTGGCGGGTGGACTTTTACATGGCATCATGGCTGGGTTTTCTTATCCACAGTGGAGGGAGGGGATAAAACAGAATAATTAGAGGTGAGTATATACATAGGTGATAGAGGGGGGAGAATAAAAATTCTGAGAGTTGTTGTCCGCAGTTCCATCATTCTGTGGTGGTAACATGTAGCTTTCCTTACGTCCCAAGCTGTTGCCTGGTAGTGTCACCTTGTAGGTGTACTCCACCACATTATAGTCGGCGCCTATCCCACATTGTACTCGGCCTGCACCAATTGTATTTGGCGTTCCATCAATTGTACTCGGTGCCCCACCAATTGCAAGCTGAAGAAAGCATTGCATGGTCCTAAAATCCAGCTCCATTATTGTGGTACAAATAACTGGATTTCTGCAGTAAAAAAATCAGAAAAGAACTGAAATCTGACAAATATGTATTTAAAAATTGAAAAATAATCCCGCTGGTTTATAGCAAAACATGATACAATCATCATGGATGATCACATTAATGACACGGAGGACCTGATGGAGATGTTAAATGAAAACTTTAAAGCCACCGTCATAGCATAGTAAAAGAGTTTCATCTCAATTCTAGATTTATCTTTACATTAAAATTACAGGAATCCATACCATTTTCAAGTAAGGATAATGTACAGAAACCAAAAGAGTAACACCCCTACGGGGATGGTTACCCCCACAATAGTTGGTTATGCTGGGGGGGGGTGATAGCTCAGAGGTAGGGGGATGCGTTGGTACTGGGGTGGTAGGTAGGTAGGTAGTCAGGCTGGCTGGGGCGGTGCTCCAGGATGTGGGTAGTTAATTACTACACAGGGGATGCATGGACCCAGTAGATTGTATTTGTTTCAGTGTGAGTACATGGGGCCCGTAGTCGGGCAACTTAGACTGGGTGAAGCCTGTGCAAGCAGCCGATGCATCCTTACCTATTTAACTGCTGTTGCGATGGCGACTTGTATATGTAAGGCAGACCGCAGGTCGTCGACGATACAATTCACCCTCTCTCCACTATTCACCATACTATTACACGATTCTCGATTCTGTCACCCACGACGAGTCAGACCCCCGTAGTATATATACTTTCGGAAGTGCTGACTTTGCATTCCTTAGTGCGTCCGTGTTGAAATAACTGCGTTTCAACATTTTCTGCTCAGTTACCTCATCTGACGTAATCCCCGGCGCTCAGCCTGATCCGCTACATTACTTCACTTTAATCAAGATAAGCCTTTCTGGAAATAGCTGCATTACACATTTCGTTACTGATACAAAGGGAATAATGATAAGTCAAATGTTTTAGAACTGGACCCTATATGCTGGCCTTAAAATTCCATAAGCTTTCCATGATATCATGAGAAACAACTGAAAATCTACAGGAGTTTAAAACGGCTAAGCATTGAACAAACTATTAATAATGGATATCTCGGGAATGCCTGATTTCACAAAATAAATATTTGAAATAACTTGTGTGTTTTAAAGAGATTTACATTTTTTGTGTAGTACGTTTTCTTCTATCAGTTAACATTTACCAGTTATACAATGTTATACAAAATTCCTTCCGAATGAAGAGGTCTTCAGAGGCTATTCCCAGAAAATTCAGGATATACATTTTATGTCATGTAAATATCTTTTAATATATGGTATTTTAATTAAAATCATTAGAGCCATTTTTTAGAAAATCAAAAATTTTGAAAAAATGTTCCATGTAAAGGGTAGTTTGGGGTGGAGGGATTTTGTTGAAAATCTTATTGTCACATTTTTGGAAGGTCTGAACTAAAACCATGTTTGGTATTTATCCGACTTTTCGTTTTTTAGTTACTCTTCACAGACACACACATGGACCTTTTTCTAAAAATCCTTTTTCTGGGTTCAGGAGGTCTCAAAACATATTTCCACGAAATCTTAACATTGAGTTTTTGGGTGGAATACAAACTTCCGCTACTTACTTTAAGTAGTGGAAAACATTAAAAATGCAGTATTCTAAATCACTACTACTTGTATTTAATTCTTTTATGCTATAGAACTTTTTAGCAATGAGAACAGTTGATCACATGGAATCAAAGGGTCCAATAAATGAAAATTACTTTTATTGGGATTGTTGGTTATTCATTCTTTTAAACAGTTGCCCATCTCTGTGGTGTAGTGGTTACCATGCTAGCTCCTAGTTCCCAAAGGGTCCAATAAATGAAAATTACTTTTATTGGGATTGTTGGTTATTCAGTCTTTTAAACAGTTGCCCATCTCTGTGGTGTAGTGGTTACCATGCTAGCCCCTAGTTCCCAAAGGGTCCAATAAATGAAAATTACTTTTATTGGGATTGTTGGTTATTCAGTCTTTTAAACAGTTGCCCATCTCTGTGGTTGGTGTAGTGGTTACCATGCTAGCCCCTAGTTCCCAAAGGGTCCAATAAATGAAAATTACTTTTATTGGGATTGTTGGTTATTCAGTCTTTTAAACAGTTGCCGTTCTCTGTGGTGTAGTGGTTACCATGCTAGCCCCTAGTACCCAAGGTCTCGGGTTCAAATCCGGCGGGGGGTGATGGATTTTTTTTTGGGGGGGGCATAAAAATCTTTAGCATGGCTAAGTAAAGCTGGTGGTCCCGTGTCGTAAATTTACGTACGTAAAAGAACCTCAAGCCTGATAAAGAAGCCTCTGGGCAAAATTACTGGTCTTTCATGCCCAATATAGAATGGGACGCTAAGGACCATAGCAATTACAGAGCGTCCATAAATATAATTGTTTAATATTTTTTTTTTTTTTTTTTTTTGAACAGTTGATCACATGGAATCAAAGTGTCCAATAAATGAATTACTTTAATTAGAATCGTTGGTTATTCAGTATTTTGAGCAGTTGATCACATGGAATCAAAGGGTCCAATACAAGAAAATTACTTTTATTGGAATTGTTGGCCATTCAATCATTTGAACAGTTGATCACATGGAATCAAAGGATCCAATAAATGAAGAATTATTATTTTTATTGGAATTGTAGGTCATTCAGTTTTAATTTCTGTCATTTGTCTCAGTATCTCTTCTTCCATTCCCATTTATGTTGATGTAATGTCTCCAAAATCAGTCCCCCCAGGGGCTCACCTTTTGTGAGTACGGGTTAGGCGCACCCGGGGTACCCGAGCCAATCATCGCCATCATGATCCTTCCACCCCCGTCCGGTCGAGGTGGGTTCGTTCTCGAGACCGGGGGAATCAAGGTAGGCTCTCGTGCGTTCTGTGCATTTCATATCATGTCGCCCCTTGCCATCGTTTCTTTCTTCGCTTTTACTTCTGCACATTTCGCACCACGTCCATTCATTTACGCATCTCTTTTTCTTCCTCGCCGGCCTACCTTGCATCCGAAACGCCCACACAGTTTTAGTTTCCTTTATCTTTCTTTTAATCCTCCGTGGACACAGCCTGACGGATACCCGCGCACCAGGTGCGCAGCTGGGTGAGTGGGTAATGGCGTCATCCCCACCACCCGGGGTCGTCATGTAGGGTTTGTGTTCGTATCCGCTGTTCAACTGCAGTCCCGCGGGGGGGCCATTGCATGAGCTGCTGACTTCTGACGGCGATTGGGTCCCTCTGTCTATGTTCTGGGAGGTGTGACCCTGGGGTGAGTCTGGTATAGATAGGCCACTCACCCAAGCCGGGGTAACGCCCGAGAAGTCAGAGCCCGAGGTCGGAGACGGTTGCAATGGTGGAGGATTTATTTCGCTATGGAGCACCCTTCCTCCATTAATACTAACAAGCGCCGAAAAGTTTATGTAACAGAAGTGACACCACCGACAACTGGTTGTTACTTGGTCATTTCACGAACCGAAGAAGGACAAAGTTTTGAGAAGGTGAACCCTTTCATCATTCAAAAGGGCATTGATGCTATTGCTGGTGCGGTTCAGTCCTGCACTCGTCTACGGAATGGTTCCTTATTAGCCCAAACGAAATCCGATCAGCAAAGTAAGACCTTGAGACCTTGTTGCGCGCTACGCTTCTCCACGGCTATCCCATCCGTGTGGAGAAGCACCGCACATTGAATTCCTGTCGAGGCGTCATTACCACCCATAGCCTCGATGGTATATCGGACGAGGACCTGGTAGAATATCTTGCAGACCAGAAGGTGACAGCGGTCCATCGAGTGCAGGCCAAACGCGACGGCGTATTGGTACCCACTCGTACCCTGTTTATTACATTTGATGGCGTCGATCTGCCCACGAGCATTTCCGCAGGGTACGAACGGATTTCTGTGAGGCCTTATATTCCTAGACCTCTGCGTTGTTTTAAATGCCAACGTTTTGGGCATACGCAAGTCTCATGTAAGAGTGCCGTTAACATCTGTGCAACATGTAGCCAGCCCTCACACGAAGGTACCTGTTCAACAGCCCCCGTCTGCGTTAATTGTAAAGGGTCTCATTCTGCTTCGTTTGCCGACTGTCCGCGGTACTTGGACGAGAAGGCGATCCAGGAGATCCGGGTAAAGGAAAAACTCTCCTTCGCTGAAGCCCGGAGGCGTTTCCATGCGCGCCAACCTTCACTCCTGCGATCTGGCACATTTAGTTCTGTTGTTGCCTCGCCAGTACCACGAGTAGATGCCGAAACTCAGACCTGGACCATGACTGGATTAACCGCCACTACCATCCGGCCGTCCATTAAGGCTACAGTTACCAAGCCGTATAAACCTGGTCCCAAGTCAATGAAGTCGCAAGCCGTTGAAAAGAAACCCAAGCAGAAACTTCGTAGGGAAGATTTTTTGAAAAACCCTCCGCGTGCGCGCGGTAACAAAAGTTCACCTTCTCCTCCTCGGAGGTCGCTGTCCCAGGAAGGTCCTGGGACAAGCCGCGCTCAGCGGCACCCCTCACCCATCGCCACCCAGAACCGATTCACGACGCTTGAATCGGTTTCTGGCACTGAGCGCGTGGGCCCTCCCTCCGAGGAAGCTATGGAGTCTGACCAACTCCATACAAAAAGCCCGAGCCCAAAGGTTAAGCAAAAGATTCTTTTAAGCCGCCCTTCTAAGTAGACAGTTTATCCCTTTTATTCATGGCTATCCTGACCTGGAATGTACGTGGTGTACGATCGCATAGGGCGGAACTGCAACTTTTATTGCGTTCCCATTCACCTATGGTCGTGTGTTTGCAGGAGACCAAGCTTCGCCCTCACGACCCTTTCGATCTCCGAGGGTACACTCCGGTTCGCTACGATCTTGAACCGGAGGAGGGTGCTCCTGCTCATGGAGGTGTCATGTTGTTGGTGCGTAACGACGTTCATTTTCAAACTCTCGCTCTTACGTCCGACTTGCAAGCTGTTGCCATTAGATTGCAGTTACCCGGTTTTTTCTTCTCTGTTTGCTCTGTATACTCACCTCCGTCGTCTCCCCTCGCTCCCGCGGACATTCGAGCTCTCCTGTCCGCTCTCCCAACACCATTTCTTCTGTTGGGAGATTTTAATGCCCATCACCCACTGTGGGGTTCGCCAAGGGCTTGTGCGAGGGGAACTCTTCTTTCCGACATTTTTTACCACTTCAATCTTTCCATCCTCAATACAGGTGCACCTACTTTTATTTCTGATTCTTCTGGTACCTTCTCTCATCTGGACCTTGCCATTTGCTCACTCCAGCTTACTCGTCGTCTTCAGTGGAACGTCGTCGTTGATACCTACTCCAGCGACCATTACCCCTGCATCGTTTCTCTTTTGTCGCACCACGTACAGCATTCCAGAGTACCTACCTGGATATTCGCAAAAGCCGACTGGAGCTTGTATTCCAGCCTCGTGCATTTTGACGACCAGCCCTTCTCCGACATTAACCAACTAGTTCAGCACCTTACGTCTATTATTTTCTCTGCCGCCGAACGCGCAATACCCCGTTCATCCTCACAACCTCGGCGGCCACCTGTTCCGTGGTGGAACGAGGATTGTCGGGACGCCGTTCGTGCCCGTAGAACTGCACTTAGGGTGTTTCGGCGACACCCTACACTTGATAATTTGGTGACTTTTAAACAATTGCGCGCCAGGGCTCGTCGCATTATTCAGGATAGCAAGCAGGCGTCGTGGGCTCGTTTTGTCGAGTCTTTTAATCGCTTTACGCCTTCATCTGTTGTTTGGGATAAACTTCGTCGCTTCTCAGGTAAAGTGTCGCATTGTACTGTTTCTGGCCTTCAGGTTTCCAATGCCACTATAGTAGATCCGACTGCCATCGCTAACACTCTGGGTGCTGCCTTTGAGGCGGTATCCAGTTCAGACCATTATTCCGCCGGCTTTCGCTCTATCAAAGACCGGCTGGATTCCGACACCTTTAATTTTCGGTCTGCTAATATTGAGTGTTATAATGAACTTTTCACAATGAGGGAGCTGGAGCACGCTCTTCATTGCTCTCGGCACTCCGCTCCTGGGCCGGACGGCATTCATGTCCTGATGTTAAAGAACCTTTCAGCCGACAGTAAACTCTTTCTCTTACAGGTCTATAACCGTATTTGGCAAGACGGCATTTTTCCTTGCGCGAAGCCACCATTGTCCCTATACTTAAGCCTGGGAAGGATCGCCAACTACCTTCCAGCTACCGCCCTATCTCCCTCACCAGTTGCATTTGCAAGGTGATGGAGCGCATGATCAACGGGCGGTTGACATGGTGGCTTGAGTCTCAGAAACTTCTAGCGAACGCTCAGTGCGGATTTCGTCGATATCGCTCTAGCGTCGACCATCTGGTGTCCCTGTCGACGCATGTTATGAATGGATTTCTGGGAAAGTGTCAAACCGTGGCTGTGTTTTTTGACCTGGAGAAAGCTTATGACACTTGTTGGAGGGGCGGCATTTTACGTACACTTCACGCATGGAATATCCGCGGTCATCTTCCCATATTTCTTCGGGAGTTCATGACGGACCGCGTCTTTCGTGTACGTGTGGGCTCGGTTTTATCTAGTCGTTTTATTCAAGAGAACGGAGTACCGCAGGGCTCTGTACTCAGTGTCACACTTTTTGCAATTGCTATCAACCCCATTGTTGATTGTATTCCACCTGGCATTTCATCGTCCCTTTTTGTTGACGATTTCGCTATTTATTGCAGTTCACGGCGGACCTGTCTACTCGAACGCCGTCTCCAGAGCTGTATCGACCGTCTCTACGCCTGGAGTAACGCCAACGGCTTTAATTTCTCCGCCGAGAAATCCGTCTGTATCAATTTCTGGCGCCGGAAGTATTTCCCTCCGCCCTCTCTCCATCTTGGGCCAGGGATACTTCCGTTTGCAGACGAGGCGAAGTTTTTGGGGTTGATTTTTGATAGGAAGTTGTGTTGGACCTCGCACGTCTCCTTTTTAAAAGCAAAGTGTGACCGTTCTCTTAATCTTTTACGTGTTTTAAGTGGCACATCCTGGGGAGCTGATCGGACCGTCCTTCTTCGCCTTTATCGCTCTTTGGTCCGATCCAAGCTTGATTACGGGTGTATTGTTTATTTGTCGGCACGTCCATCTGTGTTACGTCGATTGAATGCCGTTCACCATCGTGGCATAAGAGTCGCTACAGGGGCCTTTCCAACTAGCCCTGTACCCAGTCTGTACGCAGAAGCTGCAGAGCCTCCGCTGTCCTTCCGGCGTGAGATGCTTTTGTGCAGCTATGCTTGTCGGCTCTCAAGCTTGCCTAACCACCCGTCCTTCGATTTATTTTACGAGGATTCGCTTGATCGACAATATTTCGTTAGCTCCTCTGCATTACTACCTCCAGGGGTTCTCTTTCGAAAGCTTCTTCGGCATTTGGACTTTACGCCAGCGCCGGCCCTTCCCAGGGGGGAAACGCGTTTTCCTCCATGGTTGCGCGCTGAGGCCCAGTGTCACCTTGGGTTGACGTCTATGTCGAAGAATGAGACCCCTTCTTCAGTTCTTAGATCGGCCTTTTTAGAACTTCGGTCGCAGTTCGGGGACTTTCGTTTTATATATACTGATGGGTCTAAGACTGATGTTGGAGTAGGGTGTGCCTTTATTGATGATAATCGTAGTTTTACATTTCGTTTACCCGGGCAATGTTCGATTTTTACCGCCGAACTTTTTAGTATTTATCAGTCACTTTTATACGTCCAGCGGTACGACCTACGACTCAGTTTTATTTGTTCAGACTCCCTGAGTGCTCTTCAAAGTATTCGCGCACTGTACACTTACCACCCCCTCGTACAGCGCATACATGACCTGCTCCACTCGCTTGGTGCCTCTGGCATCAGCGTCTCTTTTATGTGGATTCCAGGTCATGTGGGCATCTCAGGGAACGAGTCGGCCGACGCCGCTGCGAAATCGGCGATTTTATTACCCAGATTTTTTACCCCTGTTGTTCCCTCGTCAGATTCGTGTGTTATTTTACGTCGCCGCATCCTCTCGCGCTGGCGCGATGAGTGGACGGCCCTCCGGGGGAACAAGTTGCGGGAGGTTAAACCTCTTCCGCTAGTCTGGGCTACCTCTTCCCGTGCTTCTCGTCGGGAGGAGGTAATTTTAACACGCCTTCGTATCGGACATTGCATTTTTAGTCATAGGTACTTGCTCAGTGGTGACCCCGCACCAGTATGCGAGCAGTGTGATGCGCCCTTAACGGTGCGTCACGTTTTAGAAGAGTGTCAGGTTTTAGCTCCGTTGCGCGGTCGTGTGGGTCTGCCTGTTCGCATAGCCAACGTTTTGGCAGACGACGCGCATGCTGTAGGATGTCTTTTACGTTTTATCCATGACAGTGATTTTAATAGGCGCATATGATGCGCTGAGCGCCTTTTAATCTTGTGCTATTATATTGCCTTTTTAATGGGGGCTCTACTCCCCAGAGGACATATGGCGCTCATGTCCAAAACGTTCTACAGCTCTTGACACGTGGTTTTACTCTTTTAGTGTTTTGTGTAACATGTTTTAGTGTGGTGGTTTTAGCTTTTTGTGCGTGCCTTTAGTGTTTTTACTTATCGACTTTTCCTGTTTTAGTTCTTGACCTATATTTTAACCTTGTAAGGGCGCTGATGACCTTTGATGTTTAGCGCCCTTAATCCCATATCATCATCATCATCATCATCCAAAATCAGTATCAGAACTTGTTTTTTGCCTTTTACCTTTCTATAATAGTGTAAATCAAATGTTTAATAGCATTTTTGACATCAGACATGTAGAACAAAGAAGAACGAATGTAATGAAATAGAATATCTTAATGGAATTAATTGTTCTCCACACAAGCCATGTGTTGGACAGGGTTGGAAAGGTAGAATCAGGCGACTGAAAAATTCAATGCCATAGCCGGAATTTGAACCACGGATCTCCCGGTCTCCGTCTGGTTGCTCTAACCATGGAGCTACCATGGTAACATTCCGACACGACACTAAATTCTCTAGCTGATTTGTATTTTTCCCGGTAAACCACAAGGGGGAACTCAAATTGTACTGAGATTAGTAAAATACTTAAAGCATTGTAAGTCGCCATTGCTGTATGTCATCACAATACAATTTGAGATCTCCTTGTGGTTTACCAGGAAAAATACGAATCAGCTGGAGAATTTAGTGTCATATCGGCATGTTGCCAGGGTAGCTCAGTGGTTACAGCAACTGGACGGAGACCGGGAGATCCGTGGTTCAAATCCCGGCTATGGCATTGAATTTTTCAGTCGCCTGATTCTACCTTTCCAACCCTGTCTTAATGTTTGCTATGTGCCATTATATATCAAATTTTGTATAAGTAGCAATACATATCCTTTGAAATTGAAAACCCCCAAAACTTAAATCTTTCATGCTATTTGTAAAGACCTTTAATTCTGTATTAAACGAGCCGTGTGCGATATAATTAAACATTTATTTTAATACATTATAGAAGCTGTAGTGAAGTAATTTAGGTTTTATTCCTCAGGTTACACATTGATTCAGTAGTGTTTATATATAATACATATTTAAGGAATATTTTAATTTCATATTAAAATTTTAACCCAAAAGTTGCATATCTGAGATACTTTTATGGATATAGAAATGCATTATTTTCCTTAATCACACAGAGAGTATAAGTTATGTTAGTTACTCTGCTTTTATATTATTATAGTATTTAACAATTATAGAGAGTGAGCCAAAAGACTCCGAACCGCTTGCGCATTGTTTTTTCTGTCCGCGTCCTTGGCGCTTGTTGCCGTCTGCCGCTATCACAGAAAGGCGCGGATGAAAACATACAACATTTTTAAAACTACTTTTAAAGACTTTACTTACCAACTTTATGAAAGGAGATGCTGAAACTGGCCACCATCGTTGTCCATACATTTTTGGCATATCTTTAGGAAACTATCCATCACTTGCTGTATTTCATGTTGAAAAATTTCCTGGCGGATACTTTGTTTTAATTCTTCCAATTTGTGTGTGGATTTGTCTTTTAAAATTTATGTTTTAAGATACCCCTGAGGTGTATTTTATGAGCAATATTACCGGCTGCGTGGTGTTTTTTTCCACTGGATGTGTGGAAATATGATAAAAACATAACATTGCTGCTGTAAACAAAGTCACGCTGTTGTGGTTTTGTGTTGACAGTGATGTGATGTAGTTCAGTTATTACGAGTTATTTATTATTTTGTCCTGTACTTAGTCACAAAGTATATTATGGCTCAGTATATGTTTTTGTACTACACAGCGTATATTTATTTATGATTTGTATGTGTTAACTCTGTCAGCTCGCCAAGTGAAAGTACGATTTGCAGAAAGAATTCCAGGTGTAAAAGTTCCAGGCCGTACAACAATCCAAGAACTTTACAGTAAATTTCAGGCCACAGGAAGTGTTCAGGCTAAGAAATCTAAAAGATGGCGTTCAGTTCTTACTGAAGAAACATTAGACATTGGTCATCGTTTAGAAAATTTCCCCCAAAAATTCCATAATGGATAATTTCCTAAAGAAGCGCCAAAAATATATGGACAACGACGGTGACCAGTTTCAGCATCTCCTTTCATAAAGTTGGTAAGTAAACCCTTTAAAAGTAGTTTTAAAAATGTTGTATGGTTCCATCTGCGCCTTTCTACTTTCTATGATAGCAGCAGACGGCAACAAGCGCCGAGGACGCGGACGGGAAAAACACTGCGCAGGCGGTTTGGAGTCTTTTGGCTCACTCTGTATTTTCTGAAAGATTTCAAAACATCAGATTGATCTTGCTGCACAGAATAAACAGGGGTATTTGGTGTACTGTTTCAATTTTCAGTTAACAATTCAGGATGTATTTTCTTTGCATGCTATATGACTTTAAATTCAGATGTATCTGAAATTATCTGCTTTATTTAGATACCTATAATAAGGCATATTCTAGAAAATAGAAAGAGTATAGATTTAATACATTTTGTAGCTTGAGCAGTATGGCTTATATAAATTGTGCTCAATCAATCCCCAGGCAGCTGGATTTGTGCAGTAATCAAACACTTCTTCCCTGGCTCCCCTAAACTCACCCTCCATTAGCACCTCGGAGTACAATAGGTGGAAAGGAAGGAAGAATATGTTGCATATGTATTACAGCTCTGTAATGTGCTTTGTTGCCATCATTTGAAATATTAGGTTATCTCTCATAAGTAATGTCGGTTTGTAAGTTTGGTGTTTTATAAGATAGAATAAAATTTTGGTTTGCTGCTGCTATTTACAGGATGCTATGGCTAGTATGCGTGTCAGTTGTCAGTTCACAATCACAAAATGGAAGTTACAAAGTTTGAGATTAGAGTCCTTTTAAAGCACTACTGGAAACAAGATTACAAAGCTGCTACTGTGGCTCAAAAAATATGTGAAGTGGAAGGAGAAGGTGGGCGTGTGGCACAAACGATGGTTCCAACATTTCAACACTGGAGAAGTAAGCACTAAAGATTTACCACGTTCTGGAAGACCTTAATTATGGAATATTGAGAATGCACGCGGAGTTTTGGAATAAAATCCGCAAAAAAGTACTTGTAGGCTGTCAGAAGAACTTGGTCCTTCAATACATTGTCAGATTAAGAAACTTGGAAAATCAAACAGAAGCTGTAGATCTGTACCTCATGAATTGACACCTCAGCAGGGTCAACGTAGAGTGGATATCTGTTATTAGCTTATTGGTAATCACATGGAGATGGAAGATGGAATAAACTGGAGATCATCACCATGGAAGATAATTTATCAGGAGAATTGTCAAATATGATGAAACATGGGGCTATTAACGCAACCTTATACCTCGAAACAGTGGCTCAGTTCCCGTCAACCTGCCATTGTAAAAAAAAATTAAAAAATCTGATGTGTTACACTCACATGACTTTCTCTACTCTTGTACAAACTATTTTTACAAATGCTTATTCTCCATATACTTCATGTTAATCGAGATATCGAGATGTTAATCTTATTGCTAATTTTCTTGTAGATGCAAGGGGAATTGGTAGGCATTAACCGATAGTCAAATATTTTAAGAGCTGGTTGCTATGTGGAGTATTCCATTCTCTTTGCATTACCAGGAAAAAAAAATGAATAACGAATTCCCATTTGAGAAAAAGTATAAGTATTGGAAAATTTAAGAGAATAACAAGCAATATCTCGAAAATGGTTCACTCAACAAAAAAAATGTATACGACATAAATTGTGTATTTTAATGCGATCTACATTTTTTGTGTAGTAAAATTTTGTCTATCTCTTATGGTTCACCAGTTATGCAAAAGTTGTTCACAATGAAGAATACTTTTGGAGACATTTCCAGAAAATTCAAGATATGCATTTTATTTGTCATGAAACTACCTTAAATATATGATATTTTAATCAAAATCGTTAGAGCCATTTTTGAGAAAATTAAAATTTTCGAAAAATGTTCCATGTAAAGGGTAATCTGGGGTGGGGGGATTTTCTTGAAAATCTTCGTGTTGCATCTCTGGAAGATACTGAACCTAAATACCAAGTTGGGTGTTTATCCGACTGTTCGTTTTTGAGTTATGCTGTTACTCACACACACGGACATGCTTCCAAAAATTCTTTATATGCATTCAGTGCATCTCAAAACATGTATTTGCTGTGAAATCTTGGTATAAAATTTTTGGGTGGAATGCAATACTTCCCCTACTTACTATATGTAGTAGAGAAAGTAAAGAACAGTTCAGTTCCAAAGCAATGTGTGTCTGGTGGAATTTTGAAGGAGTGATTCACTGGCGGTTTGTTCCAAACGGGTGTGCAGTCAATGCAGATCTTTATTCTCAACAATTGGAATGAATTCAAGAAATTTTGAGACGGAGATACCCAGCATTAGTTAACTAAAATAGAGTTCTCTTGCAGCAGGACAATGCAACACCCCATACTGTACGAAGAACCATGACAGAAATTCAGGAATTGGAAGGAGTTGAACTGATATCACACCCAGCATACAGCCCTGATCTTGCGCCTTCAGATTACCATCTGTTTTGATCCATGAGCCATTTCTTGCATGGAAGAAATTTTGAAAACATTGAAGCTGTGGAAGTGGATCTCACCGAATTCTTTACATCAAAAACCAGAGACTGGTACCATTGCAGGATAATAAATGTCGCTGAAAGATGGCTAAAGACCATAGAATCTGATGGTCTCTACTTTGAAGAGAATTTAATTTCTTGTCAGAAAATGTTCCAAATAAAGTTTTACTTAAAAACTGACATTACTTATGAGACACCATCTATAACACTGAAAGCAAAACCTTTGAGCTGATTTCCACATACACAAAATACAATCATGTAGTTTAATTATCTTACTTGCCTTACAGTTATAACACAATTTAAATAATTCAGTTTCCTTAATTTCTGCAGAGATTACAAAAATCTATGACACATTGTGTATGTTTGTACATTATAAACACTAACATTACATCAGTTCATTATAAATTTGTCATTCAGATGGAAAGTCTTTATCAATTAAATATTTACATACATTTTTTCTTAGATATATTGAAATTAGTTAGTGGCTTTATTTCTTTAGGAAGTTTATTGTACAATCTGATTCCTTTATAATTTGGACTTGTTTGCAAAATCCTTATTGTATGGTTTATTATTACGCTGCAGATTTATATGTAGTAAGATTCTTGCAAATGTGCTCAAAAAATAAAAAAAATCTGCATTTGTGGCGGCTCAACCACCATATAGAACAGCAGTTACCTGACCACCCCTTGTAAGCTAGCTTCCATGTCTGGGCATGTCTTCAGAGGGCAGCATCTCTCAGACACCAAGTAGTGAGTGACAAGGAACAGCTGTGCACTTGAGTCACTAGCCACCCCTGCCGAGAAGCTACAGCAAGGCAGGGAGTCGGGACTGGCCTTCTGCTGAAAACATGCTGGCATATCAGAACTTAAACAGTTGAGTTTGTTATATTAGTTCATATTTTGTGTACGTGGAGTAAATAAATTTAATGTTATACATACCTGTGGTATTTACACTTCTGTTCAACCTTAACCCACATCTGATGACCCCGATGTGATTGTGAAAAGTGTCAATTTAACTTGTGTTAGGTGCCATGTATACACATACAACGAACATGACGACGGAGCAGGTAGCTGCAGGCACTGTTTATCATGTGGCGGTAAAGTTGCCTCCTTTCTTTGCTGACTAGTCTATGACGTGGTTCGCCCAAGCAGAAGAGCAATTCGAACTCAGTGGTATTATGAGTGAAAGAACTAAATTCAATCATATTATTGCTCAGCTCGACCATCAATATGCTGCAGAAGTGAAGGACATAATAGCCAATCCATCAGCCAACGTCTCTACACATAAACCCAAGGCGAAGTTGGTACGCAGGTTCACCTCCAAGGAGCAACACATTTTGCAGTTGGTAACACACAAAATGGGAGACCACAAGCCATCCCAGTTTTTGTGGCACCTCAAAAGCCTCACACCAGATGTTCCGGATGACTTCCTGAAGAGTATATGGTCCAGCCGTTTGCCATCTCATATCCAGGCCATCATTATCTTCCAAATTGACGCTAATCTTGATGCCATTTCGCTGCTGGCAGACAAAATTCATGAGGTGACTCCTCTACCTCGCTGCATGGCAAGCATTAACCTTCGTCCAATTTCACCATGCTCCTACAGAGAGTTGAAGAGCTATCTAAGCAAGTGGCAGCCTTGACAACCTGTCCAGTATGACTGTTCACATTCACGAAACCACCAACAATAAAGAAGCAGACACCGCACTCCTCACATGACTCATTGGCAGTTCGGTGCCAATGTTGGTACCACCGTCGGTTCGGCAATGCTGCCCAGAAGTGTACTACGTTACCTTGTATCTATTACCCCAGAAAACAACAGCATGGCAAATAACTGCACCTGTTAATCAGGCCGCCTCTTTATTACTGACAGCAGAAGTAAGCACAGATTCCTAATAGACATGGTTCAGATCTTTGCGTGTTTGCTAAAAGGTTAGTTCCTGGCAGGAGAGCACACTTAGATTACCAACTGTTCGCTGCCACTGGCACAATAACTACACTTTCATGGTGCTTTGTGGTGGCTGATGTCAGCATTCCAATAATTGGTGTAGACTACTTGTCTCACTACACGACTATCCTCATGAATGTTTACTAGACATAGCAGCAAAACTGCCATTGCATGGTCTTAGCATAAACACTGCAGTTCCCAGTTTTAAAACTATTCTACAGGTACACCACTTGACGACCTTCTCGCAGAGTTCCCCGAGTTCACTCGGCCTGTGGGAATGCCAAAAACTGTGCAACACCAGGTTGTTCATCAATGCCCGGCCCACCTGTTTCTTGCCGCCCTTGTCGACTCGCTCCTGAATGCCTCAAGATAGCTAAGGCCGAGTTCGACAGCATGCTGCAGGAGGGTGCAGTGCTCCTCTCCCGCTGTTCTGAGAGCCCTTGTTTGGTGCCACACCTGGTACCCAAGAAAGACAACGGATACCACCCCTGTGGTAACTCCCTGTTCTTAACGCCCACACCATTCCTTACCGATATCCTACACATATATCGCGATTATTCCCATCTTTCCAGTTGTTACGTCTTCTCCAGAATCAATCTCATCCAAGCATATATCCAGATACCCGTACACTCTGATGATGTACCCAAAACAGCCATCACTACTCCTTTTGGCCTGTTTGGATTTCTCTTTATGTCATTTGGCCTCAGAAATGCAGCTCAGATGTTTCAAAGGTTTATGGACAAAGTCTCCGTGGACTGGATTTTTGTTTCGCATATTTGGACAACATCATAGTCTTCTCCCAGATTCGGAACAGCATCTCCAGCACCTTTGCCAACTCTTCACCAGGCTACAGGAATTCAGAGTTATCAACAACCCTTTCAAGTGCACCTTTGAAGTTCTAGAGGTTGTCTTCCTTGGCTATACCATCTCAGGAGATGGTTTTCGTCCCTTGCCCGATCGAATGGCTGACTTGCAATTCTATGCACCACTCCAGACCATCCGACAACTGAGGAGGTTCCTGGGAATGATAAGCTTTTATTGTCATTTCCTACTAAATGCTGCTGCCATTCAGGCAGCCCTTCACACCATTCTCTCAGACTCTTGAGTCATAGGCTCTGATCCTGAGAATGGGACACCTGAGCTGCTTCGGGCTTTCAAGAACTGCAAGCATAGTCTCTCAAAGGCAACTCTTGTAGCCCATCCAGATAGCTCTGTCCCTCTTGCTCTGGTCATAGATACTTCCTGTTCCGCAGCAGCGGATAAATGGGAACTGGCAACCACTCAGCTTCTTTTCCAAGAAGCTCACCTCCCAGCAACAGGAGCACAGTGCCTACGATAGAGAGCTTCTGGCTATCTACGAGCCTGTTAAACACTTCCGGCACACGTTAGAGGCACAAACCTTTACCATCTTCACCGATCACAAACTCATTACTTATGCCTTCCAACAAAAGAGCGAAAGCTTCTCTCCTTGTCAGTTCCAACACTAAGACCTAATTTCCTAATTCTGCACCATCATTGAACACGTCTCTGGTTTAGATAACGTTGTTGCCAAGCACTTTCTTGTATCGATGCCCTATCTAACCCCTTGGACTTTATGGCACTTGCTAAGTCTCAGTAGCAGGATACAGAGCTTCACCAGCTACTCCATAACAACGATTCTCTCCTCTTACTAAAGGTTCCTCTACCCGGTACTGGACCTTACAAAATGATTGACAGCACTTAAACCTTCCACATTGCCGTCAGGATGAAGAATAGATAAGCCAAAAGAATATTTAGTAACATCTTCCACAGTGTCTCTAAATTGAATATTGTATGTTTAGGTGTGGTACCACATATACAGGATAGACCATTTAAGTTGAGACTGTACAATATCTCAAAACTAAGCATTATAGAAAGAAATATCTTAAAAGTTGTTTGATATTGTGGGTGAAAGTAAATGTCATTAACCATGTTTTGTTTGAAGAACGTTATTATGATCATTTTAGGATCAATTTAATTTTTTTAAATGGGAACCTACATTTTGTATGTTGTTTTCTCATTAGAAAATGGTTTATGAAAAGCTATTATTTTGTGATGAGGAATAAGGAAACAAAATAAAAAATGTTGGTTCCAATTATGAAACTTAACTTGGTCTCAAATGACCATCCATGGATGGTCCAACCATTCATTGCACTCTTCATACACAGCCATTCAGAATTTTCGTTGTTATTTACATTGATGTAAGAACAATTGCAAAGTGCTTTATACAAATGTTGTTTAGTTTTTTATAAGGTGTGAGTAAACAATGTAAAAAAAAGTTAGGTTCCCATTTAAAAAAATTAAATTGACCATCACAATGTCCTCCAAATAAAACACGACTAATGGTATGTACTTTCCACCATAACATCAAGACATTTCTTTCTACAATTGTTAGTTTTAGAGATATTGTACAGCCAACTTAATGGTCCAGCCTGTATAGCAGATTTGTGAGGATGTATTTGAAATGGCATTACATACCCTTCCATTGATCATAGTTAAAGCTATTTCTGAAGAAATTGTAATTTCTTTTGTCTATATTTATTTACTTTTGTTGGAATGTTTTGTTTTTCTATATTCTCCACTTCTCTCCTGGACATTTCTGTGGTCGCTTTCTCAAATAACAATTTAAAGGGTCTGTAAAATCTTGTTGATGAAGGTTTTAGTTCTGCTATAACATTGCATTATGGAATTGTCTTGCTGAAATGAAAGAAGTTGAAGTGACACTATGAAATTGAAAATATGTCAGAATCACTATGACTAATTTCCTTGACGGTGTTAGAAAATGCATGTTTGTATTGACTATGGCCACTGCTACCATCACATCCCCACTTAAACCTTTTTCACTATAAGCTGAAAGGAGAAGTAAACAAAACCATGTGACAAGACAGCACCTCATTGGCTAGTAGACAAATTACAACCTTTCCCGCTTAGCATGTCCTCTCTTCCTCTACAGGAAACAGTTCGGTTCAGATCTTAACATTTTGTGGTTATTCTTGTGCAGAGAAATTTAAAAAACCATTATTGTAGCAGTTAAATTTATGAAACTAAATGTGTTTGTTCAGATTCATCTATAACTAAATGAACCATTACAGCAGAGGGTTTAAGAGGCTATGCGCAGGTGCTGCAGTTCGTTTCCGGTTTCCGGCTGAGAATCTTCTGCCACTGTGGAAGACATAAACGCGGGAAATGGAAAGAAGACAATTGTGTTAAATGCTTTTAACAAATTCTGTGAAAAGTACCTACCTTTAATCGACAATGAATATGGTTGGCCATTGTTTAGCAATAATTGAACTTCTTTGTTAGTGATGCAGAATTGTTGCTCGAATAGCTTGGGTCACGTTTGTTTTCTGTTTAGTTTTAACCTATAGTGCTAAACATTATTTAACTTGTTGACTCATAAAAGGTTAAAGCAAAGGTGGTATAATGATATTAGCCATTAAATGAATGATTTCTAAGTTTAATCCAGTACCTTTAACTGTTCAGATACAACTTTTATTTGTCTATTCTAGTATTATACATTATAAGTTTAGGATGTAAGGCAAAATATAGGAACAAGCCATACAGTGTTTAAAAGCTAATGATCCCCAAGCGGTGCATTATACTGTATTTGCATTCTGTCTGAAGCAATTTCCTCTCACAGGTACTTAGTTCCCGTCATCCTCCACGTGGTGCTGCCATGTGCTCGGCGGAGTGCTACATTTAAGTTTTATTTACTTCTCCTTTCAGCTTATAGTGAAAAAGGTATAAAAACCATGGTGTAATTACACATATTCATATACTGTGATTTTGTTAAATTTTATGTACAAAAAATGACAAAGTTTCTTCTGCAGTATAGGATTTTGGTGGCATTATGGGTGATTTGTAAGCCTTTGAGGAGTCATCTGTGTAATTTCCTTCAAAATTTCAGTAGAATCTCTTTCGTGATGGTCTAAGAGCATGTTAAGCAGGGAGAACCAGTTCTTCTTCGGTGTGTTTATCAATGAGCAGTTTTAAGCGTCTTTGCTTTGTTTTTGTACTACTATGTCCAGAGAGGTTACAGGGCCTTCTGACACCTGATACCAGATGGAGTTTTCTTCTGTAGATGACCCTGCCTTTGTACTATATACTTTATCGGGGAAATTCACTTCCTTATCTAACCAACCAGAATATTTAGCAAGAAATGTATCCCTTTTTTCTAAATCACTGATTCCAGCCTCTTTTAAAGTCATATTTAAATGAACTCAGGACCCTTTGGATACACTGAAGTACCTCATTTGAATAGGCTTAATTGTTTTTGTACATAAGTATCCAGCGATGTTCCTGTCGCTTTACGATCACTCAATACCTCGTACAAATTCCTGCACATCGACAGAAATGGGAGAGCAAAACACCGCAACTGCTGTTAACATTTAAAAATTAGTCTAAAGTACTGTCTAACAAACCATGTAAACGTTGTTCTGTGATTCCACATCTAATTTTTTATAACCTTGTTAGAAATTGCAACATAAAATCATGTTTTTGCATCCTGTCAGTAAATATTTTTTTAAAAAATAAACAAATAAATGAAAATATTATACTGTAAATAAAGAACATACCTGGAGGATTATTATCCATTTTTTCTTCAACCAAATATAAAACTGACACTGCACAAAACACCAAGTGTCATTGTACAAGCAGGACTGACTGGCTGTGCAAGGGGTGCTTATGAATGAATAAAGTCAAGGCATGCACTACGGTGTCACAAACAAGATAAAGATATCAGTAATGGGTGTTTAAGAAGGCAGAGGGTATCTGGCAAGAGGAATAAAGAAAGAAAATAAGAATTTAAGATAGTAAGATTTTCACATTTTGTCCTGCCAGATTTGAGATCTGCCCCACTGTGCATAATTGAGATCCTCTTCCATTATACTAGAGCTCATTTTTGAAAGCTGTGAAAGTACAGATGGATCACTAGAAGAAGGCAAGAGAGAGGAATGTGCTATATAAACATTTCCTACCATCCCTGTTATGTTTATGCACATTAGTATCATTTAAAATACACAGTGTTGTCAGACAACTCACCCTTGGCTAGAAGTCCAGCGATCGTGCAAGATCCGAGTCTGAGAAGTCCTCATTTTTGTTGCTACCGCTGTTGCTCTCCATATCTTCATCACTAGACTCCAGGCCTCCAACTGATAAAGCAAAACTGTGTATTGCATCTTCTACCAGTCCCATCGTTTTGCCTGAAATCATCCTTGAGTTTCTTAACATGCCTGATATAGCCCTCCCAATCAGCTACTGTAATAGTGTTCATTGCACTTTCACACATGTGCTGTAGACTTCTTAAAGATAGGTCACCTGTTACATTATGCTCTCTTACATGTTGTTTTATTGCTGCCCATGCCAATTCTATTGCATTCATCTTGCACATAGGTAACCTAGGAACTGGATGCTTATGCTTTTCTATTACTCTGTCGATATGGTATACTTTTTCTTTTGGCTTATGTATTTGAATTAAGTCTAAACAGCTCGGCCTTCCGCATTGCAGCAGAATGCAAAATATTGATGTTCTCCAACCATTGTACCATTTCTTGTTTTACAGAATACTTTGACGGAGGCTTATTTTCTTGTACACTGAGCTGGAGCATTATCAAGCATGAATTAAATTGAGTTTTATTTATGGATACTCTTTAACTGCTGTGGTCCTTAGCATCCCATTCTATATTGGGCATGAAAGACCGGTAATTTTGCTCAGAGGCCTCTTTATCAGGCTTAAGGTTCTTTTACATGCCGTAAATCTCCGACACAGGACCACTGGATTTACTTCCTTTCCGAAGGAAACCATGCTAAGGATTTTTACGACCGAAAGAATTCATCGCCCTCTACCAGGTTTGAACCCGCAACCTTGGGAACTAGCATGGTAACCACTATACCACGGAGGACAACATTATCAAGCATGATGAAACTGTTGCAGGGTATATTAGATACAAGTTTCTCCTCCAACCATTTTGGGAATTTACGCCATTTGATTATGATAGTCCAGCTTTGAATATGAAAGAAGCTGCAGGTATGAAACCTTCATTGCTGCTGCATTTACAAGAAGCCGGTGGTTTGAAGAGCTGGTATTTGTTGTTTCCAATAGATATATCACTCTGCCAGCACTTTCCAAATGTCAAATTATTCTCCACCCAGGACTCATCAATGTAAACAATATTTCTCTCAGCATTTCTGTGTCCATTTGTAGCTCTTATATTAACTATAGCTCTCCAATTAACTATATGTGGACGTTCAATAAGTAGAGCGCTAACGACTTTGCAGTTGAACACCCTTAAACACAAATCAAACAAACATTCAATAAGTAACTTTCTCTTGCTTTTGCATCATTCCATTTTAAGCCCATATAGTGCAATAGTTTCTGTAGAGTTTCTTTTCCCCGTGGAAAACGTATAATTAGCTTGGGAGCGGTAGGCAAATAAAAGTTTAGAATTAAGTTTCTAATTACCATTCTATCAAAGTCGTCATAATTGAATTTACATTCCTCAGCACATGGTCTCTCCTTACCCACAGTATGCAATGATTTTTTACCAGCTGTAACACCTTCTGTCCTTATTTTTGATACAATGCGTTGCGGTCAGATGTGCTAGCTATAAGACTTCCACATAGGTACAGCATGAAACTAATTTTAAAATGTCCTAAAATACAATCTCTACCCTCAAACTTTAATTTAAAATAATAATAGTAATAATTGAGTTTTATTTATGGACGCTCTGTAACTGTGTGGCCCTTAGCGTCCCATTCTATATTGGGCGTGAAGGACTGGAAATTTTGCTCAGAGGCCTCTTTATCATGCTTGAGGTTCTTTTACGTGCCATAAATATACAACAAAAATAGTAATAGTAATAATGAGGATGATGATGACTGCATTCAAACCCAACTCTGCAACATGCTGCATTTTGACAAGTGCTCATTTTTGGTATTTGCAAATCATTCCCACTTATATTTGTTTCCACAAACTTTAAGAAAACAACTGGATATTGCCTTTAAAGCAATAATTTTAAAAACATTTTACATATCTTCTGTATCATATTCTGTGAAAGTAGGAACTACATAAAATTGATGTGTGTTTTGACTGTGAATTTCAGATGGAGAAATTGACAAGGAATATTTCATTAAAAGATCCAATGAAATGCAATGCCAAAAGATTTGATGTGTTAACAGCAGAGCAAATAATAACTGAAAATCTTTTTATGCAAATATCACAAGAAATAGCAAGGACTGCTTTACGCTTATCTTATGGTGAGTTTTTGTAAAAAGTAATTATTTTCTGCATTCACCTGTGATTAACCAGTGCATCAAGATATTACATTAAATTTGCCTGAACTCTATTAATAGATGAAAACCAAATATTATCTAGGAGATACAAATTGTTTAGACTAACAGCATGTTCTCTGGAGATCAGGAAAGTTTTTCTGCATGTGAACTCTAGGAGAAAGTTACGTGTAATGAATTTCATTCCATTATGTCTGTCCTTGTATATGCTTTTTTCGGGAAAGAAATATAGTGCATACAAGGTACAAATTTTTTCACATTGTTTTCTGTGTTTTTTCTATTTATGGCCATTGGGTTCTTTTAATATCTTTGTGAGCTATGAGATCTTATTAATCATCAGGGTATTGTTACAGGTGAGACTGATGTAATTACAGTAATTTTAGTTAATATTTATGACCATTTTGAATCCACAATAAGAATACTTGTCAGCTTACTCAAGTGTATGTCTAGAATCAATAGATATGAACAGATCAGTGTGCTTGGTCTGAGTCCTGATGGAATACTGATCTCATTACCAGAAGAAGATTATTTATTTCTCCTTGGCAATGCTGTCAATAAATCTGTTTTCTTTGTTATAAAAAGAACTGTTTCTATTTACTTTCCCATGGCCATTCAAAATAAATGATTTTAATATTTCTTACTTATAGGTTTAGTTATGGTTAGCCATGGCATATATAAATTACTTTTGTATTAATAATTAAGCTTTGATTCTGGACATATACCAATTAACAAGAGATGCATTTACAAACAAACACAATATTCATATTAATAACACCATACATGTGGACAGCATTACAAATAGGCAAACTCCAACATCTCAAGCAAATACAGGTAAGCCAAAATACATTTATCTGTTACAAATGCATTTAGTGTTTTTCATTTAAATTCAAAACCATTTTTCTTTTTCAAAATAAAATAAAAAATTGAAATGAAAATCATAACTCCCTTCATATTTTGATTGTTTGCGTATCGTTTTAATACGTGAATTAATGGAGAAATCCAACATCATGCATGATCATGTTTTCATCTTTTTAAATTCCTTCCATGTTTTTCTGGTACAAATGATGATTATGAAGTTTCCGTTTACAAAATACAATTTAGTTAAGTGTAGATCATATGCTTCCATGGCGTTTATTTCACAGTGGATTTATTTATCCCAAGTATTCTTTTATTTTAATTGTATAATTTCCCTTTCATTCCCATTATCACATCTTTAACCTTACAAATATAAGGTTATATGTATTTAGTGAGAAAATTAAATACATTATTATTGTTATTATTATTTAATTATTTCCTCTATCTCATTTATCCTCACACTTGCTTCTGTACCAGCCCTTTTTATTACACATGAATAAATCCACCTTCTCCATTTCTCCGGAATCAATTATGTCTGACATTAAATGAATGCGAACCAAATTTAAATGAATTTGTTTTATTACTTTTAAAGTTTTCTAATAAACATTAATCAATGATTAGATAAACATCTGCTTCCATTTTCTCATGCTTCAAGTGCATGGTTACCCTGGATACGTATGCTAAAATTTTCAAACACATCACTTTAAATATCTTTTTCTTTGAATGGTTTTAATTCATTTTACTTTCTCTACTACGTATAGTAAGTAGGTGAAGTATTGTATTCCACCCAAAAATTCGATACCAAGATTTCACCGGAAATATATGTTTCGAGACCAACTGAATCCAAAAAAAGCATTTTTGGAAACATGTCCGTGAACAGCATAACTCAGAAATGAACAGTCAGATAAACACCAAATTTGGTATTTAGGTTCAGTATCTTCCAGAGATGCGACACGAAGTTTTCAAGAAAATCTCCCCACCCCAGATTACCCTTTACATGGAACATTTTTCAAAAATTTTAATTTTCTCCAAAATGGCTCTAACGATTTTGATTAAAATATCATATGTTTAAGATATTTTTATGACAAATAAAATGTATATCTTGAATTTTCTGGGAATGTCTCCAAAAGTAAAATACACGCGTTAAACTACACAATTTATGTCATATACATTTTTTTTGTTGAGTGAACCATTCTGAGATATTCCTTGTTATTCGTTTGAGTTTTCCAATACTTGTACTTTTGCTCAAATGGGAATTCGTTATTCATTTATTTTTATGTCCTGGGCATGCAAAGAGAATGGAATGCGCCACATAGCAACCAGCGTTAAAATATTTGACTATCGCTTAAAGCCTACCAATTCCCCTTGCATCTACAAGAAAATTAGCAATCAGATTAACATTTCGATTAACATGAAGCATATGGAGAATAAGCGTTTGTAAATATAGTTTGTACAAAAGCAGAGAAAGTCATGTGAGTGTAACACATCAGATTTTTTTATGTTATTATTTATCAAATTATTTTATTTTCTATATCCATTGTGTTTGCCAGTGTTGAATGTTTGCACTATCATACTAGGTGAGTTTTTTTTTTCCCCCAGGGAACTAAAATGCTCAATGGAAACATTTTTAGGCAAATATATATTATATAACAATAAATATTTGTAACAAATATTCACTTATCATTTTAACTCATAAATTGAGTTCAACAGCAGGACATGTTTAGTAATCCATTTGATTACATCATCAGCTTCGTTTTTGTTTGACTTCTTTATTTACATCTTTATGGTTACTGCTGCTAGGTGACAAGAAAGAACTGAATGTTGATGTGACTTCAAGAGAATGGCCAAGTATTGAACAATTTGGACCATTAGTAATGGATATCTCAGAAATGGCTTATGCCACAAAAGAACTTATTTGAAATAAATTGTGTGTTTTAAAGAGATATACATTTTTTGTGCAGTATGTTTTCGTCTATCATTTAATGTTTACCAGTTATACAAGATTATACAAAATTCCTCCTGAATGAAGAGGCTTCACACACCATTCCCAAAAATTCAAGGTGTGCATTTTGTTATGAAAGTATCTGTAATATATGGTGTTTTAATCACAATCGTCAGAGCCATTTTTTAGAAAACCAATTTTCAAAAATATGTTCAAAAAATGGTTTGGGGTGGGGCCAAGTTTGGTATTTATCCAACTTTTTGTTTTTGAGTTATGCTGTTCACGCACTCACTCCATGAGAATTTTCTAAAAAATGCCTTTTTTTTTATTTATTGAGGGGCCTTCATAACATGTATTTCGGGTGAAATCTCAACATCAAATTTTTTGGTGAAATGCAATACCTCCTCTACCTATTAAGTATGTGGTATAGAAAGTAACAAAACAGAAATTCAAGCCTACAAGGTACAGGTTGTGTTTATCTCGCTAATTTCTTAGACATGACTTATTTGTATATATACTTGATAGATTCAATATTGTTAAATTACAGAATATCTTTATTATTTGCATTTATTCATTATACTGTACTAATGTTTTCATACAGTTTCTTACTACTCTAGAAATTAGCCTGTTAAATTGTACACCTAAAAGACAGTACAGCAAATGTTTCTCCACAAACTGATGGTTCAGAAGCTTAATTAAAGTAATCCAGAATCATAGCAAACCATTTTTCTTTATTTAACACCAAAAATTGCATTTTAAAGTAAAATAAGAAACTGCATTTTAAAGTAAAAAAATCTGATGTGTTACACTCACATGACTTTCTCTACTCTTGTACAAACTATTTTTACAAACTCTTATTCTCCATCTACTTCATGTTATCGAGATAAACATTTGCAGACTCTATCTTATTGCTAATTTTCTTGTAGATGTAAGTGGAATATATATTTACAAGGGCAATATAAAAATACAGTAGCCTTTAAGCATATACATATCTCTTAATAGCTGGTTGCTAGGTGCAGTACCATTCTCTTTGCCACAGATTAATACTCTTTGCATATCCAAGACAAAAAAAATGAATAACGAATTCCCATTTGAGAAAATAAGTATTGAAAAATTTAAGGGAATAACAAGCAATATCTCGAAAATGGTTCACTCAACAAAAAAAATGTATATGACATAAATTGTGTATTTTAACGCAATCTACATTTTTTGTGTAGTAAAATTTTGTCTATCTCTTATGGTTTACCAGTTATGCAAAAGTCGTTCACAATGAATAATACTTTTGGAGACATTCCCAGAAAATTCAAGATATACATTTTATTTGTCATGAAAATATCTTAAACATATGATATTTTAATCAAAATCGTTAGAGCCATTTTTGAGAAAATTTTTCTTCAAAACCTTCGTGTCGCATCTCTGGAAGATAATGAACCTAAATACCAAGTTAGGTGTTTCTCCGACTGTTCGTTTCTGAGTTATGCTGTACACACACACACACACGCACGCGCACACACACTCTTTTTCCAAAAATGCTTTTTTTTTTATTCAGGGGGTCTCCAAACATCTATTTCCGGTGAAATCTTGGTATCGAATTTTTGGGTGGTATACAATACTTCCCCTACTTACTATACGTAGTAGAGAAAGTAATAAGAAACTGCCTCTTTCAGAGATTACAAGCACATAAAAGTTCATTTCCCGGTATTAATGTTTGTTCTTCAAGAGCTTATATCTTATTTAAAGTGATCATCAACAGCAATGTAGTTGCCCATACATTATTATTAATTATATTAAATGTTTAGTATTTAATAAAATCAGATGTTTATGAAATATCCATAAGTTCCAGTAATGTACCTCCTCTAATGGTATGATGTGAGGAACTTGCAGCATGTGGGCCTTATAATATATTCATAGAGGCAGTGGCGTCAGAAGTGTGTAGAATATGCTGCAACATAAATTCAATCAAACTAATATGTTATATATGTCATTTAAAGTAAATTAAATAAGAATCATACAAGTGAATTAAGTGCATTAGTTTCCCTGAAGGCTTCACAAAATTTTAGTTCATATTGAGGATTCTTTTTCTAATTGTGTGTTTTTGTTGGCACAAGAGAAATTAGAAAACGTCTGCCATATTATCCTTTTTGATTAAAACCTAATTTTTACTACCATGTAATGATTTCTTATGTACAGGTGTAGAACCTTCACAGCTTTCAGCATTGTATTTCTTGGCGTGCACAAACTCTTCTGATGGCCTTATAAGCCGTTATCTGTCAAGAAGGAAGGATATGAAAGAGCTGCAAATAAAGGTATGTATATTTCTCTTTATATTAGCATGTAATACTAAAATGTTAAACACATCTTATTGATATTGTGACATTTTCAGGGAGGAGCTCAGCAAATTGCCACAAAATTATTAAATAAAATTGGAAAAGAAAATGTTTTACTTAGTTCTCCAGTAGTAGAAGTGGAGCAAACAGCACAGCATGTCCAGGTCTCAACACTTTCTGGGCAGAAGTACAGGTAGGAGCAAATGGTCCATAATACAGAGTTTCACTTTTGTGTCTTAAAAACTAATGAAAACAAAAACAAGGGTGTTTCTGATTAACTTAAAACAATGGGGCTGGCTGGATTTTAAAATAATAACTATTTGAAGTCATGGTATTAAGATAAATAAAGATCAAATGTATCATGTACCTATGCATGAAAATAACAAGTGCATAAAATGATAATGATACTATCTTTTATAGTTTACAGCTCTGGATACTGAAAACAGGAAATACTATTGCATACCTAGGTAGATATTACTACTGCAGTAAACATTGGTAGGAACTGGGGGAAGTAGTGGATTTATGAACTACCAATGAATTGGTTTTCTTTTGTGATAGGAATTTCAGTTGCATACAAGCAACATATAGTTAGTATTATCACCTGCCCAAAATTTTTTTTGTGACAGTCCCAGATTTTGAAGCATTTTACAATATCCCACATAGGGGACAGTTATAATCCTACAAATGTATCTCTTCACATGATCAATTTTGTTATAAATACTAAATTCAGGATGTCAAGGATTGCTAATTCACTGTGAGAGGGGCACATAGAGATGCCTATAAATGCCTATTTTATTGATTTTTGAAAATTAAATTCCCCAGTACTTTCAGCCAAATATTTAGTCTGTTCTGTCATGGATTTAAATTCCCGCAAAATTATTGATATTGAACTTCTTCAAAGAGGTATGGTGAAAAGTGATTTTAGATGATAATAAAGAACTTGATATTAAAGCATTTCCTTCCAGTTTCTTCCCTGATAAATTTTGTGAGTTCCAAGTGAATGTATTACGCAATAACACTCTGTTTTAACACACATCAATATCCCTTTAATGTAATGAGAAATTGTTTTGACTTCATTTCTATATAAAACACATACGTTGAAAAACAAAAGTAGAGTATAGAATAAATAAAATAAAAGTAGAAATGAAATATTCTGCTGTAGCTTCATTTCTATGTTTGGTTGAAAGTTTCTTCCTCCTCCTCCTCCTCCTCCTCCTCCTCCTCCTCCTCCTCCTCCTCCTCCTCCTCCTCCTCCTCCCCCTCCTCCTCCCCCTCCTCCTCCCCCTCCTCCTCAACACTTGTATCATAAAGTGAAGTAAGGTTCGTAGAAACTTTCATTCAGTTTATTCCGATCTTCCTGATCATTGCTTGTTTCGTAGATATTTTCAGGTTCCAACAATACACATATATATATTTCCTTATGATTCAGTACCAAATTCACATTAGTACTTCTGAATTCTTGATTTTTTCATCACCTTCTATTCTAAATTCTCTTTCATTACTTTTATTTTCAGCCCTCTTTGTTGTCATTCTTATTGTAAGTAATACTATGGCATAGCTCAGATACGATTTCTAGCTTCATATCATTCTGTTCTTTGTCATTTGCTCTTGGATGAAGATGGTGAAGGATCAGTTGTCTTACTAGAACTTGATATCTGGAAATTGTCTTAATTTTTTCTTTATAATAGGAATAGTTCCATAGTTTAATAAAGGCCCTCTGAAATTTTCATCTGGCATAAGCTGCCTTTTTAATAACTGTGTTTGTTCATAATCTGTGTCCTTAAAATGGAAGAAACATAAATGAGCACTGGACCAGGCAAAATATCTTTTTTTTTGCAAAATTTTACCCATATCCTCTATCTTTTGGGAGATTTGTCTCTGGAAACACTGAAAATGAGTTCCCTTGTGTGTTTCCCCTCTTACATTACAGTCATGTGCACAGCATTGAGCCATTTTATTTTTACTTTCTCCACTACGTATAGTAAGTAGTGGAAGTATTGTATTCCACCCAAAAATTCGATACCGAGATTTCACCAGAAATACATGTTTTGAGACCCCCTGAATCCAAAAAAAGCATTTTTGGAAATATGTCCGTGTGTGTGTCTGTCTGTCTGTGAACAGTATAACTCAGGAACGAACAGTCGGATAAACACCAAATTGGTATTTAGGTTCAGTATCTTTCAGAGATGCGACACGAAGGTTTTCAAGAAAATCCCCCCACCCCAGATTACCCTTTACATGGAACATTTTTCGAAAATTTTAATTTTCTCAAAAATGGCTCTAACGATTTTGATTAAAATATCATATGTTTAAGATATTTTCATGACAAATGTATATCTCGAATTTTCTGGGAATGTCTCCAAAAGTGTTCTTCATTGTGAACGACTTTTGCATAACTGGTAAACCATAAGAGATGGACAAAATTTTACTGCACAAAAAATGTAGATCGCGTTAAAATACACAATTTATGTCATGTACATTTCTTTTGTAGAGTGAACCATTTTTGAGATATTGCTTGTTATTCCCTTAAATTTTCCAATAGTTATACTTTTTCTCAAATTCGTTATTCTTTTTTTTAATGTCCTGGACATGCAAAGAGATTGGAATGCACCACATAGCAACCAATGCTTAAAAGATTTGACTATCGCTTAACGCCTACCATATTTCCCTTGCATCTACAAGAAAATTAGCAATAAGATTGACATCTCGATATCTCGATTAACATGAAGCATATGGAGAATAAACGTTTGTAAAAATAGTTTGTACAAGAGTGGAGAAAGTCATGTGAGTGTAGCACATCAGATTTTTTTTTTTTGGTCCTGGACATGCAAAGAGAATGGGATGCGCCACATAGCAACCAGCTCTTAAAATATTTGACTATCGCTTAAAGCCTACCATATTCCCCTTGCACCTACAAGAAAATTAGCAATAGGATTAACATCTCGATTAACATGAATCATATGGAGAATAAGCGTTTGTAAAAATAGTTTGTACAGGAGTAGAGAAAGTCATGTGAGTGTAACACATCAGATTTTTCACAATATTAGGTTGTTTGTATATTACTAAACTGACTCGGTAACACCACCACAAAGTACACTACTCTTGAGGTTAAATACAAACAAGAACAATTTTTGAAAATGTATATGCAGTAATGACTGACTTGTGATCTCCCAACTGCTTCCAGTTCTGGTGATGTATAAAGTGGTTATTATTTTGCTTGCACAGCAATAATGGTGTGGCAGAGTAAGAAGACACCCCACTGCATTTTACAGGTCATATCCTTAATTTAGGAAGAAACATGATTTTTGTGTTTTGTTCCCTTTTAAGAATTCCTATGCCTTATCACCTATGTAGCTGATGTGTTGCAGGATGCAGAGAGTTTCTCCCTATGCTCTTGCTGGTTATAAAATAGAAGATTAAGAAACAACAGTAGGTTCTGCTAGGCCCAGTCAGGGGCATACGCAGAGGGGGATATCCAAAACTGTAATATCGAATCACTTCACTCTCATTTTTCTGTAAGTCTTTTATACTTAAGGTTTAATGTAAGATATTTTTCCTGTTGATAAACAAGTAAATAAAAATATTATTTACTTGTAAACAGTGTTAAATATTGAGGGATGACAGGGAATTTAATCTGTTCTTTTGGAAAATGATCATTCCATGTTGGCAACATTGATTAAAAGGCTTGCTTAACTCATTTTACTATCCGCACACGTTTAGTCACAAGTAGTTTGTTCACCTGTAGTTGTGATGCGAGTGGGTCTCCCTGTAGTCTTGTGGTTAACACACCAACTGGGTTAAGTCCTAGCTGGGGAGTTTAGTCTCTATACTCCTACTTGCCTGTAGGTCCTATAAATACTTAATTGGTTGTTAGTCACGCTAATCCATCAAATCCCCCTCCCTTCATGGATAAAGCTCTAAAAGTGACCACAGAATGAAGATATGTCTTGATTTCATATGTTTCAGCGCCCCCAAATGCACTTTTTGCATATGCCCCTGCGCCCAACACATTGGGCTGTGCAAATCTGCACTCAGAACTGCTGACCCATGTAATAATATGTGCACTAAGTAAAACGTTACTTCTGAATTATCATGCAACTCAGTATCCTTCTCCTTAATACACGAAGCGGCTTTTATTCTTTCACGCAATAAACTCTTTATACAGGGCCTAAATGGAAACATTTTAATATAGTTTTAGGTGGTGATCTAAATTCGCATTTTGATATCAGAGAAGATAAGCAAACAGTCATAGAATTTAAAAATATTCTCAGGCAGCTTAACTTCAAATGTAGTAATAATAAACCTACAAGATTAACAGCTTGTTTAGATAACATTTTCACAAACATCAATGAGAGTATGCTAACCTGTGATACTGCAGTCTTTCCATACTCGGAGATCATGACTCAGTGTGGTTGACTATAAAAAATTTAAAACCTAACTTCTTTTCACCAAGAAAAGCAATCACCGTACTTTCTAGACCAGTAACCGGCGAAAAAATATTATTCTTCAGAAACATGCTACGTGACGTTAAATGGAACAACGTGCTTTACAGTTCCCATTCTAACATTGCATTAATAGCAAATGAAATTTTTGAAAGATTCCATACTTTATTTATAAATATATTTTGAGACATGCATCCCCCCCCCCCAAAAAATGCAAAATCTGCACCACCGTACTTAGAAATTTTGTTCCTAATAAGAATAAAAATATATGGTATACTCCCCAATTAACTAGCTTGAAACACAAAGTTATGACATACTTAGATTTATATAGAAGAGACGAATCAGACAAGGCCAGGATTTTGTATATCAATAAAAGAAAGGAGTATAAGTTTTTGATAAGTGAGGCTAAAAAACTATACAACATAAATAGTATTGAAACTTCTGCCAATAGGTGTAAGAAAGCTTGGAATCTGATTAACTCCGTTGCAAAACCTAATAAATGTAACAGTATAGAGTTAGCCCCAAATGATTTAAACAATTTTTACTTTCTCTACTACGTATAGTAAGTAGGGGAAGTATTGTATTCCACCCAAAATTTCGATACCGAGATTTCACCGGAAATACATGTTTTGAGACCCCCTGAATCCAAAAAAAGCATTTTTGGAAACATGTCCGTGTGTGTGTCTGTCTGTGTGTCTGTCTGTGTGTATGTCTGTGAACAGCATAACTCAGAAACGAAGTCGGATAAACACCAAACTTGGTATTTGGGTTCAGTATCTTCCAAGGATGCGACACAAAGGTTTTCAAGAAAATCCCTCCACCCCAAGGTACCCTTTACATGGAAGATTTTTCGAAAATTTTAATTTTCTCAAAAATGGCTCTAACGATTTTGATTAAAATATCATATGTTTAAGATATTTTTATGGTAAATAAAATGTATATCTTGAATTTTCTGGGAATGTCTCCAAAAGTATTCTTTATTGTGAACGACTTTTGCATAACTGGTAAACCATAAGAGATAGACAAAATGTTACTACACAAAAAATGTAGATCGTGTTAAAATACACAATTTTCATATACAGTTTTTTTGTTGAGTGAACCATTTTCGAGATATTGCTTGTTATTCCCTTAAATTTTTCAATAATTTTCTTAAATGGGAATTCGTTATTCATTTTTTTGTCTTGGATATGCAAAGAGTTATAATCTGTGGAAAGGGAATGGTACTGCACCTAGCAACCATCTATTAAGAGACATGTATGTGCTTAAAGGCTACTGTTTTTCTATATTGCCCTTGTAAATATATTTTCCCCTACATCTACAAGAAAATTAGCAATAAGATAGAGTCTGCAAATGTTTATCTCGATTAACATGAACTAGATGGAGAATAAGCGTTTGTAAAAATACTTTGTACAAGAGTAGAGAAAGTGATGTGAGTGTAACACATCAGATTTTTTCATTAGCTCAGTAGAAAAAAATCAGTCAAAGTATAGCTGAAGGAATCTATTAGTGAACTTCTTGAACACTGCAAAAACAAATACTGTCCAGGTAGCTTTGAGTTCCAAGAAGTCAGCCCGGATCAAGTTCTAAACATCGTAAATTGTCTTAAGGCATCAGATAGTGTTGACATATATGATTTATCCAGTAGTCTCTTAAAGAAGGCAATAGAATATATCTTATACCCGCTTACATACTGTGTGAACAGATGCCTTGTTGAAGGAATATTTCTGGATGCACTGAAACTTTCAAAGGTGGTCCCGATCTATAAAACAGGCGATAAAAATAGTCCATCCTGCTACTGTCCAATATCTTTAGTACCGGTATTCTCCAAAGTGCTGGAAAAGATCATGTACAAACAGCTCTGTAGTTATTTAGATGAAATTGGGATAATCAGCGACAAACAACTCAACTTCAGAAAAGGCAGATCAACAGATGCCATTATCTCTTGTTAAAAATGTCTTTAATGCTTTTGAAACTAAAAGTTTTGCCCAGGCTACTTTCTGTGTTCTCAGTAAAGCGTTTGATTATGTACAGCATACTCATTTGCTAACTAAACTAAGATTCTATGACGTAAATGACACTGCTGTAAAGCTCTTTGAAACATACTTAGCAAATCATAAACAAGTTGTGTGTATTGGAAGCGAGAAATCCAATATGGTGGAGGTAAAATATGGGGTCCCACAGGGTTCCATACTTGGGCCATTACTATTTTTTATTAATGATCAGCCTTCCTTTTTAACTTCTCACACAGTATTGTACGCAGATGATACCACTTTTATTAACACGAGCACTGATTATTATCAAAGCCTCAAAATAATAACTGAAGATACTTTAAGTTGTGCCAGCATATGGTTTACAACCAATGGCTTCTTATTAAATATTTAACTTGCGTGAGATCTCGGTTGAAAATTGTTCAACTGAAGTAAAATTTTTAGGGGTCATTGTTGGCAATAAGCTCTCATGGGCACCACGCATCAACTATATAACAGCTAAACTCTACAGAGTTATACATCTAATCAGGAATTTAAAAAAAAACATGTATCTGAGCCACACGTATACAATCTGCATATTTTGCTTCTTTTCATAGCATAATCTCATATGGTATTTTACTCTGGGGAAGCAGCAGTCATGTTTCTAATATCCTACTATTACAGAAAAAGATAATTCATATTATTGTGGATTCAGAAAAAAACTGCACATTGTAAACCTCTATTCAAAAAATTTAAAGTAATGACTGTGATCAACCTATATATTTATACTGCACTCACTTATGTAATATATTAGACCAACTCTATAGAATGAACATACATCACTATAATACTAGATATAACTACCAACTCTATCTACCATCTCATGTAAAATATTCTGTGTAATATTCTGTTTATAATTGTAAGATTGCTACTTTCTGTATTGTTTATTGTATATATATGTATATATAGCCTGTACTTACTGTTGACGTCTATTGCTGCACTCAGCTTAATGACAATAAAATATATCATTATTATTATTATTATTATTATTAGTAGTAGTAGTAGTAGTAATGGTAGCAGTACAGTTGTACCTTTGAAGCTTATAAGGTAGCTTATTTTGATTTTCAGTCATCACTTAGTAGTTATAGCTCTAGTTATAGTAGTTACGGCTGTTCACAAAATTTATGCTGTTTGTAAAATAGTTCCTAACATTGCTTACTTTCATCTTTCAGGGCTCAGTATGTTATTATTGCATTGCCACCCTCGGAAATTAATAAAATTCAATTCGTACCAAAGCTTCCATTACGACACAAGGATGTACTGCAGCATTATCCCATTGGGCATCTTACCAAGTTTGTCATTACTTATGATAAGGTAATTGTATAACCTGCATTGAGTTAAATTGCTCGTCATAGGAATACCAGCCAACTTGCTAAGTGGTTTAAATATCATTGTTGACCCTCATTAATGTACAGCCTGTGACAAAAACAAACAAACAAGCTGTGAATTTACACACACACGCACGCACGCATGCACATCCCCCCTTCCTAAAAATGCGTTTTTTATTTTTCCTTACTTTCTTTTCTTGTATTCAGAGGACCTACAAAGAGGTGTCATCTGTTGAATGCAAAATTCAAGTGATACTGACCTAGCACACAATTGACAGAATGTGCAGCGCTGTTGTGTGTTCTGTTAGCTTGGTGATTAAGTGTGCAGTACTTTGATTAAGAGCACTCACTTCTGGCAAAAAGTCTTTTTGTTTGTTTCTTTTTTCTTTTTTAAATGCACTTATTTTGAGTCAACTTGAACATCTTTACACGGAAAAGCTTAAGTTAATTTTTGTTTTCTCAAAAATGACTCTTAAGAGTTTCTATTAAAATAACATTTTTGCATGACAAATGAAATATGTATCTAGAATTTCTGTGAATACCTTATGAAGTCCTCTTCGTACTGAATGACTTTTGCATAATTGGTAAACCATAGACAAAATCTTACTACAAAGTTTATCTCAATTAACAAGAAGTAGACAGAAGAATAAGCTTCTGTAAGAACAGTTTGTATGCTGGAAATGGACTGTGAGATTGTGAGCTTGCACTCACATCATTAGCCAGGCAGTGCAAGCTCACAATACATTCCCTGCATAAAAAATAGGTGAGTGAAGCAATTAAAGAGTATTCAATTTGATTACACATAAAGTGCAGTAAGACTTGCTTCATTGTGTGGGTTTCTATGACAATTATAGCTTGTTTGTTAAAAAAATTTTAACCTCTTATAACAAATTATTTTTTATATTGTTTTTCATACACAGCAAGCCACAATACACTATGTGATCAAAATTATCCGGACACCCCCACAAGCATACATTTTTCATCTTAGGTGCATTGTGCTGCCACCTACTGCCTGGTACTCATTATCCGCTACCTCAGTAGTCATTAGACATCGTGAAACAGCAGAATGGGAAGCTCCCGTGGAACTCACGGACTTTGAGCGTGGTCAGGTGATTGGGTGTCACTTGTGTCAGAAGTCTGTACGCGAGATTTCCACACTCCTAAACATCCCTAGGTTTCTGATGTGGAAACGTGAAGGGACATGTACAGCACAAAAACGTACAGGCCGACCTCGTCTGTTGACTGACAGAGACCGCCAACATTTGAAGAGGGTCGTAAAGAGTAACAGGCAGACATCTATCCAGACCATCACACAGGAATTCCAAACTGCATCAGGATCCACTCCAAGCACTATGACAGGCGTGAGGTGAGAAACTTTGGATTCCATGGTTAAGCGGCTGCTCATAAGCCGCACATCACGCAGGAAAATGCCAAAAACGTCTCGCTTGGTGTAAGGAGCATCAACTTACAGGATTGAACAGTGGCAAAACGTTGTGTGGAGTGACGAATCACGGTACACAATGTGGCAATCCGATGGCAGGATCTGGGTATGACAAATGCCCGGTGAACGTCATCTGCCAAGCATGTGTAGTGCCAACAGTGAAATTCGGAGGTGGTGGTGGTGGTATGAGGTGGTTGTGTTTTTCTTGGAGGGGACTTGCACCCCTTGTTGTTTTGCATGGCACAATCACAGCGCAGACCTACATTGATATTTTAAGCACCTTCTTGCTTCGCACTGTTGAAGAGCACTTCGGGAATGGCGATTGCATCTTTCAACATGATCAATCACCTGTTCATACTGCACGGGCTGTGGCGGAGTGGTTACACGACAATAACATCCCTGTAATGGACTGGCCTGCACAGAGTCTTGACTTGAATCCTATAGAACACCTTTGGGATGTTTTGGAATGCCGACTTCGTGCCAGGCCTCGCTGACCTACATCGATACCTCTCCTCAGTTCCGCACTCCGTGAAGAATGGGCTGCCATTCCCCAAGAAACCTTCCAGCACCTGATTGAAAGTATGTCTGCGGGAGTGAACGCTGTCATCAAGGCTAAGGGTGGCCAACACCATATTGACTTCCAGCATTACGATGGAGGGCACCGCGAACTTGTACGTTGAAGAAGTATTTGTTCTTCAATTTGCGATTAGATTATTAAGCCCCATGCTTCGTACGCCAATTTGCGGAAGTTATGATGATAGTAGTTGTTTGGAGGAGTTTGCCCCACAGTTGTAATTTGAAGAAGTATGTTTGTTGCCAACTTTAAAAAAATTATTTAGCTGGATGCTGGATATGAGATGTGAGAATCCCCGCGTATGTGCGTCACTTTGAAAATGTATTTAGGTTACTAATGAAGATACACTTTGATGTTGTTTGATGCTTGGGACGCCAAACTATATAGTGAAGATGATGCTTGTTTTACGTAATATTATTGAAGTTATTTTTGCCTCGGCTGCTTTCAGTCGCACTATAGAAACACAAGTTCTTTTAGGGTTGTGATAAGACAAGAATTAAAATACATCACAGAATTTACTTTTTAATTTCACTTCTTTTTATTTCTCTTTATACTTGCACATTTATAAACATAACACTTTATAAAAGAAAAACTGTGAGCACTTTATATATATTCTAGCGGAGAACACAATTTTTACCAACCGTACTCTACAACATCTTACCCGCGACTTTCACGTCTGCTCTTTACAACATCTTGCCCACGACTGACTAAATTCAATGGTAAAAATCTTATAGCTTCGGTAATGCCAGTCTCTTATTGGCTAATTCTGGTCCAATAGAATTTAAGTATTCAAATTAAATCTTTTCTTTACTGTTGATTGGCTAATTCCAAACTGTAAGTGAAACTTACGTTACTACCAATCTTTTCATAACCAGTATTTTTTTTAAATTCCAGACACATTATTGTTACAAAAATTACATTATTACCTCATTATTAACATCCTAAAACATATTATTCTCACAGTTTTTGCACTATTAGAGTATATAAACATTTACATGTCACTAATAAATACGTTTACAATAAAAATAAGTATTTACAATGACTTTACATACAATATAAATAATAATTATATACATACTGTTTTCAAGATGGGCTGTTATTGAATTTAATAATAATAAAACACAATAGCATTTAGGCATCAAAATACTGCCTCAACATCATTTTCAGCCAGGTGTCTGGATGCTTTTGATCACGTAGTGTATTAATATATTACAAATATTGTAATAAATACAGTATTTCCTTCATGATTTGGTCTGTCTAAATATATTATGAACACCCATTCCTTGTGGTGCATGTAAGTCTATGAGCAAATGCAACAACCTCAAACATGTTTACTCTCAGTGAACCATTAAGAGTGGCATAATGCACACACAATACAGGTATATGGCAGTATTTCCTTGTATTAGTGAATGTTCCAGGCTTTTATACTCCTGAGGTTGCTAAACGTTTTGGAGGCTCTGCATTTGCAGCTCAGAGCTGGCTGAGATTACCCAGTAAGGGGTTGAGTGCTGTCATCTTGGTTCAGAAAGAAGACGTGTTTCCTCTCCCAGCAGAATGCAGCTTTAATTGCAGAAGCAGAAATAAATCCTTTCCAATTTTGCTTCTGACATGAAAGCAAATTTGCTGGGAGCCAGTTGAATGCCTGTGGGGCATATAAATGATGCAGAATTCCTCACACAGCAGAACACCTGACCATACAGTCACAAATTATTTCATGCATTATTTGCAGAGGAAAATGCCAATTATAATTGAGATAACTCAGTATTCTTTGACACGACATTTTCTTGTATACATAAGGAAAAAGGATATGTGGCTAAACAATCTTGTCATGGTCATGTATCTTTGTCTCGGGCTGGATATCAAAGTACAATTTGAGTGTTTTCTTGAACCTTAACATACACTGAACAGTGTGCCACATGGGTCATATTTAATCATATCTTTATTCTCTCTGTAAAGATGAATTAGCCTAATGGAATTATTGAATCCATCCAGGATAATTATCCTATCCATGCATGTCTAGCAATTTCAAATTAGTTCTTAGACAAGTTTTTTTTTTTTTTTATTTATTTATTTTTTTTTTTTTTATTATTTATGAATGCACTTTAACTGCTATAGTATATATGTCTGATAGACCGGCCTCCCTGTTCATAGTAGAGACAGATGTTAGGCACTAAACATTTTCGAAATAGATATAAAGGCACTAAAAATCATGAAAAATAGGCACTTATTTTTAAATTCAGTGTAGTATCTTTTAAAGTTTGTACTTAAATTTTACAATATAAACCTACGGATGCAATTTGTGTGAAATACAAACATAAGTCACATACTACTTGCTACTAAATGAAATAAACCTTTAAATCATGCTTCATTTAATAAATGAACATACCTGGGTGTACATGGTAAATCCAAATAATAGATAATTGTTTCTCAACACTTTGAATGCAACACAAAATACTATCAGTACACTATAGTCCATGGCAGTCATTAGGATAATAACACATTTTTCAGAGTAAAAATGATCTCTCCACATCTGTAGACATTGCAGGAGCATATTTGAACAGTGCTACAGTATTTTCATCTTTGAGAATAATTCCAATGTTTAAAGTCTGTTTAAATATTTCAGATATTTAAAGTCTGATTGTCGGCAGGAACAGAACCTGTTCACATTTTTCCTGTACAGTTCAGCCTACATCACCTGGAACCGAGTGCATTTTCTGCACAGTATCGTATCACAGTATACACAGTATCCATTGCATTCACGAGCGTTTTGTTTCTCTCTTCTAGACACTTGATTATATCTGGCAGTGCAGAGTAGTTGGCAGTAATGAAAGCCAAGTCATTTTTTTCATCAACAACTTTTTCATGATACGTGTAGATGATCTATGATGATGTAGATGATGTGCATCTTCTTCATGCAGATTATTGACAACATCCTGTACCTTGATAAAGTTGTTGACATAGTATAATGCTGTAGACAGTCATGCAACCCATCTAGTTAATACTAGCTGCAGAGGTAAGGGTAGTTCAGGGGCAACTTCTTTGAACAATTGAACCGTGGTTGGAGATTTAAGAAATATCTTCTTTGTGTTGGAAATCAAAACATCTATTTCTGGCTATAGACTTCGAATTTCTTCACAAATTCTGTGCAGCACATGATTGAGACACGTAACATTGAAGCATGTTGCAAAACTGGACTTTAAGAACTTTGCCAGCTTTTTCCTGCAGTATCAGAAGTAAACAAAAGAACAGTTTTATGTTTAACCCCATCTGGCCATAATACATCAGTGAAGAGGTAAACATTTGAACTACAGTTGTACTGTTTGTTTTATCCAATTGTTCACATGCAATGAGATATATTTTAGAAGGTTGACTGTACTCCAATGTACCAATCACAATATTTGCACATAGGCTATGGGGAGATAGGAAGGGAGCGAATTTGGATAGGTGTCCTCTTTGTGGAGGGACAGATAATGATTTGCATTATATAATTGAATGTGAAGAAACTAAGTTGTGGAGAGATCAGTTTTTACCTAAAGAATGGAAGAATGTTAACAAAAAAGTATTAAAAGTAGGATAATGAAAATACAAATGGAGAGGGATATAAAAAGAATAGGAGAATATATGGGGAGAGTAAGAGAAAAATGGTTTAGAAAAATAAAGCAATATGAATTTGTTATGACCCACCATGCATAAATAACCACGGTGTTAAAATGCATGATGGACTAAAGAAAAAAAAATAGCAACTCAAAGTAATGTATTAAAAATTGTAAGATTTTTGTATAGCATTATGGAAATACATCCATCCACCCACCCACCCACCCACCCATCATCAAGGTATACTGACCTCAATATGTGTTTTGCAGAAATCTAGTGAAAACTGTGATTGGTGTCGGGAGATTGCATACGAAGAGAAGTTGTTTTTGGTTCACCTGTGTGTATCATTTGACACAGAGAAGATTTATGTTTCATGGCTTGTACATGCTGAGAAACATTACATTTTTTTTTTTAGCACAGTTTACCGACATTTCACTCACTTTGCAAAACAAGACTGATCTATCTGTTGAAAATACATCACCAAATTCTTTCACAGATTTATTTAGTTTTGCTTTTAATCCTACCATTTTTTTGGGATAGTAAAACTATCCAATGTATCCAAAAAAGAAACCACCTAACACTGCCACATTATTTCTATAAAATACCAGTCTTCATTGACGAGAAAAGTGAACTGAGAATAAGGTCAGGAATGTCCCTGTCCTTTCCTCAATTTGACATTCACAAATGTTTTCAGTTAGGTGACAACTTAAGAAAGGGATGGGTGGGTTAATAGCACCACTTTTCTTTTTAGCTAAAGTGGTGAATGACTATGCTTGGTCTGTAAACTCCCTCCTACCATTTGCCAAACCTTCAACCCACCATTGGTACAATAGAAGTTACAAAATGGGGAAAAGTACCCTTCTAGGAATAAGTTTGGTTCACCAAAAGCTAAGGAAAATATGAAATGGAATTTTTATGATGCAGAGTAAAAGTAAGGTATAATGTGTTCAGAAAATATTAGTCGGCAGCCAAACATATATTTCCATTTTGTTTTAATGCAGTGCAAATTTAATTTTCAAAAATCAATAAAATAGGCATTTATAGGCATCAAGGATGAAAATAGGCAAAAATAAGCAAAATTATCTTTATCTATACAACCCTAACATCATATATGAACTTATATTGTCATTTTTATGACATCTGCAATAATAAAGTATAAGCTTTTTGCCTAACATCTGGTCTCTATTCATCAGATTTGAACTTTATCAAGATGTGCAGGCTGAAGTGAAAACGGGCTGTACTTGGATTTCCCTACAGAAGCATGAATTTCTGAAGTATGGGCACAAGCTCAAGAAGTCTGCGATATTGTAACCTCTGAGCTACGTTACTGTAGGAATTTTATTTCATCTATACGCAGAAGATTGGGGTCAGTTATCAATGCCGAGGGTTCATACCCTCAATATTAATTTTTGTTTATTGGTGTGTGTTTTCATTTTAGAAGAAAACCAGTTTCTGTTCATTTATTTTTTGGTTGTTTGTATAGACTAGTTTGTGATTATGGTTTTGTGTGTGCATAGGAAATACCATAAAACTCAAATGATACATTAAAATATTATATTAAGGCAATATTATGTTGTACATATCACTTAAAAAATTAACAATTAAGAAAAGAAAAGTGTTGGATGGGATTTGAACCCAGGAGTTCATGAATGAGAGCAATGCCTTCTAAACCACTTGGCTACAATAACTCTAGCCCTGCTGTTCTTTCCAGTTGCTTATGAACATTTAATGTGTTCGGCAAAGAACCTATTGCAGTTGTTTTTATACATATTGTGAACCAACTTTTAGGAGCGCTGTAAAGTTCTCCAATCAACTTGTGACTTTCTTTTCTTACAGTGGATGTACATCAATACAGCTGTTCATTTAAAAAAGAATAGCTAAAATTATCTTATATATTTTATAAAAACTGTATCATAAAATAAGTAAAATCTGCTTTTCTACTACAGCAATAAAATAACTAATTTGTTAGGCTTAAAATAAACCATTCAACATTAGTTAAAACGAATTCCAAGTAAACTATCACTGTAATGTACTTGCAATAGCTGGTTCACAAAATAATCATTACAATGTTATCTGCTTTCCAGAAATCTTTTGTTCAAGAATAGAAAGCATACTGAACTGTGAATTTGTTTTTAGAAATTTGAGAATTCAGTTTGAAATTTGCACAGCTTCTTTCTGGTTTAACATTATGTGAACTATCTGTATCCTATTCAGGCTTTCTGGAGAGAAAATTATGATACTCATGGCCGCTATATAGAAGAAGTTGATAGAATATATTTAGAAGGCCCTATAGCAGCCACATTTGATGCTACAACACCTCAGGGACAGTCTGCTATTGGAGGATATTTAGCCAGTCACGTCAGCATAGATTGGAGTGTCAAGGATGTAAGTAGACTCCTGTTTATGGTCATGCCTGTATTATTTCATGATGTGTTACTGTCTGGAATATAAAACTTAATAGCATACAAGAGGTAACCAATGACTGCACAGAGTCTTTATTTGGATGTATGGCCATATTATGGGGAATTGCTTGCCCTGCACTGCGCTGTTTCTCAACCGTTCTGTTCCCCATCCACATTCCCTTCTCCCTTTTCATGTATGATTCCTGTGTGTCAACAAACTCTTGTAGAGAAGTGGGACAGCGATTTATAGACAGACTCTCTGCTGTTCGTGTGCCTCATTGAGATACAGTTCATGTTCATTTGAATAAATTTAGGGAAATGGGATATCTTCTTGATAAGAAATTGAAAGTAAAGTGTTCTTACAGAAGAAAAAATTAAAGACATGAGAGAAAAATTATAACAAAGCCCAAAGAAATCTCTTGGAAGCTTGGAAGCTTGGAAGCTTGCACAGGAATCAGAAATTTTGTACACCTAAGCTTGGAATGTTTAAAATTAAAATCCTATACTGTAATTGTAGTTCAAGAATTTCAACTATGCAATAATGTGACTAGAGTTAATTTCTGCATTTGGGAGTTGGATAATGTTAAAAGATCACTCAGTTGACACAAAGACCATGGGATCTGGGCTGACTACTCAGCCCTCACCCTCGGACCCCAGGAGCTGAGCTCGCTGGGCTTTTCCATTAGGGCAGCATCTATTTTATACTCTGCCCGCCCCCTGTGTGGCCGAGACTGGGTCAGGACACCTACCTCCCCTCGTCTCCTGCCACACAGGGGCGGAAGTGGATACGCCACTTATGTGCATCAGCCCAATAGGGAAAACCCTATCAGGGAAGAACTCCTGAAGAACCTCAGTGGGGCCGACAGTATACCTATTTACTGTCTATCAGCTCTCACTCATGGTTGGTGCCAGAGAACATGTGGGGGTCTCACAACCCTGCCTGGACAGAAAATCAGCCACGTGTACCGAATCTTTCATGGGTTTTTCGGGAACCACTGCCCTACCGAGTTCAACCCAATTTGAATAACTCCCTTATGGGAGGGGCTTGAATGTATGGCCTGGCGTACTTCTAGTAATGTCAGAAGTACCACGAGTGCTAGGGATCCGCAGTGCTCACACCAAGGCAGCTGAAGGGGTCAGGTCAGGTCAGGTCCCCACTATGGGAACTCTGTTGACATGTTTGTTTATTTTTATTTATTTGTTTATTTTTAATTTTTTTATGGATAAAGCATGGTTTTAATTTTTTTAAATGGCCATGAATAATTAACTAATGTAATTGCAAATTTTATTAAAAGGTATGAGAGATGTGTGGCGACACAAAGACATAATTTCAAACATATTCTATTATGAGGAAGGAATGTGGTTATTGTAATTATAATTTGCATGAAAAATCTATACATTTGGATTTATGGAGTTATGAATATCCAACTTCACCAGCAAACAGCATACTTTCTGTTGCCAAGAAAACTCATGTTAGGTCAGCCATGCATCCAAATGAAGGCTCTATAGATGCATGTGCTAGGAGGAGCATACAAATAATGCACAAATTTAAAATCTTATGTGTGAAAGATATCATGTGCCAGTGGTTCAGAGATGTCCATTCTGTTACTAACTCTTTGCTATTTGGGTGTTGACATTTATATCTTAGAATGGCTGGGTGTGGAACATCTTTATGTAAATTTTTAAACTAGTAATTTGCTGTGGTACCCGTTAGTCTTTCCTGAAACCTGGAAAATTTGTATATTCCCTTGTAAGGAGTAGCTTTACCCCACATCCTACACCACAATTAGCTTTACCTCACATTACTACACTGCAGTTCTTTACACTGCCTCTAAATTCTGCAGATGACAGATTTATTCATATATTTTTCATTACCTTTATATTGATTTTTTAGTCTGACACATTGTTTATGATTAAAAAAATCTGATGTGTTACATTCACATAACTTTCTCTACACCATCAACATTTCAGCTAATTTATATTATTTGTATTCTTAAGTTAATCAAGTTAGTTAATATCTGCATAGAAATGATTTCAGCTAAGTGGTTGTTGTGGAGAAAGACATAAATAAGTTGAACTGCAATCTGCAGAAGCAAGTTATGTATATTTCATAATCTTCACAGATGTTTTATTTAACAGGTATTAAACTCTTAACAGAAGAAAAACACATAATATACAATTGTAGAGTTATTATTTTGAAATATTAATACATATATGACGATAACTTCCATCATAAAAGAACGATTATGGCTGCAGCTGTAACGTTGTTGGTTTCATCATACTGCTGGTATATCCTGGCCACGGACCACTTGTAGACACTTACCCCGGTATTCACCTTGCGAGACTGGGGAAAACCGTGGAAAACCTCAGTCAGGGTACTTGCTAACTGTTTGAGCGCCCACTCAGATATTGTAGGAATATCATCTTTAACAGTTATAAATATTTTTCCTGGAGCACGTCTTTATCAGGCAGTAATTGATAGAATTCTAAGCTCTTTGCGAACTTAGTAGATGGACGTGCAGGCTCTATTCGGTATTACTGTCGTGAACTGGGAATTCCGGCGTATTTCGCTTCTTGAGCCTTCTCTTGTAACCATTCTGTGACAGCACCAAACCTGCCGAGCAAGGACGGATACTCCAATCACCTTCACCTAAGGTTGGACCTCATAGCATTGTTAGATTCCGGCTTTCGGTGTCCCCCTCGGTAGCGATAATATGTAACAAGAATCATTATACCATCATTAAAAACTATTGCTGAATGTTTATGTGTTAACAAACTAACCAAATGTTATAAGACGTTGCGCGTTTTACTTGAGTAGATTACGCTTTGTGCATAGAGTAACAGGCCTTTTTGAAAATCACTGACTTTCACTTCGTATTGTTTCATCCGGCAAAACTGCATATATAGGTTTATGGTCAGAGAAAAGGGTTTCATACACACCAGCAGAAATGTCGATGTTGGAAAATATTATATCTATCTGAGTATTAAAATTTGTTGTTGAAATGTTCTTATGCAACTTGCTTATTAAATTAAGTTTATTCAAATAGTTTGAAATATATTTGTTCTTTTGCTCGTAAATGTCGAAATTAAAATCTCCCATTAGTAAGATTTTATTTTCTAAGTTGATGTTCTTTAAAACAATTGTATTTATACTATCTTCAAAGGTATTACTTTTGGCTCCAGGAGACTTGTATCCACAGACTACGTAATGCTCGTTAATTTGAAATGAAATTAAATCAATATGACCTTCATTATCAGCTCTATTAACGTAATTTACATCCTGAATTTGAAACTCTTTTTTCACGTATATGGATATTCCTCGTGAGTTTTTTGAAAATGCAATTCTTAACTTCTCATTGAAACCATCTATGCATAATTATGTTGAAGTGAGGCTAAAGTTTCACTAAATATTAATATGTCTCCATTACTATACCACTGATCTGACCTTATACAATCTATTTTCTTTGGCAGTGAATTCACGTTCTGATAGATGATTTTTATTCCTCCGCTCTCCCTCAAAGTGTTATAAGACAACTTTAGACGTCTTTCTTGTCTTAATCTATCCATTTCTGCTATTATAGGATCATTGCTTCTAGGAGCCTGAGGAGATCTAAATTTACCTATAAGGTATAACCCAGACAAAGTGGTCACTCTGCTCAAAGCAACATACAGCATTGATCTGCTTATTCTTTTACATTTTGTCAAGTCAATGCATACTTCTTTATATGTTTGTCCTTGACTTTTATGGACAGTTAATGCTTCGGCACAGACAACTGGAAACTGTATTCAAATTACCTGTTGTTCCAATTTGTTTGATATATTTAGTATTTGCCTTTTTAAATCTAATGGAGTTAAATTTTGGTTAATATTTTCGTTTTCCATATATGCACATCGTACCATTCTTGCTCTTCGACCCACGTGTTCGTCACCAAAGTCTAAGAATATTATATTAGGTTCGCTGGAATTGGGTTTCAAAGCAATTTCTTTGAGTATCCCGCAAGCTCCATTGACTAAACCATCCTCTACATCTATATTGCTGGTCATCATGTATTTAATACTGATTTTTAACCTCAATTCATGAGGCAGTCCATTAACTTCCGTTAGCTTCTTGTTTTTAACTGCATTCAAAATGCCATTTTTAGCGCTCTCAGATATTGTTCCTATAATAATGTCTCTTGCTACCGATATAAACTCTTCTGCATTATGGCTTGTTATTCTCTTTTCATTGTACTCCTGTACATCTACGTTCCTTGTAAATAATCTTATCGCGCTCTCTGGTACTTCATTTGTTTCCACAGTTCTAGAATTTATTAAGGTAATATCGCTAGTGCTTGTTTTTCCAGTGGCTAAATTATTTAAGACTTTCACAAATTCTAGTTCATCTCTTTGCCTCATTATTTCCGTCAATTTATAGAATTCAAACTCATCCCATAGAGGATTTCTGTCAATTAAGGAAGAAAATTCATTTGAAGCAAATTTATAAATTGGAGTGTCCATTACAGGTGGTAGCTGATGGAGGTCGCCGACTGTTATTACCGAGACTCCTCCAAATGAAAGATCAATTCCCATTATCTGTCGCAGCCTGCTATCGACTCTGCTGAACATTCCGCTTCCAACCATGGATATCTCGTCAATAATCAGCAATTTCAGATTAAATAATTTCTCTCTAATAGTATTGGCTAAGTCGCTGGATAGGGCGGGCATATTGCCTGCAAACTGTGTCACAGGTAAAGCGAAAGCTGTATGCAATGTGACTCCGTTAATCAAGAAGGCTGCCTTTCCTGAAGGGGCGCGTAGCAGACTACTATTTTGTCTTTATCGCCTCCTGGTAAGCTGTCAAAATAGCGCGTTATCACCTGATACACCGCATTTATCACCGTACTTTTTCCTACACCAGCGGAGCCGCTTAGAAATATCCTCATTGGCAGTCTGTTAGTTTTAAAGCTGTTTAGTACATGCATGACGAATTCTCTCTGCTTTCCATTTAATTTGTTCATTAATTCAAACATTTTTTCTCGTGATACTCTGCTAGGAATTGTGAATCTGTTTATGTCTTGTTTATCAGCCCCTTCCAAGCCGCCTTGTTGCAAAATATCCACTTTTTCTATCGGTTCATCGTTCTGAAGTTCTGCATCGTAAGAACTATCACTTTCAAAAATATTATTCTGAACCATCTGCAAGGCTTCTTCAAGTGCTTCATCTGTTTTAATAGAAAATTTCTTTCCATTTTTTTCGATTTCTTCCAAGCTAGCGCAATATAATTCGTAGCAATTCTTGCTCTCTATGTCACGAATCTCATCTCTAAATGGCATTAATAATAGCACTTGCTCTCGATAATAATTCTCGGGATCTTGCGCCAACTTGTATCTCCTGTATCTAATCACTGCAGGCTTTCCTCTTTCTTTTATCGCAGTTTTATCATTTTCATCATCGTTCATTTCATCAATTATTCTTTTGTAGGGTTTATAATAATTAGCCACGAATTCTGCTAAACACACATGCTGTAAATGTTTTGGACGTCGACAGTATTTCTGTATAACATCTTGCATATAAACATCTTCTGAATCTGCCGGCAGTTGTTCCAAAGCTCTCCTGTTCTTCAGCATCACCACCCGTTCTTGTGAAGGACTGGTATTTATGAAGATGACCTTCCTGCTGCTCTTTGACATAGGGAGAGAAAGTACACAATAAGCTGCTTCCTGAGCTGACATTAAATTGCTGTTTAAAAACACGTTGGATATTTTGCGCAATTTTTCCTTTAAGCTCTGGTTCCCTGATTCGACATCTTTCGCTGCGTTTCTCAGAAGTTTCGACAATCCAGACTCTACCTTGCTTATATACTTTATGATGTAAGTAGCCAGTCCGTACTCTTCCAGAACTAGTTGTATGTCCATGTTAGACTCGAACAAATGCAGCATATCTTTGTTGTAAGCATTAATACCAACTTCTAGGCTAGATCTTTTTAGGAACACACGTGTTTGCTTTAAAGATGATCTTATTGCATTCATGTACTGCATTTCAGTAATGTTAAGTCTTTTTAAAATTTCTTCGAAAGAAATTGATTCTAGCTTTTTATAAAAGTAACACATCAAATTATTTATCTTTTTTAGGCTGTTCTTTATTTCGTTGTTGTTTTCAACTTCTGATAATGGAGTTAAAATAGTGGTCCTAGGCATCATAGGTAAAGGAAAATGAAACCTGCATGACATTTTGTTTTTCCTGCCTTTGTAGCAAGTGTGTGTGTGTTTGTGCTTCTGAAGAGCAATGTAAGGATCATGTTCATTGTACTCGCACGTGATATACTTGTCAATAAAATGTATAACTTCTTTGATTGACTCTTGATTTGATGGATTATAACTCGGAGAATCTTTCAACCAGAAAAACATGTGTTCATGGGGGGAGCCTCTCATTTGAAATTCTACCCTCTGATAATAATCCTCAACAACATGCTCATCAAATATACTGTCCTCTGCAGTAAGAAGTTTTAAGAAAGATGAAATCTTATAATCGAAATATCGAGCACACGTAACAGGGTCATTTCTAATCAACAGCGTCTTTTCACTGTTGCTCATTTCAAGTGCTTCTTTTGGAGTTAACTTCTTATTGTGTTGCATAAAGTATAACGATGTAAGCAGTTCGGGCCACCAGCTTTCGGCTGCAGACAGAGTAACAAACCAGGTAGGTTTTCCTAACTGCCTGATCATTGCCATTAAATCCTTCTTCTTCTTCTCCCAGAATGCTGCTGGACTGGATCGGATTTCTTTGGTGAATTGGTAGCCGCTGTCAACTTTAATTAAATTATTGACAAATTCTTGATTTAGTAAATTCCCTGCATTAATGCTAGTCGAGGGTCTTTTAGTTCTCCTCAAGCACATATTCATGTTGGCTACGCATTGTCTTTCTATCTTCTGTTTGGCCGTGAACAATAGTCTGCTTGGTGTGGAGGATCTGCGATCAACTCGTCTACATTCAGATTTAGCCCGATCGCTGTATGTAAGATATTTTGGCATATTAAAAGCCTGGCCCGCGAATATTTTAGGAAAGCAAAGTTCATCAAAGTGTTCTATTAAATGCCAAGCGACTGGTATTTTGTCCTGTCCTGGCGCTATTATCTCTATTGTGTTTCTTCCTATTTTATTTCTGGACATTAAAAGTACCTCTTCTCCTTCGTCGTCCTCACTGTCATGATCTAATGAAATTTCTTCTTTGCTTCTAGTTTCCAAAGAGTTTATCTCTTTAGCTTTGTTATCGACGATAAACTCCATATTTTCTGTGTATTGTTTTTCATACCTCTTTAAGTACATTTCATCTATTTGGATATCATTATTCTTATATAGTGGAGTTTCTTGCAGGTATTTCAATGCATCACAGACGATTGCTGGTTTAATTGTCTCATACATGTAGTACGATTTGTGCAGAATATGCCGTTTTAACTGTAGCTGGATCGTAGCCATATCATCAAAAGATCTGGGTAGAACTTGCAGACACTCGTTAATGTCTATTGGAATATTTACAACTGATCCCTTTACTCCTAACTGTGGATTAAGTGCAAAGGCTTTTAAAGGTCGCATTTGCATAAATGGTATATAAGGACTACATAATCGCTCCTCTAAAGGAGATAGTTTCTTGATACATTCTGGTATATCCACAAATTTCATACCACAGCTTGTCGCCATTTTTGGAACTTTTAGTTTCATGATATAATTCTTACAAGTACTACACACATGTAAAGAAGGGTAATTATGTATCCTTTCAAGAAACTCTTCAAAATTGCCGTTACCTTGTTTTCTTTTAATTAGATTCGTGTTTAGTTTACTAATGGAGTGCTCAAAAAACAAACCTTCACAACAACAGCAAACATACTCTGGTACATTTTTTCTGCCTCGGATAAAATTCAATTTTAATCTTGACGAATTGTTATCTGTTTGTACTAATTTGTTATAGATGTATTGTCTTGAACAGAGAATCTCGTTACTTCTTTGCGATAGTTTTAATGATTTATTCTTCATTTTTTCGGTTTCTGTGTAGTTTTCATTTGTTCTAATTTGCTTCATATGCTCTTTGTTTTTCTCTCTTTCCATTTCCTTGTAATTTTCGTCTTTTCTTATTTGCTGCATATGATCTTTGTTTCTTTGTCTTTCAGATTCTCTGTATGCTTCGTCTTCTCTGGCTTGCTGCTTATATTCTTTGTTCTTCTTCCTTTCAGATTCCTTGTATTCTTCATCTTCTCTGGCTTGCTGCATATAATCTTTATTTCTCTTCCTTTCAGATTCTTTGTATTCTTCATTTTCTCTGGCTTGCTCCATATACTCTTTATTTCTCTTCCTTTCAGATTCCTTGTATTCTTCATCTTCTCTGGCTTGCTGCATATAATCTTTATTTCTCTTCCTTTCAGATTTTTTGTATTCTTCATCTTCTCTGGCTTGCTCCATATACTCTTTATTTCTCTTCCTTTCAGATTCTTTGTATTTTTCATCTTCTCTGACTTTCTTTTTATACCCTTTATTTCTCTTCCTTTCAGATTCTTTGTATTCTTCCTCTTCTCTGGCTTGCTCCATATATTCTTTATTTCTCTTCCTTTCAGATTTTTTGTATTCTTCATCTTCTCTGGCTTGCTCCATATATTCTTTATTTCTCTTCCTTTCAGATTTTTTGTATTCTTCATCTTCTCTGGCTTGCTCCATATACTCTTTATTTCTCTTCCTTTCAGATTCTTTGTATTTTTCATCTTCTCTGACTTTCTTTTTATACCCTTTATTTCTCTTCCTTTCAGATTCTTTGTATTCTTCCTCTTCTCTGGCTTGCTCCATATATTCTTTATTTCTCTTCCTTTCAGATTTTTTGTATTCTTCATCTTCTCTGGCTTGCTCCATATATTCTTTATTTCTCTTCCTTTCAGATTTTTTGTATTCTTCATCTTCTCTGGCTTGCTCCATATACTCTTTATTTCTCTTCCTTTCAGATTCTTTGTATTTTTCATCTTCTCTGACTTTCTTTTTATACCCTTTATTTCTCTTCCTTTCAGATTCTTTGTATTCTTCCTCTTCTCTGGCTTGCTCCATATATTCTTTATTTCTCTTCCTTTCAGATTTTTTGTATTCTTCATCTTCTCTGGCTTGCTCCATATACTGTTTATTTCTCTTCCTTTCAGATTTTTTGTATTCTTCATGTTCTCTGACTTTCTGTTTATTCTCTTTATTTTTCTTCCTTTCAGATTCATTATATTCTTCATCTTCACGCAATATTTTCATGCTATCTTTTCTCTTTTTCGTGCACTGTGAATAGGAATGATGCAACTTTCTCTTATTAACTTTTTGATCAGTTAATTCCTCACTCACTGTTCTACGTTCTGAACGACCATCGGTCTCGGAACCATTAAACACAAAAGGAACTAATGTGAATGGATCATTAGAATCATTAGCTACGGGAAATTTTTGTATCATTAAATTTAGCAACTCATTTATGTTCTCGAAAGCAAGTGCGATAGCTACACCTTCTGCATCGTACAAACCTTTTGCATTACAGCTGTGTGGGTCAAACAACCAGTACATGGACTTATTCTTAATAACAGCTATAGATTTTAATTGTGCAGTAAACACACCGTAGTGATAGCACTGGAAAATGTTTTTAACACACTGCCTAAATCCCTCAGTATGATCCCTTGTAATGCAAAATTATTTGTTACTGCATTGCAGATTACTTTTACATCATCAATTACAATATCCTGCAGCCAAACCTCATCAGCACACAAGTAAGGCGGATATGGCATAACACCATCATAATTTGAAATTGATTTTAAGTGCAAATCATTGCCTAAATGAAGAATTTTATCAATTACTTCAGAACTCCAAGTATCAATATTTATTACAGTTGAAAAACATAACGCCATCACCGAGTTGCTTGTGCACTGTGTGTTTTTAACCTCACCAAATATGTTATTGTTTTGGTTCAAGGTGCCGGTAATGACTTTGGCTGCTTTCACGTAAAACAACTTCTTAACATTAAAATTAAAACTGGTTCGTTTCTTACTAGGCATTATGAAAAGTCCTAAAACGTAAACCAGTAAACAAAGTACACAAACCAAAATAGAAACACCTGAAATGGTAGTATAACAAATAATATATGAATGAATAAAATGAAACAGCCCTTAAACCGTGGAAACAAAAAATATAAACTAAAATAGGAACACTTAAAATGCTACTATAACGAACAATAAGATATGAATTAATAAAATGAAACGATCTTACCAAATTGGTTCAAATCAGCATTCCTTAGAAGCAATAGCCGCTAGAATATTCACAAAATCATAGCAGTTCGTTTATTTCTCAGTATAAACAAGAAGTGCATAGTTACGACATGCGAGAACCGCATTCATATATTTCATTCCTAGCATAGATAAGTTATAATGTATAGATGGTTAACTCAATCTTAAAAAATTGGTATCTCTGCATTCAAATATTTCATTCCTTGCATAGATAACTAACAACAAATAGATAGTTAATTCTGTATTAAAGCACTGATCTCGCATAACACTTCGGGCGATCGACTGGCTTCCATTTATTTTCATACGGTAGGTGTAGAAACTTACACAGACTTCGGTGGCTCAATTGCACAAATAGCGTGATATCGTATCTCCATTTCTGCTTTTGGTCTACAATATGAAATTGGTTAACTGTTCTCACGTTTACAACCAAATCAAAATAATACCTGAGGTTTTCTGTTTTTTCTTTCCACTACAAATCTCTGAACCAAACCCAAGTTTGTGATCTGACTGTAGACCCGAAAACAACTTAAATTGGGTGTTTTCAAAAGATCCACATTTTAGGTGTAGTACATTTTCGTCTATCATTTAACGCTTACCAATTATACAAGATTATATAGAATTCCTTCCGAATGAACAGGATTTTACAGGCTATTGCCAGAAAATTCAAGATATACATTTTATTTGCCATAAAAATGTCTTAAACATATGATACTTTAATAAAAATTGTTAGAGTAAATGGTAAACCGCAAGAGAAAGACAAAAGTTTAATACATAAAAATGTAGATCACGTTAAAACACACAATATATGTCATAAACATTGTTTTTGTAAAGTGAACCATTTTCGAGATATTCCTTGTTATTTCTTTGAATTTTCCAATACTTACATTTTCGTTGTTCATTTTTTTTATGTTCTTGACATGCAATGAGAATTACATTTTACACATAGCGACCAGTTCTAAAAGTATTTGACTATCGCTTAAGACCTACTATGTTCCCCTTGTTTTGTATTTGCAAGCGCAATATAGAAAAAAATACAGTAGCCTTTAAGAATTGACATATCTCTTAATAGCTGGTTGCTATGTAGAGCACAATTCTCTTTGCCACAGATTAATACTCTTTGCATATCCAAGACAAAAAAAATGAATAACGAATTCCCACTTGAGAAAAAGTATACTGGAAAATTTAAGGAAATAACAAGCAATATCTCGAAAATGGTTCACCCAGCGAAAAAAATGTATATGGCATAAATTGTATATTTTAACGCGAGCTACATTTTTTGTGTTGTAAACTTTTGTCTATCTCTTATGGTTTACCAGTTATGCAAAAGTCGTTCACAATGAAGAATACTTTTGGAGACATTTCCAGAAAATTCAAGATATACATTTTATTTGTCATGAAAGTATCTTAAATATATGATATTTTAATTAAAATCGTTAGCCATTTTTGAGAAAATTAAAATTTTCGAAAAATGTTCCATGTAAAGGGTAGTCTGGGGTGGGGGGATTTTCTTGAAAACCTTCGTGTCGCATCTCTGGAAGATACTGAACCTAAATACCAAGTTTGGTGTTTATCCGACTGTTCGTTTTTGAGTTATGCTGTTCACAGACACACACACACACACAGACACACACACGGACATGTTTCCAAAAATGCTTTTTTTGGATTCAGGGAGTCTCAAAACATGTATTTCCGGTGAAATCTCGGTATCGAATTTTTGGGTGGAATACAATACTTCCCCTACTTACTATACGTAGTAGAGAAAGTAAAAATGAATAACGCATTTGAGGAAAAGTATAAGTATTGGAAAATTTAAGGAAATAACAAGCAATATCTCGAAAACGGTTCACTCAACAAAAGAAATGTATATGACATAAGTTGTGTATTTTAATGCGATCTACATTTTTTGTGTAGTAAAATTTTGTCTATCTCTTATGGTTTACCAGTTATGCAAAAGTCGTTCACAATGAAGAATACTTTTGGAGACATTCCCAGAAAATTCGAGATATACATTTCATTTCTCATGACATTACCTAAACATATGATATTTTCATCAAAATCGTTAGAGCCATTTTTGAGAAAATTAAAAGTTTCGAAAAATCTTCCATGTAAAGGGTAGTCTGGGGTGGGGGGATTTTCTTGAAAACCTTCGTGTCGCATCTCTGGAAGATACTGAACCTAAATACCAAGTTTGGTGCTTATCCGATTGTTCGTTTTTGAGTTATGCTGTTCACAGACACACACACACAGACACACACACACACAGACACACACACGGACATGTTTCCAAAAATGCTTTTTTTGGATTCAGGAGGTCTCAAAACGTGTATTTCCGGTGGAATCTCGGTATCGAATTTTTGGGTGGAATGCAATACTTCCCCTACTTACTATACGTAGTAGAGAAAGTAAAAAACAGTTGTACATACTTTACTTCCTGTAACATATTTTCTCACACAAAAACAAAGAAATGAACAAATGTAGGTATTGCATTGTTGACAATACTTGACAGAACAAATTTGATACAGTTAAGCAGAGCCTCATTAATGTTTGAACAGAACTGTGGAATAGATTCTAACCCGTTGTTAATCTTGTTAAGTTTATGTGTGCATTAAGATTGAGACTGATAATGTTGAAGCTGTATTTACGCTTGGAGAAGTTTTGAAATCTCATGCTGAGTTATTCTGTCCATATAAGAAGAAAATGCTACATGATTGCATGTTGTGTAAGCATGATTGTTGTATCTTACCAAGAGCATTATACAAACCCTTTTTAAATAATTATGTGCGCAAGATTTTATGCATGCTTATTTTAAATGTTTTGTTTGATAGTGTTGGATCATTAGAAAATATGTAATGCATAGAGATATTATTTACTATTACATAGTGTATGCCTTGTTTGGACTCTGCTTCATCCCTGGCATGTGGAGATGAATCTATGTTTCATCAACAATGGTGTAATGTTGCAAACATTTGGTGGAGTTGTATTCGAACATGCCCAAGCATGCGAATATGCAGTACGGAGGTTTGTGTTTGCAGGAAGGTGCTTCTTGAATAGCTGACACTTCTTTAGGTTGGTTAGGCAAAACATTTTGAACACTTCCTCAATTGATCCTTAGAGGTTTTGTATATGTAAGGCCCTTCATCATGGACTCCATGAGTCTGAAACGTTGCAGTGGTTTGTAGAGTCTGAAAGACATTATTGCCTTTACCACAAGTGTCCAGTAGATAACTACTTCTGCTTGTGTCAGGTGTAGTGCCACTTGCCAGTACTCTGACTTTAGGTCCAGGATGGTAAACCACTGAGTCCCTGCCAAGGTTTCATCGCTCCATGGAAGTAGAAATCAGTCTTTCTTGAGTGACATCATTCAGCTTCGGATAGTCAACATAGAAACACAGCTCTCCATTTTTCTTTTTTACTAGCATACTGGCTGGCAAGGTCTACTGGCCTCTGTTTTTGCTTCTGGTCTTCATATCTACTATTTAGTTGTCATATTTCCTTTCGCTTCACCAGTTGTACATGGCAAGGCAGCTGCCTGATTTGCTGAGCATCACTGGTTTGATACAGTGCATCATTCAGACGGTATGGCCGTAATCCTCTTCTGACAGGTTGAAGATGTCCTAGAATTCGGTGAGTAGGTTAAGCATCTGCTCCATTCCGGGTTTCATTTCTGTATTCATCTTTTCCATTTCAGATTTTACAATCATTTCAGTTAATAATTGTTGAAATATTTCCTGTTGTCATGGCATTCATATTTCACTCCAGACACCAATGTGACATTGTCCAATCTTTCTCTAGTCACTATTTGGATTTTCCTGCACTCAAGGACACCAGGAAGTGATTGCATTTCTGCCATACCCAAGTTATGCGTAGAATTCAATTTCAGTTTTTGTTACTAAAATTTGCTTGATTAAAATGAAATTTGGGAGACTTAGAGAACAAGCGTTTCTGCATTTAATTAGTATGTAATATTTGGGATAAATTCAAAAAACGTTTATGGAAAAGTGGCATAAGTCACACCATGTTTTCTAACAAAAAAGTTTGTACTTCATACTTCAAGTACTCTTTCTTTCCTTAGAGTTGATTGTACAGTCACCATTTTTTTTCCTGTGATGCTTAACATATAACTTGAGATCCTGAACTAAATTAAATTTGGATACCATAAATATGAGAAGGGAAAGAAAATGTTGCATATCTAATGACACAAATGACCTATATTTTTTACCAGTCACTATTTTTTCTATCCATCTTAAACTTAATATTCCAAGAAAAGGTTATTTCACTAGCTACATTAGGTAACTATACATGTTGCGGTTGGTTTATTGTATTTATTTATTTAACATTATTGTAGCCCCACGTTGTGGTAGCCAATTTGCGACGGTATTTAATGTTATATTATTTAACATTATTGTAGCCATTATTTTCTTTTCCTACCACTCCTTAAGTACATTTGAAGGTTACAATTTTGTTTTCTAAAAAAAAATTACGATATTCTGACCTTTGTGATGCTGTCTGTTGCTGTTACATTGATGTCCAGCTTCCTGCCCCTCTCTCCTAGGTTATATGTCGCTTCTGCGTTGTATTAATGATGAATCTGCGTCCTCTCGATGTTTTTGTGTCCACTCATCCGCGTCGTTTGTCGTTCCTCTAGTTGTTTCTGGAATCTGCATCTTCTCGATGTTTTTGTAGTTGAATTCCCCTGTTGCCTTGTAATCTCGGAATTACAATGTCCAATCATCCGCGTAGTCTGTCGTCCCTTTTGTTGTTTCTGGAATCTGCGTCTTGTAGATCAATTCACTGCTCCATTCATTCCACATCCTGGTTAATTCTGCTACTTTCCTGGTTAATTCTGCTACTTTCCTGGTTACTTTGCCCCTTTCCTGGTCACTTTGCCCCACGTTGGGTGCCAATTTGCGGTTGGTTTATTGTATTGTATTTATTTAACACTATTGTAGCCCCACGTTGGGTGCCAATTTGATGCGGTATTTACTTATAATGTTGATGCTTGTGATGTTTGTTTACATCACGTGTTGCCATCTAGTGACGTCATTCATTTGTTCGGTTTGTAGCTCCATCTAGTGTTAGCAATTTGTGGTAGTATTAGTGTTTGAAAGAATCATATGTATTCATAATTTTCATTGGATATTAAAATAGATGCTAATGTTGGCACGTTTTATTAGCCAATAGCAGTTCAGTTATAATCTTTAGGCGTATCTGGATGCAGGAGTATAAATAGGGTAGGTTAGAGGTAGCTTCATGCTCAGTTCATCAAAATTCTTTGTGCACTACACGTCGTCTTCAGTTCGTCAGTTCGTCAAAATATTTGTATGAGATACGTCGGCTATAGATTCACAAGTTACGAAAATCTATATGTATAATTAACTTTATAATACTTTAGATTTTCGTAACTTGTGAATCTATAGCCGACGTATCTCATACAAATATTTTGACGAACTGACGAACTGAAGACGACGTGTAGTGCACAAAGAATTTTGATGAACTGAGCATGAAGCTACCTCTAACCTACCCTATTTATACTCCTGCATCCAGATACGCCTAAAGATTATAACTGAACTACTATTGGCTAATAAAACGCGCCAACATTAGCGTCTATTTTAATATCCAATGAAAATTATGAATACATATGCTTTAGGGAGAAAATATTCCAGAAGTTTCTACCGAAAAATGCGCCAACATTACGTAACTTCCTCGTTTCCAATAATGATAAACAGCTCACCCCCCTCTCTGCATTATTGCGCGCTATTATTGACAGTTTCAGTAAGGCATTAAAAACTTACTTCTCAACAATATTTACAATCAATAAACATCTGAAATCAATGTCACATAAAAATGCATATTCATATTACAATCATTATTTACATTTAAGTAATTTATGATACAAATTACTGCATCATATGGAGAAAGTTCAATACCAAGATATTCGGCTGAAATAGAACCACCGCGGCAGCTTCTCCGAAAGAACAATAAGTGGAAATGGACAGAGGATCATCAAAAATGTTTTGAGAGAGTAAAGGAACTCTTTGCTAAGTCCATATTACTCGAGAGGCCTAGAGAAGATTTGGAATATGAGATTTATGTCGACGCATCAATGCAAGGATACGCCGGAATTTTAGGACAGCGAGACATCAACAATGACTTTCACGTCATTAGTACAGCTTCTAGAGGACTTTCAAATATTGAACGGAATTCTTCAGTAACTCAGTTAGAAATTGGAGCACTATATTTCTCATTAATTCGTTTTAAAACCTATATTTATCAGCAAAAGGTGAAATTATATTCAGACCACATCAGCTTAACTTTCATACAACGGTGTAGATTATGTAGTGGAAAACTTGCTAGATACATTCATGCAATATCTGCATTCGATATTGAGATTATACACATTCCTGGCAAAAATAATACCTTCAGTGATTTGCTATCAAGATTGAACTACAACCCACAAATTCCCGAAAATATTGAAAGGCCTAGAAATGAAATCAAAATATTGACAATTGAAATTCCTTTAAACAAAGAAATGATTAGAAAATTGAAAAATATAGGGGAAATATAAAATGAGGACGCAAAATTATTAGAACTTAAAGAAAAGGCACCACTAATTGAAGAGGCAAAGAAAGAAATTGTAGCAATTCGGAATGGGACATTATACAAGAAGCATGGAAAAGAAATGCCTAGTTGGAAGGTAATGGTTCCGAAAAGCATGGAAAAGGAACTAATTAAGAATTTTCACGAAGGGTTAGCACACTCAGAGACGGACCGGACAACTTCTATGATTTTAGAAAATTTATACATATCCAAATTGCACCAGAAAGTTCGGAAATTTATATCGTGCTGTAACCTGTGTCAGAAGGCAAAGCAAATAAATGCAGCATATACATTTGAAACTAATTCGGTTATAAGGGATAAGCCGAGATGCGTCATTAGTATTGATATTCATGGTCCGATGCCTCCAAGTCAATTTGGAAACAAATATATATTTGTCTGTTATGATATATTCAGCAAATATGTAAGAATTTACCCTTTGAGAAAACCTACAGGTTTAGCATGTTTGAATAGACTACTCAAGTCATATGTGATAGAAGAAGGACCTATCCAATCTGTATTGAGCGATAATGCTACGTACTTCACAGGAAAAAAATTTATGGACGGACTGAAAGAAAATGGCATTAAACAATATTTTTCGTCAAGATACAGACCGAACTCCAACCCAGTGGAGAGGGAAATAAGGAAATTTCAAATTATTTAAGGGTGCTGTGTCATCGGAAACAAACGCAATGGTATGGAGACGTGAATTTCGTTCAGAATCTACTAAATGAAACCGTAAACAATGTGACAGGATACAAACCATGTGAACTTAAGTTAGGAAAGAAGATCAATACAATGTGTAAGAAAGTTCCAGAAGCCATTCCAGATGCGCATTCAATACCACAAACAGAAGAAGAGATGTTCCGAAAAGCATTCGAGAGGATGAAGAAAAAGGCCATAAAAAGAAAAATTAAACATGAAGAAAAGAGGAGAAAGGAATGGAGGATCAAAATAGGAGATTTAGTTTTGATTAAAACCAAGAAATTGTCGGATAAAGCAAATAAACTTTATTGGCGAATGTTTCTCAAATACCATGGACCATATGAAGTTGTTGAAGTATATGGAACTAATACATATGAGTTATGTAATCCAACAACTCGAAAAAGCATAGGAAAGTTCCATATTGAGATGCTGAAACCATACAACAATGAAGATCAAGGTGAAACAGAAGACAAAGATGATAAATAGTAAATGCTGGATAGTTAAAGACGAAATGCAGAGCAACGTATTGGAACGTAAGAGGGTTAATTATATATGTATGTCATCAGAAAGGAGAAATAAATTTTGGACATGACTAAATATTTAAGAGGAAAATAACATTTTATTAGTAACTGAACATGTGAAATAAAGCATGATGTTATATTAAAGTAAAGTACATAAATACTATTCCAAGAGTATTGTTAAGATAAAGTACAAAATAACAAAAATTGGTAAATATAATTAAAAACAAATATTTATGTAGCAAATAGAACATGTGAAACAGTGCCTAGATTTAAGAGATGTAAATATATTTATGTGTAGAGGGTGAATATTTTTGGTAAAATGTATAGTAATTAAAAAAATTCTTAAATGCACAAATTGTTATCAACAATATAAGAAAGTAAAAAAAAAAAAAAAAAAAAAAAATTTTTTTGTAACAGTAATTAAATACTTCAGGGTATAGTATTTGTTATAAACCTTGTAATGTCAGATTAATGTCTAAACACATTAAACCAGAGCCAGTAAGTAGTAGCAAGATAGAGGAAAAACATGTCGTGTGTTAAATACGTGTGAAGTGTTAAGTGAAAGTGATAGCGTGTGTTCCAAGATTTAGGAGACTAAAAACCCAATTATAAAATTTCCAAACAAGTTGTAAATGTTTATAATTATGTTTCTAGTGGGGCATATGATGCAGTAATTTGTATCACAAATTACTTAAATGTAAATAATGATTGTAATATGAATATGCATTTTTATGTGACATTGATTTCAGATGTTTATTGATTGTAAATATTGTTGAGAAGTAAGTTTTTAATGCCTTACTGAAACTGTCAATAATAGCGCACAATAATGCAGAGAGGGGGTGAGCTGTTTATCATTATTGGAAACGAGGAAGTTACGTAATGTTGGCACATTTTTCGGTAGAAACTTCTGGAATATTTTCTCCCTAAAGCATATGTATTCATAATTTTCATTGGATATTAAAATAGACGCTAATGTTGGCGCGTTTTATTAGCCAATAGTAGTTCAGTTATAATCTTTAGGCGTATCTGGATGCAGGAGTATAAATAGGGTAGGTTAGAGGTAGCTTCATGCTCAGTTCATCAAAATTCTTTGTGCACTACACGTCGTCTTCAGTTCGTCAGTTCGTCAAAATATTTGTATGAGATACGTCGGCTATAGATTCACAAGTTACGAAAATCTAAAGTATTATAAAGTTAATTATACACAAAGTTGAAGTACGTGAATTAAGAGTGATTAGTAATGAAGTTATTATAACAGTTTCAGTTTTGGCGAGTGTTAAGATCAATGTATAAATGTGATAGTTAACGTGTTTGACAATAAATGTGTAAAACAAATTTCTTCATCAGTGTAATTTTTGGATAAAAGATTCCTTTCCGTTTACGCAACCCTGATCAAGAGATATGTTCGACCAAATAGCTAGCCGGAGGACAGTAAACAAAACTTAAAATTCTTTCAAACACTAATACTACCACAAATTGCTAACACTAGATGGAGCTACAAACCGAACAAATGAATGACGTCACTAGATGGCAACACGTGATGTAAACAAACATCACAAGCATCAACATTATAAGTAAATACCGCATCAATGTACAATAAAAATTTCATGACAAGAGCTTTGATAGTTTTTGAGAAAAGTTTACCTGAAGTGTTAAAAAATGAAGTTAGGGGAAATTGAGTTGAAAGTTGAAAGTGTAGGATTTGCTTATTTAGTCACTTTTTCAGAACATGCCAGCTCCATATTCCTCAACACTGTGGTTATTTAGACTTTCTCTTCTTGGGCCTAGCCTTGTCACAAATTATTTGAGCTACGTTTTTTACTTCTGACAGTCGACATCTATCATTTTTTAAAAATGCTGTCTTCATATTTTGACCAGTTTTGATATCCATTCTTTGCTTAACTTTAAGCCTACCACTACATCCTTCATTAACCCCTTCAAGGATACCCAATGAGGTGAGATGAGGTGTATTCTTCTTAGAGTAAGAATAAAAATAAAAACAAATTTTGTTACTTTGGGGTGCGAACCTCTATGTAACGTAACCATATCATGTCACAATGCCTTAAAACGCTTGGCCATCTGAACACATGATAGTTGCAGCATTGTCTGATCTCATTAACTGTGTAATATTGTGTGTGAATTTTTTTAAACTTAAAAGTGTAAAATGCATATATGTGCATTCAATTGAAACCCGTCAGCATCCAACCGCTTGCTTTAGTTGGGCCCTCACCATCCTTTACCACAGTTTTAATTGAATGCAGAACATGCATTTTACTGGGTTTCGATCCTACGATCCTTGATTTTGATAGGTTAGTTACTCCTATCGTGCCTTAGACTGCATGGCCATAAGTCCCAATGTCGATGTCAAGTTGCAGATGGAAGCATATTGCAGTGTATAGCAAAATGTTCAATGCATGCGCTAAAATTTACCTGATGTCAATCGGTGGATTCGTTCAGAAATTCTAAGTGAATGAAATCTTCTAATTCATTGTGCACGAGGTTGTAGAAGGTTGCGCTGCCATATTTAAAGGGCTTACCATGTTATATATATCATTTTAAAGCTAAGGGGTTGTAGTTTTTTATAGAATGGAAAACAAAAAATCAATATTTTCACAGAAATTCACTTCCCGGTATCCTTAACACTTCAAATCACAGACCCATAACTCAGCCTCTTCTCTCTTCTGGTTGCTTGCTAACATGTCGAACTCAGGACTCTCTTCATGTAGGCAAACGCTTCTTATAACAAGAACTTGCTGAAGAAAATGCAGAACAACTGAATTGAATAACACAGTGGTCAGCCTTCCTTTTATATCTGAGCAACACCATCCTTGGAAGGAGAGATGCACTAAATGTATTGGATTACATGACAATTGGCATTATATTCTGGAATGCGTGGACACAGATAAAGGAAGAGAGAATTTAATACTAGAGAAATGGAAAAATTTACCAATAGAGCTAAAAGTTACGAAGATTTTTAACACAAGATCAAATGAATATATGGAGAAAGCAGGAAAATATTTAGCAAAAATTAGGTTAAAGTGGTTAAAAGAAACATGAAGCAAATTCGAGAAGATACAGAAAAAGGGTAACAAGGCAAAAAAAGTAAATAGTGGAAAATTATACTTCCCCATTATATATACATCAGAATGTTAAATATAAGGGGAAGAGAAATAATAAGCAACTCCATTGTAAACATTGTATAAATTGCATGTAAGTTCAAAGTAGCCAATAAAACCAGTCATTCATTCAACAGACCTACTGTTTAAGTTTGTAGGCTTACATATTTTACATTTATAAATCAATCCCTTTATAAATAATTAAAACATATTAGTAGGGACCCCGACTTTTCGCGAGTAGTTAATTCGCGAAATTGGCCGAAAATTAACAATAAGGAAAACCTTTAATCAATTATTTTTAAATTCCACATATATATCCATTTTGAGTCGCAAAATAACGTGACATTAGTTCTATATCGCGAAAACGCAAAATAAATCCATTATGAAAAAAAATGTGCAAAATAACTCGAAATTTTTCTTTCTCTCTCTCTCCCCTTTTTTTTTTTTTTTTTTTTTGGCGTTTGTCTCTCCTTTTTACATAAACAATCAGATATTTGGCTTATCAATCATTTACGGATACATGTATTGTCATTCGCTACGGCCATGCTGCACGGCACAGAACACCAAACTGCACTGTGAGTTAACCAGAGCTTCGGCAAACATCGGTACTGCTTCGTCTACCCCGTCCCCTTCACTCTTCGCCTATCGCATGCACAACAAAAGGAATGCCATGTTTATCGGAACTCGGCAACACCGCATCAGTGATGGATTTCTCATTTCACTCAAATTATTCTTTGGATTCAAATGACAATACTACCTGCAATTCTTCTCTAATGCCGTATTTTAACGATTCGTGCTTGCATTGCCCCATTTCATACCGGCTGGAAAAGACTGTCGCAAAAGTATCGTTAAATAATGCATGAATTTCTAAGTCTGATTCAAGTCAATTCTGACAGTAGACAGCCTCTTCTACCAATCACTGTCTTCGTTTCCTGTACCCGTCGCATGAAAATTGTTGCTGTCTCGCGACGTTGCCGTAATGTGAACGCATGTCTAGGTATATTTTGTGTTTGCTATACTGAAAGATTCGTTTGGAGTCAAGTTATATTCTTTAAATTACGTTACAATTTAGCGCAAGGAGTCTGTTTACCTTCTGCTCTGAAAAAGAAAAGGAATTATGCCGATGGAGCCACGTTTCAGATTAATTCAGCTGATGGTGGAGTCGGCAACGTGCCGTTCGCGCGCCGTACAGATAGCATGTGCAAGACGTTGCCAGGTCAGTTTAGTTTTGCGGCACACGGGAATTCAAACCGATTCCACAGTAGTATTTCAATGCGGTCTCAAAATATAATAAACTGCCAGGCATCTTTCCTTCTTGAACACTGCAAAGACACTATTTGCCTTATTGAAGTGCTTGAGGGATCTAAATATCCATTTGTTCATAAACTATATAGCAAACTTAAAGATATATCAAATGGCTTCACAATAGTAGCTGAGGGCTCGTTTGGAGAGAAAACTTCGTCTTCTTCATAGACTGCCAACCCTCAAGAAGTGTTATGTTATCAGTCAGTTCAAGCAATTGGGCATAAAGTCAGTTACCAAGCTGAATTCCTTAATGTCAGCTGATCCAGCTGCTGATATTATTCATTCTGCAGGTAAATTGTTTGATGTACGAAAAATGGTATCAAATGAGGCATCTACTGATATAACTATAGAAAAAGCAAGAAGTATGTTACCTTTTCTGCGAGACTTGCCAGAGAAGACATTCAAGGAGGGATATGCTGCTCTGAAGAACATAGTGTATGAGAAATTAGATGATGCTGCTGAAGTGAACACACTGGATTTACTTTCTGGACTTCAATGTGACCACTTGTGTTTCAGTGAGAAGTGTAGGAAACTAGTGTGGGTACCCATGTCCAATGTGGACAGTGAAAGACTTTTCTCTGCATATGGGAACATCATGACAAACTTAAGAACAAATCTTAAGCCAGAGAAGACCGAACTTATGGTGGCTTTGTCTCTAACAAAGTAAATCAGTCGAAATGTATACTATGCAAATATTTTCATGCTCCTCTTTTTTAAGTTACATGTAAGGTGCCCTTTGTTCCACAGTAAAATAGTTTAAACTGTTTTTTGTTTTTTCCCCTTTTTTTTGCACGAGATAACACCGTTAAGCAGGTTGATATTGTAATGAAAAGAAGCTAGAAACAGTGATGTGTATTGAATTTATTTAAAGGTGAGTCGGAATTGTTACACTAACATCACTTAAGTTTACTCACTTAACATGTTTCGGGAAACCGTTGTTCCCATCCTCAGAAGGTTAACTCGACTGGCCCGTGTTGTTGGTGTTTCCGTTTTTTGGACTGGATCCTGTGGTGGCATCTTGTGGTGGAGAAATGTACTTCCAGAGAGGATTTGGTGGCGGCAAATCAAAATTCATTAGATGTGTGTTGTGTTTTTGAATGGTGATCTTCTCCCATGCATCTAATTCAGCTGCAAATTTGGCTGGTTTGACTAATATAATATTGGGTTTGATGTTGTGATTAGTGATCCAAAAATGGTGTGAAACTGCAGATTTGTCCATTTGTTTGTATTTAATACATCTCATGTGCTCCTTTAGCCTAGTTTCTAGGTTTCTTTTTGTCTTACCTATGTATACTTTATTGCAATCTGAACAATTGATTTTATAGATTCCAGCTTTTTTGTCTTGTGGAATGGGGTCTTTTAACTTGTTACAAAGTAATTTCTCTATGTTAAATTTGTTCTGTGGAGCTAGGCTGATGTTATGTTTCATGAAAATCTTCTTAAATTTGTGAAAAGTTCCTGGGTGGTATGTGAATTTCTTGAACTTTAGCTCTTTATCTTGCTGGCTGAGATTTGTTGTGTTTCTGATGTGCATCTGTCGTTTGAATTTTGCAATTTTTTTGTCAATAGTTGTTTTGTTGTACCCATTATGTATTGCTGTGTCTACTATATGCTGGTATTCTAACTGGTATTCTTTTTTATTTAAGGGGGTATATACCAGTCTATGTGTTAGGCTGTTTAGTACTGCATGTTTGTGTGTGGTTGGATTGAAACTCTTATTTTTTATGTAATTAGTAGAGTGTGTTGGCTTCCTGTATATGCCAAAGGTTAGGTTCTTTTGTTCTCTGATGATTTTTAGGTCTAAAAATGGTAGCATGCCTTCTTTTTCTATTTCTATGGTGAATTTTATTGATTGGTTCTGTAGGTTTAGTAAGGCTAAGGAGTCTTGTATGAACCTGTTAGGGACAACAGCGAAGATGTCGTCAACATATCTGTGCCAAAGTTTAAACATGTATGGAAAGGAAGTTGTTATGTGTGTTTCTAAGTAGCTCATAAATAAATCTGCCAAGAAGGGTGAAAGTGGGTTGCCCATGGTTAAACCAGTTGGTTGTTGATAGAACTTCTTATTGAAACTAAAACAATTTTGTGCAATGCATAAATTGGTAAGTTGTATGAGGTCTACTATTTCTTCTTCAAGTAGGTTAGTCTGCTGTAGCCATTTCTTTAACTGACGCAGGAGTTGATCTGTAGGAACACTTGGAAATAGTGCAGTGACATCAAAGGAAACTAATCTGTCTTCTGGTTCGAGTTCCAGGGATTTTATCTTCTGTATTAAATCTTCTGAATTCCTTATGTTTTTGCTATTGAATTTTGGTAGTGAAGAGAATCTCTGTACTAATCATTTTGCCAGTTTGTAGGTAGGAGAATCAATATTGCTGACAATTGGTCTCATCTTATTACCCGGTTTGTGTATTTTAGGTAGAGCATACATTCTTGGTAAAGTGGGGTGATCTGGTTTTAATCTAGATTTATCAGTGTCTGTTATAGTTTTGCTTTCTTGGATGGTTTGATTGAAGGCTTTTAAATGTAATTTTAATGGGTCTTCTTGAATTTGTATGTAATTTTCTTGTTGCAGCATATTTTCTACTCTGGCAATATAATCATCTTTTTGCAGTACAACTAGTTTATTTCCCTTGTCAGCTTTTGTGTATACTACTGGTTTTGATTTTAATGTTTTGATCACATGTTTGGTTGGGAAATTGTTATGTTTATCTGCTTGTATTTCTTGGAGAACCATTTCACATTCTTTTTTTATAGTGGTTTTACTATTTTCATTTAGGTTGTAAGTAGCAATCTCAATGTCTGCGACTATTTCATCGGTTGTTTTTGTGTAGCCAACACATGTTTTTAGGCCAAGGTTTAATACCGATAATTCCGCTTTGGTGAAAGTTACATTTGAAAGATTAATTACGTCTGGGTATGACGTTTTTTCATTTTTTAGGTTAGGTTTATATGAATGTTGCTTCCGGCGTAGTATGTCTAGTTTTTTCTTTAATTTCAGCGTTTTTGTTTTCATCCTGTAGCTAAGAATAGTGAGGAATTTTGATTGCATGTTTTGCCAAAGTGGGTAGCCGAGTGTGTCCGTTAATTTAAGGTGAAGAGCATATAATTCCAGTTCCAATTTTTGTAATTTTGCGTAGTGGTTGTTTCTCTCAATTATTATTACTTTTTTATCGGCTGATGTTTGGTGTTTGCTGTTTTTGTCATATTTTACAATTCTCCTTACAAACTTTGGTGTGACTTTGCTTTGTATGCATAGGTTTAAAAAACGGATGTCCGCAAATGTGTTTTTTCTCTTTTCTTCAATTTTTTGGTATCTTTTGATGTCACTTTTTATTCCACTGAAATCTGTATTGAAATTTAGGGTTTCTAATCTTACCTTGTTTTCTGCCATGACTTGTATTTTTTCCAACGTGGTGGCCAATTATAACTTTTGCTTCTTGTGACTTGTTGGTCTTAAATTACGTTGATATTGTAATGAAAAGAAGCTAGAAACAGTGATGTGTATTGAATTTATTTGAGTGAGTAAACTTAAGTGATGTTAGTGTAACAATTCCGACTCACCTTTAAATAAATTTAATACACATCACTGTTTCTAGCTTCTTTTCATTACAATATCAACGTAATTTAAGACCAACAAGTCACAAGAAGCAAAAGTTATAATTGGCCACCACGTTGGAAAAAATACAAGTCATGGCAGAAAACAAGGTAAGATTAGAAACCCTAAATTTCAATACAGATTTCAGTGGAATAAAAAGTGACATCAAAAGATACCAAAAAATTGAAGAAAAGAGAAAAAACACATTTGCGGACATCTGTTTTTTAAACCTATGCATACAAAGCAAAGTCACACCAAAGTTTGTAAGGAGAATTGTAAAATATGACAAAAACAGCAAACACCAAACATCAGCCGATAAAAAAGTAATAATAATTGAGAGAAACAACCACTACGCAAAATTACAAAAATTGGAACTGGAATTATATGCTCTTCACCTTAAATTAACGGACACACTCGGCTACCCACTTTGGCAAAACATGCAATCAAAATTCCTCACTATTCTTAGCTACAGGATGAAAACAAAAACGCTGAAATTAAAGAAAAAACTAGACATACTACGCCGGAAGCAACATTCATATAAACCTAACCTAAAAAATGAAAAAACGTCATACCCAGACGTAATTAATCTTTCAAATGTAACTTTCACCAAAGCAGAATTATCGGTATTAAACCTTGGCCTAAAAACATGTGTTGGCTACACAAAAACAACCGATGAAATAGTCGCAGACATTGAGATTGCTACTTACAACCTAAATGAAAATAGTAAAACCACTATAAAAAAAGAATGTGAAATGGTTCTCCAAGAAATACAAGCAGATAAACATAACAATTTCCCAACCAAACATGTGATCAAAACATTAAAATCAAAACCAGTAGTATACACAAAAGCTGACAAGGGAAATAAACTAGTTGTACTGCAAAAAGATGATTATATTGCCAGAGTAGAAAATATGCTGCAACAAGAAAATTACATACAAATTCAAGAAGACCCATTAAAATTACATTTAAAAGCCTTCAATCAAACCATCCAAGAAAGCAAAACTATAACAGACACTGATAAATCTAGATTAAAACCAGATCACCCCACTTTACCAAGAATGTATGCTCTACCTAAAATACACAAACCGGGTAATAAGATGAGACCAATTGTCAGCAATATTGATTCTCCTACCTACAAACTGGCAAAATGATTAGTACAGAGATTCTCTTCACTACCAAAATTCAATAGCAAAAACATAAGGAATTCAGAAGATTTAATACAGAAGATAAAATCCCTGGAACTCGAACCAGAAGACAGATTAGTTTCCTTTGATGTCACTGCACTATTTCCAAGTGTTCCTACAGATCAACTCCTGCGTCAGTTAAAGAAATGGCTACAGCAGACTAACCTACTTGAAGAAGAAATAGTAGACCTCATACAACTTACCAATTTATGCATTGCACAAAATTGTTTTAGTTTCAATAAGAAGTTCTATCAACAACCAACTGGTTTAACCATGGGCAACCCACTTTCACCCTTCTTGGCAGATTTATTTATGAGCTACTTAGAAACACACATAACAACTTCCTTTCCATACATGTTTAAACTTTGGCACAGATATGTTGACGACATCTTCGCTGTTGTCCCTAACAGGTTCATACAAGACTCCTTAGCCTTACTAAACCTACAGAACCAATCAATAAAATTCACCACAGAAATAGAAAAAGAAGGCATGCTACCATTTTTAGACCTAAAAATCATCAGAGAACAAAAGAACCTAACCTTTGGCATATACAGGAAGCCAACACACACTACTAATTACATAAAAAATAAGAGTTTCAATCCAACCACACACAAACATGCAGTACTAAACAGCCTAACACATAGACTGGTATATACCCCCTTAAATAAAAAAGAATACCAGTTAGAATACCAGCATATAGTAGACACAGCAATACATAATGGGTACAACAAAACAACTATTGACAAAAAAATTGCAAAATTCAAACGACAGATGCACATCAGAAACACAACAAATCTCAGCCAGCAAGATAAAGAGCTAAAGTTCAAGAAATTCACATACCACCCAGGAACTTTTCACAAATTTAAGAAGATTTTCATGAAACATAACATCAGCCTAGCTCCACAGAACAAATTTAACATAGAGAAATTACTTTGTAACAAGTTAAAAGACCCCATTCCACAAGACAAAAAAGCTGGAATCTATAAAATCAATTGTTCAGATTGCAATAAAGTATACATAGGTAAGACAAAAAGAAACCTAGAAACTAGGCTAAAGGAGCACATGAGATGTATTAAATACAAACAAATGGACAAATCTGCAGTTTCACACCATTTTTGGATCACTAATCACAACATCAAACCCAATATTACATTAGTCAAACCAGCCAAATTTGCAGCCGAATTAAATGCATGGGAGAAGATCACCATTCAAAAACACAACACACATCTAATGAATTTTGATTTGCCACCACCAAATCCTCTCTGGAAGTACATTTCTCCACCACAAGATGCCACCACAGGATCCAGTCCAAAAAACGGAAACACCAACAACACAGGCCAGTCGAGTTAACCTTCTGAGGATGGGAACAACGGTTTCCCGAAACATGTTAAGTGAGTAAACTTAAGTGATGTTAGTGTAACAATTCCGACTCACCTTTAAATAAAAACCGTTAAGCAGTTTTATTTACCGCCCAAAACACCGCTCACTATAATATTTTTACACCGATATTACATTATTTTATTTACCGACAATCTGGGGTCCCTACATATTAGTACTAAACAATAATTACTATACAGTGTTTTAAATGATTACAGGAGTGGTTAAGAACAGATATTCAGAAAAAATTAAACATAATATAACACCTCTTTATAACAATATTTTTGCCTGGTCCATTTGATATAGTTATATAGAGATTTCACTGTATGACCCAGCTTTTTTATTAGATTTATTCAGCAAATTTAGCGAAATTAAGCTACAGCTACGAGCACAATGTAGGGACAAATGCATTGTTGAGATAATGAGTATAGTGTCATGCTGCAGACTATTTTGAGCATTTTCCTAACATACAAGATAACCTCAAAGTGCTCTGAATTTAATTTTTAGATAGAGAAGTTTGTGGTTAAAATAAGATCTGTTATTGAAGAGTTCAAGAAATGCTTTTGCAATTTCCAGAAAAAATTGGAACAGTTGTTAATTAGATGTAATGTCCACTCAGATCAGTATAAAGAAATTGCTACTACTATCAGTAAAGTTTATTTACTAGGCAAGCATTCTCTGGAAAATGAGATAGTATTTCTGAAAGGTGATGCTTTCTGAAAGCCTGCACAGAACAAGATTCATTTTGCAAGTAAGTGCCGATAGGAGAATTTCCCAACCTGAGCATATGTATAGAAATACTACCCTCATGTTTTCTTTGAATGTATCTATGTGAATTTGCATTTTTATATCTTAAAGTAACAAAGAGTAAACAATATCAAGAATGATTGATGCTGATCTTCAGGATTCCCTCTCTTTGGCCCTCACCTAGTGCTCACCTGAATTCCAACAACTGCTGAATGACATAGAACCAGACTTGACATTGATGTAATGAGATATGGATGCATACCGTTTTCCTGCATGCTGATTTTAATGTAAATTTCATAACAAAGGTATAATTTATTAATTTTATGTGTTTTTATCAGTCTTTGTACTGAGGAATGGCAATGGGGGTTGTAGTACATCATTACCAGATTTGATAACGAAAGGTAAACCACAATTTCTTTAAAGTTGGACATGCCTGATATAAACAGTTACAAAAAAGAAGAGAAAAAATCCAAACTATAATCTAAAAATCTAGTGTGTTACACTCACATAACTTTCTCTACTCTTGTACAAACTATATTTACAAACGCTTATTCTCCATATGCTTCATGTTAATCGAGATGTTAATCTTATTGCTAATTTTCTTGTAGATGCAAGGGGAATAGCGATAGTGAAATATTTTAAGAGGTGGTTGCTATGTGGAGCATTCCATTCTCTTTGCATTACCAGGACAAAAAAACATGAATAACAAATTTGAGAAAAAGTATAAGTGTTGGAAAATTTAAGGGGATAACAAGCAATATTTCGAAAATGGTTCACTCAACAAAAAAAAATGTATATGACATAAAATGTGTATTTTAACGTGATCTACACTTTTTGTGTAGTAAAATTTTGTCTATCTCTTATGGTTTACCAGTTATGCAAAAGTCGTTCACAATGAAGAATACTTTTGGAGACATTTCCAGAAAATTCGAGATAAACATTTCATTTGTCATGAAAATATCTTAAACATATGATATTTTAATCAAAATCGTTAGAGCCATTTTTGAGAAAATTAAAATTTTCGAAAAATGTTCCATGTAAAGGGTAATCTGGGGTGGGGGGGGATTTTCTTGAAAACCTTCATGTTGCATCTCTGGAAGATACTGAACATAAATACCAAGTTTGGTTTTATTTAAAGGTGAGTCGAAATTGTTACACTAACATCACTTAAGTTGTAAACTTAAGTGATGTTAGTGTAACAATTTCGACTCACCTTTAAATAAATTCAATACAAATCACTGTTTCTAGCTTCTTTTCATTACAATACATACCAAGTTTGGTGTTTATCGGACTGTTCGTTTCTGAGTTATGCTGTTCACAGACACACACACACACACACACACACACACACACACACACACACACACACACACACACACACACACACACACACACACACACACACACACACACACACACACACACACACACACACACACACACACACACACACACACACACACACACACACACACACACACACACACACACACACACACACACACACACACACACACACACACACACACACACACACACACACACACACACACACACACACACACACACACACACACACACACACACACACACACACACACACACACACACACACACACACACACACACACACACACACACACACACACACACACACACACACACACACACACACACACACACACACACACACACACACACACACACACACACACACACACACACACACACACACACACACACACACACACACACACACACACACACACACACACACACACACACACACACACACACACACACACACACACACACACACACACACACACACACACACACACACACACACACACACACACACACACACACACACACACACACACACACACACACACACACACACACACACACACACACACACACACACACACACACACACACACACACACACACACACACACACACACACACACACACACACACACACACACACACACACACACACACACACACACACACACACACACACACACACACACACACACACACACACACACACACACACACACACACACACACACACACACACACACACACACACACACACACACACACACACACACACACACACACACACACACACACACACACACACACACACACACACACACACACACACACACACACACACACACACACACACACACACACACACACACACACACACACACACACACACACACACACACACACACACACACACACACACACACACACACACACACACACACACACACACACACACACACACACACACACACACACACACACACACACACACACACACACACACACACACACACACACACACACACACACACACACACACACACACACACACACACACACACACACACACACACACACACACACACACACACACACACACACACACACACACACACACACACACACACACACACACACACACACACACACACACACACACACACACACACACACACACACACACACACACACACACACACACACACACACACACACACACACACACACACACACACACACACACACACACACACACACACACACACACACACACACACACACACACACACACACACACACACACACACACACACACACACACACACACACACACACACACACACACACACACACACACACACACACACACACACACACACACACACACACACACACACACACACACACACACACACACACACACACACACACACACACACACACACACACACACACACACACACACACACACACACACACACACACACACACACACACACACACACACACACACACACACACACACACACACACACACACACACACACACACACACACACACACACACACACACACACACACACACACACACACACACACACACACACACACACACACACACACACACACACACACACACACACACACACACACACACACACACACACACACACACACACACACACACACACACACACACACACACACACACACACACACACACACACACACACACACACACACACACACACACACACACACACACACACACACACACACACACACACACACACACACACACACACACACACACACACACACACACACACACACACACACACACACACACACACACACACACACACACACACACACACACACACACACACACACACACACACACACACACACACACACACACACACACACACACACACACACACACACACACACACACACACACACACACACACACACACACACACACACACACACACACACACACACACACACACACACACACACACACACACACACACACACACACACACACACACACACACACACACACACACACACACACACACACACACACACACACACACACACACACACGGACATGTTTCCAAAAATGCTTTTTTTGGATTCAGGGGATCTCAAAACTTGTATTTCTGGTGAAATCTCGGTATCGAATTTTTGGGTGGAATACAATACTTCCCCTACATAATATACGTAGTAGAGAAAGTACAAATTAGAGCCAAAATACAGAAAGCATTAAAACAAGAGAATAAATGTTGCTCTTAAACATTTGTGTTTACAGTGTAAGTGGATTTAGCACCCAAGGAGTACAAAAAGATGAAAATAAAAGAATATGTGATATGAAGAAGTGTTGACCTTGTTCATTTCACTGGCATCTTTTAAATTAAGAAGCAGGCTTGATTGAGAATGTCAGGTGGATAAGGAACAAATTTCCCAAGAATTTCATGGCTATAAGCCAGAGGTGGCAAAGCTTGTGTCACAACTCAGAGTGCAGTCACAATGTAATGCAACTGAAAGCGCACACAGCATTGGTCAGTGTTGCTAGCTAGAGGTGAGAGGCCAGTTCAGTGGCGTAGTTCATGATAGCATTGTCCACTAAACCATTGTTTTCTGAAAAATGGAAATTTTGTGCAGAATGGGAGAATGAGTTTTTTTTTCTTTTTGTTTATTGCTGTGCATGAGAGAATGTGAAATGTTTAATTGGCTCAAAAAACATTACACGGCATATTTAGAGGCAACATCCAAAGGCACCATGTTAAATGTCATGCTTCATATGGTGAAATTAAAGGTATGTGTTGCACGTTGAAGTTATGGTAGCTTTTTTTTATTATTATTAATTTATTTATTTATGAAGTAAATGTGCAAAACTATTTGAAGTCTCAAAAATTGATGACTGTGAATACAATATGTGACGAAAAGTATCCGGACACCCCCACAAGCATACGTTTTTCATCTTAGGTGCATTGTGCTGCCACCTACTGCCTGGTACTCATCCGCGACCTCAGTAGTCATTAAACATCGTGAAACAGCAGAATGGGACGCTCCGTGGAGCTCACGGACTTCGAACATGGTCAGGTGATTGGGTGTCACTTGTGTCAGAAGTCTGTACATGAGATTTCCACACTCCTAAACATCTCTAGGTCCACTGTTTCTGATGTGATAGTGAAGTGGAAATGTGAAGGGACAGGTACAGCACAAAAGCGTACAGGTGACCTCGTCTTTTGACTGACGAGACCGCTGACATTTGAAGAGGGTCGTAAAGAGTAATAGGCAGACATCTATCCAGACCATCACACAGGAATTCCAAACTGCATCAGGATCCACTCCAAGTACTATGACAGGCATCAGGTGAGAAACCTTGGATTCCATGGTCAAACAGCTGCTCATAAGCCACACATCATGCAGAAAAATGCCAAACGACGCGTCATTTGGTGTAAGGAGTGTCAACATTACATGATTAAACAGTGGCAAAACGTGTGGAGTGACGAATCATGGTACACAATGTGGCGATCCGATGGCAGGGTGTGGGTATGGCGAATGCTTGGTGAATGTCATCTGCCAACAGTGAAATTCAGAGGTGGTAAGTGTTATGGTGTGGTCATGATTTTCCTGGAGGGGGCTTGCACCCCTTGTTGTTTTGCATGGTACAATCACAGCACAGACCTACATTGATATTTTAAGCACCTTCTTGCTTCCCACTGTTGAAGAGCAATTCAGGGATGGCGATTGCATCTTTCAACACGATGGAGCACCTTTACATACTGCACGGGCTGTGGTGGAGTGGTTACACGACAATAACATCCCTGTAATGGACTGGTCTGCACAGAGTCCTGACTTGAATCCTATAGAACACCTTTGGGATGTTTTGGAATGCCAACTTCGTGCCAGGCCTCACCGACCTACATCGATACCTCTCCTCAGTTTCGCACTCGTGAAGAATGGGCTGCCATTCCCCAAGAAACCTTGCAGCACCTGATTGAAAGTATGCCTGCGAGAGTGAACACTGTCATCAAGGCTAAGGGTGGGCCAACACCATATTGACTTCCAGCATTACCAATGGAGGGCGCCACGAACTTGTAGGTCATTTTAAGCCAGGTGTCCAGATACTTTTGATCAGGTAGTGTATAAAACTAAATATGCTAGTTATGAACTTACCTGGGAAATTGCTCAGTCCCTAAAACCTTCTCAAGAGGGCGAATCTCTAAAACGATGTTTGGATAAGTTGTGGAAATTGTGTGCTCTTAAGAATTTTCCAATTTTAATAATACTAATTTATCTCAAACTATTACAAGGAGAGTAGAAAACGTTTCAAAAATGTAGAAAGTCAACTTAAACACAAATATGCACTACATGTGTTTCTTTCTCGCTTGCATTGCACAGATATTTTAGACACAGCTCTATAAATAATCTACATATTTTGTTGGTGCCAGTAATGATCTGATGGTTAATGAGTATTTGCTTGACATGGTAGCCCTGCAAGAGCATACAACCAGTAAATACATTTTTGAAGCATTATGTCAGACAATGAATGAATACAATTTGAATTGGGATAAACTAGTGTCAACAACAGATGGAGAATCAGCAATGATTGGAGGCAAAGGAGGTTTGGTAGGGAGAGTAAATAGCTACTTACAAGATCAAGGCAGGTATGAAAATCTATAATTTTATAGCATTATTCATCTAGAAGCACCTTGTTCTAAAGCAGTGAACTTAATGAACGTAATGGATCTGATGGTAACAAATAAAATAAGGAGCAGTTCATTGAATCACAGAAAATTTAAACAGTTGTTAATGAAACTCGACGAGAATTATGAAGACTTGCCATAATGTTGTAATGTGTGTTGGCTTAGCAGTGGTACCATGTTACATCATTTCTTCAACTTGCAGAATGTTGTCACCAGCTTTATGAAAGGAGAAGGCTAGGATGTACCAGAATTAGAGGATGAAGCTGAGACAGCGATTTGGGGTTCCTTTGCGACATATGTCAACATCTGAATGATCGCAATAGTTGTCTTCAAGATTGTAATCAAAGTATTATAGAGATGTGTGGTGCTATACAATCCGCTTAAATGTACTTGCACATATTGGTCAAGTTAAACTTTGCCATTACATCAGTATTTTAGAAGATCTGAAAAATGACTTGCTACAAAGCGATTCAGTGATTTCAGGTGAATGGAAAATGATATCTTAGTACTTAATACAAAAATGGAACTGCAAACTGAACTCATCGATCTTCAAATAGACTTATTCATGAAAACAAGTGTAAAGGTGGGTGTGATATGTTCAAGCAGTTGGTAAAATTAAATATGCACACCTTCGATCTTTTTATCCGATACTAATGGCAATATTTAGTTCAACATATGTATGCAAACAATATTTTTCTCAAATGAATTTTGCAAAGTCAAGAGCAAGATCCTGTCTCTCAGATGACCAAATATTGGCCAGTTCAGTCTGGCTATTACAGAATTACACCAAATTTTGAAATTCTTGTGAATGGATGTGGAGAAGAGGAGGAAAAAGCCCAAGAAAAACAAGAAGGAACTGAAGAAGAAAGTTAAATCTATGATCATTTTCTCTTGTACATTGTTACATGACTAAGGGACCGTTATAATAGAGAACTAAACTGCTCTCAACCATCACTGCAGGAGCTCTACAACTGTAACTCCACTCTTCCCTCGCAGCAATGCCTTTGTGTTTCTTGTGAGGGTTGCATTCTATTGTGCTGGCACAAAACTGACTTCTGCCCACCTCTGCTATAAGCACTTCAGATTCCATTTACTGAACTATAAAGATATTGTAAGTTTAAGTTATTTTACCTTGGAGAGAGAACCTAAAGAACTCTGTGGACAGGATGGAATATTTTGCCACCCACCCAAATCGTCATCATTTCAAGAGGTTTTAATCCATGAAATTTGATGATAGCGATCTCATCCACAGTTAGGATTAAATTAGGTGTATTATATAAAACCATCACTTGTTTGTAATTTATGAAACATGTTTCAGCAACTTCTATTGTCCTTTTCAAATGGCTGCACGTACTGAATTATCTTCGCTTAGAGCTAATGGAGCCATTTTGAAAGTAAAAATGCAGGTGACCAATCCTGTAAACTATACCTGGTTTTAAAAAAGGAGTATTCCATATCTTGAGAGGTGGAGTATGGACCAAAACAAGAAAAAAATGTCCGGTAAACATGGGCTCCAAAATGCATACCTTAACAGCTTTGAGCACTTGTTCATCTCCACTACTGTGAAACATCTCATCTACTGCAAGCTCTTTGCTATTACCTATGTACGACCTAAGCAGGCAGTAAACAAATGAGGACATTACTCTGTTATTGTCCATGGATACAGCATGCAGTTAACATCTGTTAGTATTGTTACTGGAAACCATATTTGCAGTTCTGGTTAAGAGCAATGCATATCCTTGTTAGTTCTAATGGAATCATAGTGTTTTGATAAATTTGTGAAATATGCTTTTACATTGCAGTTTTATCTTTAAATCTTTGGTGTATGCAACCCCTATTAATGATGTACAAACACTACAGGAAGGGATCATCAATGCCTGCCAGAGCATCCATAACCAACCTGGACAGTTTCAGAGAGTGCATGATTCCATAAGATGGACAAAAGCATGCCTTACTATGAATAGGCGCCATATTGAGCACCTCCTTTAGCAATTGTTCGCAATTACAGATCATATGTAATTGCAAGCATATTACATTAGAAGCTGTGCTATTTCAGTAACAGAGTAATGTGTCCTCATTTGTTTACTGAATTCTGGAGGTCATACGTAATAGTAGAGAGCTTGCAGTAGAAGAGAATGTTTCATAGTAGCGAAGATAAACAACTGCTCCTAGCTCTTAAGGTATGCATTTTAGAGCCCATGTTTACTGGGCATTTTTCCTTGTTTTGGTCCATACTGCCACCTCTCAAAATAAGGAATACTGTTTCTTTAACGCCCTGTAAATATAAGCTGTGTTTCCATTAGATCTGACTGCATTTAATCTTAAGCTGCAAGAGTTTAAAATTTCCAGCAGATACATTAAAACTCATCAGTGCTAAGCTTTTAACTATTTTGCTGTTCTTCTGAAGAAAGTACCTAATAAAATTAGAAAAATTTATACAGAACTATGTTTCTCCTCCCTCCTCCTCCTCCTCCTCCTCCTCCTCCTCCCCCCTCGCCCTCCCCCTCCCCCCTCGCCCTCCCCCTCCCCCCAAAGATTTTCAGCCATCTCTGCCATTAAATCCAACTGTTTTTTCTTTCTTTCTTTCCTTTTCTTTTCTTTTCTTTTCCTTTCCTTTCCTTTCTTTCTTTATTTCTTTTTTCTCTTTGCAGAATATGATTAATGTTCCATTATAGGCTACCAATCTATAGAGGGATAAGCCATGGCAGGATTGCTTTTTTACATTTCATGACTACTGGTAATTTTTACTTTCTCTACTACGTATGGTAAGTAGGGGAAGTATTGTATTCCAGCCAAAAATTTGATACCGAGATTTCACCGGAAATACATGTTTTGAGACCCCCTAAATACAAAAAAAGCATTTTTGGAAACATGTCCGTGTGTGTGTGTGTCTGTGAACAGCATAACTCAGAAACAAAGAGTCAGATAAACACCAAACTTAGTATTTAGGTTCAGTATCTTCCAGAGATGCGACACGAAGGTTTTCAAGAAAATCCCCCACCCCAGATTACCCTTTACATGGAACATTTTTCGAAAATTTTAATTTTCCCAAAAATGGCTCTAACGATTTATGATTAAAATATCATATATTGATATTGTAATGAAAACAAGCTAGAAACAGTGATGTGTATTGAATTTATTTAAAGGTGAGTCGGAATTGTTACACTAGCATCACTTAAGTTTACTCACTTAACATGTTTCGGGAAACGGTTGTTCCCATCCTCAGAAGTTAATTTGACTGGCCCGTGTTGTTGGTGTTTCCGTTTTTTGGACTGGATCCTGTGGTGGCATCTTGTGGTGGAGAAATGTACTTCCAGAGAGGATTTGGTGGCGACAAATCAAAATTCATTAGATGTGTGTTGTGTTTTAGAATGGTGATCTTCTCCCATGCATCTAATTCGGCTGCAAATTTGGCTGGTTTGACTAATGTAATATTGGGTTTGATGTTGTGATTAGTGATCCAAAAATGGTGTGAAACTGCAGATTTGTCCATTTGTTTGTATTTAATACATCTCATGTGCTCCTTTAGCCTAGTTTCTAGGTTTCTTTTTGTCTTACCTATGTATACTTTATCGCAATCTGAACAATTGATTTTATAGATTCCAGCTTTTTTGTCTTGTGGAATGGGGTCTTTTAACTTGTTACAAAGTAATTTCTCTATGTTAAATTTGTTCTGTGGAGCTAGGCTGATGTTATGTTTCATGAAAATCTTCTTAAATTTGTGAAATGTTCCTGGGTGGTATGTGAATTTCTTGAACTTTAGCTCTTTATCTTGCTTGCTGAGATTTGTTGTGTTTCTGATGTGCATCTGTCGTTTGAATTTTGCAATTTTTTTGTCAATAGTTGCTTTGTTGTACCCATTATGTATTGCTGTGTCTACTATATGCTGGTATTCTAACTGGTATTCTTTTTTATTTAAGGGGGTATATACCAGTCTATGTGTTAGGCTGTTTAGTACTGCATGTTTGTGTGTGGTTGGATTGAAACTCTTATTTTTTATGTAATTAGTAGAGTGTGTTGGCTTCCTGTATATGCCAAAGGTTAGGTTCTTTTGTTCTCTGATGATTTTTAGGTCTAAAAATGGTAGCATGCCTTCTTTTTCTATTTCTATGGTGAATTTTATTGATTGGTTCTGTAGGTTTAGTAAGGCTAAGGAGTCTTGTATGAACCTATTAGGGACAACAGCGAAGATGTCGTCAACATATCTGTGCCAAAGTTTAAACATGTATGGAAAGGAAGTTGTTATGTGTGTTTCTAAGTAGGTCATAAATAAATCTGCCAAGAAGGGTGAAAGTGGGTTGCCCATGGTTAGACCAGTTGATTGTTGATAGAACTTCTTATTGAAACTAAAACAATTTTGTGCAATGCATAAATTGGTAAGTTGTATGAGGTCTTCTATTTCTTCTTCAAGTAGGTTAGTCTGCTGTAGCCATTTCTTTAATTGACGCAGGAGTTGGTCTAACCATGGGCAACCCACTTTCACCCTTCTTGGCAGATTTATTTATGAGCTACTTAGAAACACACATAACAACTTCCTTTCCATACATGTTTAAAGTTTGGCACAGATATGTTGACGACATCTTCGCTGTTGTCCCTAATAGGTTCATACAAGACTCCTTAGCCTTACTAAACCTACAGAACCAATCAATAAAATTCACCATAGAAATAGAAAAAGAAGGCATGCTACCATTTTTAGACCCAAAAATCATCAGAGAACAAAAGAACCTAACCTTTGGCATATACAGGAAGCCAACACACTCTACTAATTACATAAAAAATAAGAGTTTCAATCCAACCACACACAAACATGCAGTACTAAACAGCCTAACACATAGACTGGTATATACCCCCTTAAATAAAAAAGAATACCAGTTAGAATACCAGCATGTAGTAGACACAGCAATACATAATGGTTACAACAAAGCAACTATTGACAAAAAAATTGCAAAATTCAAACGACAGATGCACATCAGAAACACAACAAATCTCAGCCAGCAAGATAAAGAGCTAAAGTTCAAGAAATTCACATACCACCCAGGAACATTTCACAAATTTAAGAAGATTTTCATGAAACATAACATCAGCCTAGCTCCACAGAACAAATTTAACATAGAGAAATTACTTTGTAACAAGTTAAAAGACCCCATTCCACAAGACAAAAAAGCTGGAATCTATAAAATCAATTGTTCAGATTGCGATAAAGTATACATAGGTAAGACAAAAAGAAACCTAGAAACTAGGCTAAAGGAGCACATGAGATGTATTAAATACAAACAAATGGACAAATCTGCAGTTTCACACCATTTTTGGATCACTAATCACAACATCAAACCCAATATTACATTAGTCAAACCAGCCAAATTTGCAGCCGAATTAGATGCATGGGAGAAGATCACCATTCTAAAACACAACACACATCTAATGAATTTTGATTTGCCGCCACCAAATCCTCTCTGGAAGTACATTTCTCCACCACAAGATGCCACCACAGGATCCAGTCCAAAAAACGGAAACACCAACAACACGGGCCAGTCGAATTAACTTCTGAGGATGGGAATAACCGTTTCCCGAAAAATGTAAGTGAGTAAACTTAAGTGATGTTAGTGTAACAATTCCAACTCACCTTTAAATAAAATATCATATGTTTAAGATATTTTCATGACAAATGAAATGTATATCTCGAATTTTCTGGGAATGTCTCCAAAAGTATTCTTCATTGTGAATGACTTTTGCATAACTGGTAAACCATAAGAGATAGACAAAATTTTACTACACAAAAAATGTAGATCGTGTTAAAATACACAATTCATGTCATATACATTTTTTTGTTGAGTGAACCATCCTCCAGATATTTCTTGTTATTCCCTTAAATTTTTCAATACTTATTTTCTCAAATGGGAATTCGTTATTCATTTTTTTGTCTTGGATATGCAAAGAGTATTAATCTGTGCCAAAGGGAATGGTGCTGCACCTAGCAACCAGCTATTAAGAGATATGTAAATGCTTAAAGACTACTGTATTTCTGTATTGCCCTTGTAAATATATATTCCTCTTACATCTACAAGAAAATTAGCAATAAGATAGAGTCTGCAAACGTTTATCTCGATTAACATGAAGTAGATGGAGAATAAGCGTTTGTAAAAATAGTTTGGACAAGAGTAGAAAAAGTCATGTGAGTGTAACACATCAGATTTTTACTTTCTCTACTGCGTATAGTAAGTAGGGGAAGTATTGTACTCCACCCAAAAATTTGATACCAGGATTTCACCGGAAATATATGTTTTGAGGCCCCCTGAATCCAAAAGAGGTGATTTTGGAAATATTTCAGTGTGTGTGTGTATGTGTGTGGGTGTGCGCGTGCGTGTGGGAGAGAGAGAGGGAGAGGGAGAGAGAGAGAACTTAGAAATGAACAGTCGGATAAACACCAAACTTGTTATTTAGGTTCAGTATCTTCCAGAGATGCGACACGAAGGTTTTCAAGAAAATCCCCCCCACCCAAGATTACCCTTTACATGGAACATTTTTCGGAAATTTTATTTTTTTTAAAAAATGGCTAATGATTTTGATTAAAATATCATATGTTTAAGATATTTTCATGACAAATGAAATGTATATCTCGAATTTTCTGGGAATGTCTCCAAAAGTATTCTTCATTGTGAACGACTTTTGCATAACTGGTAAACCATAAGAGATAGACCAAATTTTACTATACAAAAAATGTAGATCACGTTAAAATACACAATTTATGTCATACATTTTTTTTGTTGAGTGAACCGTTTTCGAGATATTGCTGGTTATTCCCTTAAATTTTCCAATACTTATACTTTTTCTCAAATGGGAATTCGTTATTCATTTTTTTTATGTCCTGGATATACAAAGAGAATGGAATGCTTCACATAGCAACCAGCTCTTAAAAGATTTGACTATCGCTTAAAACCTAGCAATTCCCCTTGTATCTACAAGAAAATTAGCAATAAGATTAACATCTCGATTAACATGAAGCATATGGAGAATAAGCGTTTGTAAAAGTAGTTTGTACAAGAGTAGAGAAAGTCATGTGAGTGTAACACATCAGATTTTTTTTTTGAGTGTGTGTCAAGTGCAGAATGATACTCCTTCACCAGCCAAGACTTTACATATACACTCAGGTTCATATCTAGTCACACAAGGTTCCAGAAGTCTGATGTGCAATAAATCACAAACAGTGCTAATGTAGAGTGAAGATCTTAATGGTACCGTAATCAAGTTCATTGCAGAAAAGTCACGTTCTCACTCGACACAGCAATGATGTTTATTATGATAACAGTATTTTGAATATCGGCGACTGTTTGAAAGTTGTTGACGCTTCTTCCCATAGTACCGATTTCAGAACCTGCTTATACTCCTTGAAGTCTTTATTATATCATAAGGGCTATTAATCTTAAATCTTTCACATATTTGAAAAATCTCATTTCTCTAGGTGATGGATATATTTCTAGACCAGAATTTGGAGTGAATGACCTTGATATTCATAACAACATCGTAGTTTTCAGATGCATTCACTGGTGTTGATAACAGGCTGGAAGACAAATCATTTGCCAAGCTGCAATAAAACTGTCAGCAATCTTAGGAATTTTTGTTTCAGAAGGGTTGGCATCTTGAAACTTTATATTTTCCAGTGCAATCATAGCTTCACTTGCATGTTGTCCCATAGCATGAACCTGGCTTTCAAACACTTCTATTAAAAGTGTAATGTCATCTGAGCTTGAATAAGCTTTGGACTTGATTTTTGAAGCTGTAGGGAAGCTGTAGTCCCATTTTGTTTGCTCTGATATGCTGATGTGTTACACTCACATGACTTTCTCTACTCTTGTAAAAACTATTTTTACAAACGCTTATTCTCCATATGCTTCATGTTAATCGAGATATCCAGATGTTAATCTTATTGCTAATTTTCTTGTAGATGCAAGGGGAATTGGTAGGCTTTAAGTGATAGTCAAATATTTTAAGAACTGGTTGCTATGGGAGTATTCCATTCTCCTTGCATTACCAGGACAAAAAAACAAAACAAAATACAACCAATTCCCATTTGAGAAAAAGTATAAGTATTGGAAAATTTAAGGGAATAACAAGCAATATCTCGAATATGGTTCACTCAAAAAAAAAAAAAAAAAAAAAAAAAATGTACATGACATAAATTGTGTATTTTAACGCGATCTACATGTTTTGTGTAGTAAAATTTTGTCTATCTCTTATGGTTTACCAATTATGCAAAAGTTGTTCACAATGAAAAACACTTTTGGAGACATTCCCAGAAAATTCAAATTGTCATGAAAGTATCTTAAACATATGATATTTAAATCAAAACTGTTAGAGCCATTTTTGAGAAAATTAAAATTTTCGAAAAATGTTCCATGTAAAGGGTAATTTGGGGTGGGGGGATTTTCTTGAAAACCTTGTCGCATCTCTGGAAGATACTGAACCTAAATACCAAGTTTGGTGTTTATTGGACTGTTTGTTTCTGAGTTATGCTGTTCACAGACACACACACACACACACACACACACATGGACATGTTTCCAAAAATGCTTTTTTTGGATTCAGAAGGCCTCAAAACATATATTTCCGGTGAAATCTCAGTATCAAATTTTTGGGTGGAATACAATACTCCTCCTACTTACTATACATAGTAGAGAAAGTAAAAATGGCTGTTCAAAGCTTTGAAATCTTTCTAGACAACTTTTACTGCCAACAAACTGGAGGCCACCCAATGAGTGTAAAGAACATGATCGATTTTCAAACTTTCTTGTTCCAAACCTTTAGCAACAACTGCCAATTCCCTGCTGTTTTTCAGGAAGCAGCTGAAGATATTTCTTAACTTTGTCCATGAATATTTTAAAGTGATTGATCCCCATCACCTTTTCTTCCAGATTGAGCATGGGGAGTTGTAAATGATGGTTCAAGCAATGCTAGATAGTGGGTTTGGAAACTTTTCCATCAGCTGTTTTGCGAGGCCAGACTTTTTCCCCAACATGGCAAAAGCACCATTGCAAGTCAAATTAAGTGGTCATTCAAAAAGTCATAGCCCTAATTTCTGTAACTGTTTTAAAAGTTCTTTCAAGATACCAGATGCTGTTGTGTCATTTAGCTCAAAAAGCGACAAAAATTGTCATAGGGTTTTCCATTCCTTTTAACATGGTTGTAATATATACAATTAAAGCGTTATTGTTTGAAAGAGAAATGGCTTCATCTAGAAGTAGTGAAAATTTTGAGTCACTTTTTTTAAATTTATTTATTATATCTGATTTTATTTGGTTAGAAATATGATGCACTATATTAGAGGAGGCAACATTTGAATGAATGATTTGGCCCATATCAGAATCATTTTTAATTTGGAGGTAAATTTCTGTCCTCCCAAACTCATAAAACTGTCTATTTAGTTTAGTTTGCTTATAAGCTGTTGTGAAAACAGGCTCTGTAACATTTTGTTGTTCCTTTGCCTTGGAAGCAACCGAGTTCTGAATTTGATGTCTTTTTGCATTAGTCTGGATTTTGTTAGCTGAACCGTGAGCCTGAGATGTGAAGTGTTGAAATAGTTTTTTTTTTCAAAGAGATGCTTGTTGATCTTTTTTATTTGAACCATATGAGCTTAGGTTCGGCCCACTCAGCTCTTAAAACCTTTTATTTTTGTCAGCGCCTAGCATAGATACATTTCTGCAAACTTTACAACCGAGCTCTTTTTTATAATTAACCATAGGTTTTTACCTTTATATTCTATACATTGTTCGCTTGACCAACAAGCTGGCTTTTCATCATAATTACTTTCATTGTTATCCATATCCACCATCCTGGAAACATTTTCTTTGTTGATCACATCTTCTTTTCCAATGACAGCCGAGGTCAATTCTAAATTGTGGTTTTCAAGGTTCTCACTAAGATTTTGTCTGTTAGGCTTACAGAAGTCATTAATTTTAGATGTAGTCATAACTATTCAACTTTTGTAGCCACTCACAGTTACTCACAAAGTATAAATAAACAATACAAAAATGCTGTTGGTTCAGAACAGAGCAGACAATGCAACTACTGAACTGTAACTGACTGGTACGGTGTACGTGAGAGTAACTGTTGTCTGTTGCGCGCGCACACACGCACGCACTCACTCACACTCACTCTCACTCTCACTCACTCTCACTCACTCTCACTCTCACACTCACACTCACACTCTCATTCACTCACCTGTAGCATTGAGCTTATTGGTTGTTGCATTCAGCAGTGTAGGCGCAGCGTCAAATTACAGTTTTACATTATGATTTAATACACGTGTATTATTTTAAATCTCTGGCATGGACAATGTTCCAGTGATTTCTAGTAACCAATACTCTATTAGGCACAGCTTCATTAAAAGCACTGTGCAAAAAAAAAAATCCCTGGGAGGTACTGGAACTCTGTTGTGGTAGAAATTAAGCCTTGTGCTCCGGTACAGGCCAACATTTCAGTACAATTGGATTCCAAGCAGTATCAGGCAGTACCAGTACTGCCATCCCATAACACAAACACTAAGGAACAAATCATCAGTGAACCATGTCATATGAAACCTCTTGCAATGGGGTATCTTCCAACATGGCTAAAATGTATCTTGGACCAAGTTCACATTGTTTAGACTACTTTAAAAACTCACTCTCACCCTGTGTATTTGAAGAATTTACTTCACTGTTCCTAGCTTCATTTACTGCTTATTATTAACTGGCTTAAAAGCTGTAGACAGTTCATAGCTGTTAAAGTTTATAATTAATGACTTTTCAAAGAAATAAAGATTAAGAAGAGATATTTACAAAGTGAATAGAACGATCAGCGATATCCACCTAACATTGCTATTTTGCTTGTCTTATTTTATGTGAATACTCTAAGCAGTGAATAAGGTTCAAGATTAGAAATAAGTCAGGCTTCCAAAATGAAACTCATTTCTCCAAATTCATAATGTTTTACAGGGTGCTGCTTTAAAATACTAAGTCAGATCAGTTTTGTCATATCATGTCCAGGAATTGGTACTACAGATTATTTGTCCTTTTGATAACTTTATTTATGTTCTATTATTCTAGTTTTTGGTTTCCTCTTAGTTTTTCAGATACATATCTTCATGTTTCTTAATTTTGTAAATCCCAGATTTTGCTATGAGTTGAGCAATTTCCTTTTTTTAATTTATTTCCATATGAAATCAATTACATATATCACATCAGTAGCATACTCTTAAAAAAAATTGTAATGTCAAATGAAAAATGCAGTTTATGTAGAAACAAATAATTGTTTGACAAAAATGTTGAAAATGAATCACTGGCAAATGACACTTGGAAATTTGTTTTTGCTTAGACAGCACATGAGAAGGAATCAGGATAATTAAAGATGTGCCAGTGTTATCTGAGACACAAACACTAGACACGGTAATGATGGTTAGGCACAGTACTTATTTTACAGCATTACATTGCTTATAATGCTTGTTTAATTCATATATTTTCTACTCTACTCTAGTCTGAGGAGCGAAAGCATATAATCCTAGAACATTTGGCAGATTATTGGGGTTCCTGGGTACTGAAGCCAGTTGGTTATGTGGAAAAGAATTGGGGAGAAGAAACGTATGTAGGAGGTTGCCCAACACATTCACTGAGTCCAGCTGTTATGTCCTGGTTTGATTGCATCAGAGAGCCATTTAGAAGGTAATTCAGAAAAGTTTAATAATCTTTGTAATTTAAAAATTCACTCTTCCTTTTTAATCTGCTTTGAAAATTCTTTTTAAGCTTAACACATCAAGTTTTGAACACAGAAGAAATGTGAATTTACTGCTTCAGTAAATGCACTACACTGAAATTTGTTCTTGGCTAAAAGTACATTATTTTGTATATTTTCTTAGGTAATGATACAACTAAAATACATTTTGTTGCATTATCTAAACTATTGGAAATAATTGCTTATCTCCACTTATATGAGGGAGGTGCAGCAGACCAGTAATACACATACTGCACTACAATTAAGTTCATATCATGTACCTACCAGTTCAAAACATTATGAATGGAGGCATTGAATTTTGAAAAGACTGAAAAGTCATTCAGTTTCATATAGGAATACATAAATGGTCATTCTCGGCATTCCTTAAGGATTAGTGAAACTTTCTGTGAATTCATTAGGGTAGGGGTTTCCAGTGTTTGAAAGTAAAGTTCTCAAGATTAAGTGAAGCTAGGCCATAAGATATTTCTATTGCCCCATAAATTTATGAAGAAATGTTTTTGGACAGGCAATGAGAAACAACACGGATGAGCTTAAACTGTGTAACTTCTGTGTTTTACAAATTAAAATACTTCATAAAATTTCTTTGAAAATTTAAAATCAATCATTTGTTTGTGTGTTTGCATTATATGAGCGTGGATCAGAAAGTAACACAGAATAAAGTTTTTCTGCATTGGTATTGTGGCTGGGATTATGAAATTTCACCAAGATATAGTTTGAAGCTTTCACTACAGACACTGTTTTGTGCTCATGTGTAGCTCTAGCGGGAGAAGTGCGAAATATGCAACAAAGTTGGCATGCATGTTACTGCGTCCACTTGTAAAAAGCTGCAAGGTGTAGAGTAACTTTTTTGGACTAAAGGGCATAACCAAGTGAAATTCACAAGGACATGTATGTCGTGTATGGTAACGACTGTATGGACCGTAGCAATTTCTCAGGTGGTGTGTGCATTCTTCAAAGACAGTCGTGATAACCTTTGTGATTTGCCACATTTCGTCAGCCAGTAACAATTGGAATCCCGCAGAATATCACAGCCATTGAGGCAGCAATTCTGAATGATTGGTGGATCCAACTGCGAACCTTATCTCATTATTTCATATGGTGCAATGTACGATATTGTGCATGACAAATTGAACTTTCGTGAAGTTAGTGCTTGCTGAGTGCCTAAGAACCTGACAGACAACCACAAGGGCCAGTGAATGATGACAAGCTTGGATCACTTATCGCGTTATGCTGTGGAAGGGCATGACTTTCTGAAGGGAATCATCACTGGTGATGAGCTGTGGGCTTACTGCTACACGCCTGAAACAAAGCAGGCCTCTATGAAGTGGAAACATGCTGCTTCCTCGGTAAAGAAAAAATTCAAGTGACTCCATCTGCTTATAAAGCGCTTGTGACAGTATTCTGGGATGTGAATGGTGTTTTATTGGCGGAATTTGCTGAACACGCACCACTGTGAATGCTGCAGCCTACATTAAAACTTTAGTAAAGTTGCCTTGTGCTCTTTGTGACAAACGCCGTAACATTAATGCTGATGATGTTATACTTCTTCATGACAATGCTCACCCGCATATTGCTGCTGATGTTCGTGAGAAAATAAAAAAAATTTGGTTGGTAGGTGCTCCAGCATCCACCATACAGTCTGGATCTGGAATCGTCAGACTTTCATTTGTGTGGTCTCATGAAGAAATTCCTGACCGGCAACGCTTTGCATCAGATGCAGAAGTGAAAACAGCAGTCTGCAGATGTTATATTCCAACCGAACGGACTTCTATGAACAGTGTATTATGAAACTGGTATCATGATGGGAGAAATGTGTTGAGAAAGTTGGCAGCTATGTAGAAAAATAGACAAAAGATGTCAGTTCAATTGTGCATTTGTTTGTAATGGTATCTATTAAACTTTTTGTAAACAAAATTATTGTTCGTCACTTTTCAATCCATCCTCGTAGTATAGTTACAATTGTAGCTTATTCAGAGCATGGCTTTTGGACTCTTCATACACATTTTATCGTCTTTATGTCATATAATAATTCATATTATTATTTATTTGCCATTATTTACAATAAATTACTATTTAAAGTGAGGAGCATTAGAATCCTGCTACAATTTTGCTAACTGCATGAGACGTGACTCAAGAATGCTGCCATATGGTGACCAATTTTGACAAATTTATCATTCCTTTAAGTATATGTTAAATTTAGAAACATACTCTCTTCACCCAGAAAATCACACATTAAGTTTTATGCACAAAAGCAGTGTTTGAAGCATAAGTTTTAAATAAGATAAGATGTTTAACTGTCACATGTAGTTTGTTGAGCAAAAGCTCCATAAACATGTGACTCATCAGGAAATACAGAAGTATTTATAATATAATGGTTAAAAGTAACAAAATTTTCAATTTACAGTACAATATACACAAGTGTAACAGTAACTTAGGTGCAATGTTTTCTAAACCTAACACATGATATGTAAAAGGTTACTAAATGACAAAAAGTGTTAATTAAAATCAATTTCTAACTTGTCATTCATATATTCTGTAACTGAAGAGTAGGTCTTGTCTATTATTAGACTTTTTACCGTTTTGTTGAAACATTCCAAGTTTTTGATTGTTCTGATTTTAATGGGCAATTTATTGTAGTCATTTACTCCAACATATAGTCAAGATTTTTCATTTAATGTTAACCATGTGTGGGTGGGTTTAAGTTATTTTTGGTTCTTGTTCCATGACATTGATGAGTTTGCAAGTACATGTTATGGAAATGAAATAACCAGGTTATCACATATAGTTTTGCATCTGGTAATAACATAACCATGTTGTCGCGCACATTCTTGCTCCTGGTCAACTGGTGGTAAAGTAGGAGATATAGAGCCATATACAATTTAATTTCCAACCACGGCACAACAACCTGGAAGAGAATAAGGTTAATAAAGTGAACAGTGGTCATGAAAATAGCCTAAGTTGCTTCAGAGCTACAACTACAGAAACTTAGAATCAGAAGCTTACACAAACAGGAAGTAGCTGGGGGTTTTCTAGACACCAGAATGCACTGAAGAAATCAAAACACTTCAACCTTGGTGCCTTGCTTACATAAGGGAAAGTCTAATTTGGCTATTGCTTTCAACTGCTTTGACATGTGAGTAAAGCAAGCATTGAAGTAGGGCTAGGATTTTTATGACATAAAAATCACCAAAATATGATGAAAAACATACTGTTATGACCTAACATTTTAAAAAATATGCACGGTAACAAAAAAAAAAAAACTAAAACTTTATAATGAAGTATAAATGCAATTGTAAAACTAATTATTAAGACAGTTTATGACAATGGACTATCTATTTAAGAATAAAATGCACATGAGAAACAAGCTAACTGTAGAATTTAAAATAAAGAGAGTTGAGGGTTGTTACACTACATCACTATAATATTCTTACTTGAACGCCTTTCGGGAGACGGCTTGTTCCCATTGTCAGCATGTTCTCAACTGATATTGCCGGTCATCGTCTGGGGGATATGTGTGGCTGGTGGTGTTCTCTGATGCTGGGCTGATGAACCTCCAAAGGCTGCTGGGTGGCGGCAGTTTGAAATTCATTAGGTGATTCCTGTGTCTGACAATATGTATTTTTTCCAGATGTCCAATTCATTGCTGCTGTTGATTGGTTTTAAGAGTTTTATGTTAAGAGTGATATCATGGTTTGAAGACCAGAAATGATGTGCTACTGCTGATTTATCTGGCTGCTTTTGGTAAATGCATCTCATATGCTCTTTAAGTCTTATTTCAAGATTTCTTTTGGTTTTTCCTATGTATACCAGGTTACATTCATTACAATCAATTTGATATATACCAGCTGATTTATCGTTGGGGATAGGATCTTTTGTTCTGTTGCATAGTAGTTTCTGTATATCGTGGTTATTCTGTGGAGACAGGGTGGTGATGTATTTTTTGAAAATCCTTTGAAATTTATGATGTGTCCAAGGGTGATAAGTGAATTTTCTATATGCTTGTGGTTTTTGTTGTCTGAGTAACGTAGTCATTTGTCGGATGTATTTCTGTCTTTCAAACCTTTTTATCTTCTTATCTATTGTTTTTTTCTGGTATCCATTCATAGTGGCTATGTTGATAATGTGTTGGTATTCTTTCTGGTATTCTTCTTTTTCCATTGGTATATGTACTAACCTGTTTGTAATACTATTTAAAATTGCATGTTTGTGGCTTGTAGGATTGTAGCTATTGTTTTTAATATAATTTTCTGTGTGCGTTGGTTTTCTGTAAATGCCAAACGTTAGTTTGTTGTGTGCATTATTTCTGATGATCCTGATGTCTAGGTAAGGTAATTGGCCATTTTCTTCTTTTTCCATTGTGAATTTTATAGATCTTTTTTGTAAATTTAATAATTTCAAAGCATCTTCTGAACGTTTTTTTGGAACAATAGCAAAAATATCATCTACATACCTATACCAGGTTTTGAATAGATGTGGGAAAGATTTAGTAATATGGAATTCAAAATTGCTCATATATAGTTCTGCTAAAAATGGTGAAAGGGGGTTTCCCATAGTTAGGCCTGTGGTTTGTTTACAGATTTTGTGATGGAATGAAAAGAAATTCTGGTCCAGACACAATTTTGTTAGTTTTAGGTAATCTTCTGTTTGTGCTCTAGGTGTGCCATTGTTTAATATCTAATTTTCTAGGAGTGGTAATAATTCTTCTTTTGGGAAGAGTGCAGTGACATCAAATGATACCATCATGTCTGTGGGTGATATATTTCTATTTGAAAGGTGACTGGTTAATTCTAATGAATTTTTACTTTCTCTACTACGTATAGTAAGTAGGGGAAGTATTGCATTCCACCCAAAAATTCGATACCGAGATTTCACCGGAAATACATGTTTTGAGACTCACTGAATCCAAAAAAAGCATTTTTGGAAACATGTCCGTCTGTGTGTGTGTGTGTGTGTGTGTGTGTGTGTGTGTGTGTGTGTGTGTGTGTGTGTGTGTGTGTGTGTGTGTGTGTGTGTGTGTGTGTGTGTGTGTGTGTGTGTGTGTGTGTGTGTGTGTGTGTGTGTGTGTGTGTGTGTGTGTGTGTGTGTGTGTGTGTGTGTGTGTGTGTGTGTGTGTGTGTGTGTGTGTGTGTGTGTGTGTGTGTGTGTGTGTGTGTGTGTGTGTGTGTGTGTGTGTGTGTGTGTGTGTGTGTGTGTGTGTGTGTGTGTGTGTGTGTGTGTGTGTGTGTGTGTGTGTGTGTGTGTGTGTGTGTGTGTGTGTGTGTGTGTGTGTGTGTGTGTGTGTGTGTGTGTGTGTGTGTGTGTGTGTGTGTGTGTGTGTGTGTGTGTGTGTGTGTGTGTGTGTGTGTGTGTGTGTGTGTGTGTGTGTGTGTGTGTGTGTGTGTGTGTGTGTGTGTGTGTGTGTGTGTGTGTGTGTGTGTGTGTGTGTGTGTGTGTGTGTGTGTGTGTGTGTGTGTGTGTGTGTGTGTGTGTGTGTGTGTGTGTGTGTGTGTGTGTGTGTGTGTGTGTGTGTGTGTGTGTGTGTGTGTGTGTGTGTGTGTGTGTGTGTGTGTGTGTGTGTGTGTGTGTGTGTGTGTGTGTGTGTGTGTGTGTGTGTGTGTGTGTGTGTGTGTGTGTGTGTGTGTGTGTGTGTGTGTGTGTGTGTGTGTGTGTGTGTGTGTGTGTGTGTGTGTGTGTGTGTGTGTGTGTGTGTGTGTGTGTGTGTGTGTGTGTGTGTGTGTGTGTGTGTGTGTGTGTGTGTGTGTGTGTGTGTGTGTGTGTGTGTGTGTGTGTGTGTGTGTGTGTGTGTGTGTGTGTGTGTGTGTGTGTGTGTGTGTGTGTGTGTGTGTGTGTGTGTGTGTGTGTGTGTGTGTGTGTGTGTGTGTGTGTGTGTGTGTGTGTGTGTGTGTGTGTGTGTGTGTGTGTGTGTGTGTGTGTGTGTGTGTGTGTGTGTGTGTGTGTGTGTGTGTGTGTGTGTGTGTGTGTGTGTGTGTGTGTGTGTGTGTGTGTGTGTGTGTGTGTGTGTGTGTGTGTGTGTGTGTGTGTGTGTGTGTGTGTGTGTGTGTGTGTGTGTGTGTGTGTGTGTGTGTGTGTGTGTGTGTGTGTGTGTGTGTGTGTGTGTGTGTGTGTGTGTGTGTGTGTGTGTGTGTGTGTGTGTGTGTGTGTGTGTGTGTGTGTGTGTGTGTGTGTGTGTGTGTGTGTGTGTGTGTGTGTGTGTGTGTGTGTGTGTGTGTGTGTGTGTGTGTGTGTGTGTGTGTGTGTGTGTGTGTGTGTGTGTGTGTGTGTGTGTGTGTGTGTGTGTGTGTGTGTGTGTGTGTGTGTGTGTGTGTGTGTGTGTGTGTGTGTGTGTGTGTGTGTGTGTGTGTGTGTGTGTGTGTGTGTGTGTGTGTGTGTGTGTGTGTGTGTGTGTGTGTGTGTGTGTGTGTGTGTGTGTGTGTGTGTGTGTGTGTGTGTGTGTGTGTGTGTGTGTGTGTGTGTGTGTGTGTGTGTGTGTGTGTGTGTGTGTGTGTGTGTGTGTGTGTGTGTGTGTGTGTGTGTGTGTGTGTGTGTGTGTGTGTGTGTGTGTGTGTGTGTGTGTGTGTGTGTGTGTGTGTGTGTGTGTGTGTGTGTGTGTGTGTGTGTGTGTGTGTGTGTGTGTGTGTGTGTGTGTGTGTGTGTGTGTGTGTGTGTGTGTGTGTGTGTGTGTGTGTGTGTGTGTGTGTGTGTGTGGGGGGGGGGTGGGGGTGGGGGTGGGGGTGGGGGTGGGGGTGGGGGGGTGGGGGTGGGTGGGTGGGTGGGTGTGTCGGATAAACACCAAACTTGGTATTTAGGTTCAGTATCTTCCAGAGATGTGACACGAAGGTTTTCAAGAAAATCCCCCCACCCCAGACTACCCTTTACATGGAACATTTTTCGAAAATTTTAATTTTCTCAAAAATGGCTCTAACGATTTTGATGAAAATATCATATGTTTAAGATAATGTCATGAGAAATGAAATGTATATCTCGAATTTTCTGGGAATGTCTCCAAAAGTATTCTTCATTGTGAACGACTTTTGCATAACTGGTAAACCATAAGAGATAGACAAAATTTTACTACACAAAAAATGTAGATCGCGTTAAAATACACAACTTAAGTCATATACATTTCTTTTGTTGAGTGAGCCGTTTTCGAGATATTGCTTGTTATTTCCTTAAATTTTCCAATACTTATACTTTTTCTCAAATTCGTTATTCATTTTTTTTTGTCCTGGACATGCAAAGAGAATGGAAAGCGCCACATAGCAACCAGCGTTAAAATATTTGACTATCGCTCAAAGCCTACCATATTCCCCTTGCATCTACAAGAAAATTATCAATAAGATTGACATCTCGATATCTCGCTTAACATGAAGCATATGGAGAATAAGCGTTTGTAAAAATAGTTTGTACAAGAGTAGAGAAAGTCATGTGAGTGTAACACATCAGATTTTTTATACTAAGACTTTTGAACATAGGCATGGAGTTGAAGGTATCTGAAAGCCATTTTGCTAGTTTATATGTGGGAGAGTTTGTTATTCACTATGGGCCTCATTTTGTTGCCGATTTTGTGTATTTTTGGTAGTGCATATAACCTAGGTCTGGTGGGAAAATCTGGTTTAATTGTGGATTTTTCGGCTTTTGTTAATGTTTTGGTTTCTATCAATGTGTTCTGGAGTGACTTGGTGCATTCTTTTAATGGATTTTTGCTGATTTCTATGTACTCTGGGCTATGTAGTAATTGCATAACTCTAGATTCATAATCTTCTTGGTCTAATATCACTAATGTGTTACCTTTGTCTGCTTTGGTGTATACTACAGGCTTTGACTTTAGAGATTTGATAATTTTTTGATGTGGTACGTAGTGGTGTTTTTGGGCTTGTATCTGGTGCAATATTGGTTCACACTGTGATTTTATTAAACTTTTATCCTTATCTGTAAGGTGGTTGGAGGCTATTTCGATATCAGCAACAAAGTTTTCTGTATTTTTTGTGAAGTTGAAACAGGTTTTTAGGCCATTGTTCAAGACAGATAGCTCAATGCTGGTGAATGGTTCTTTTGAGAGGTTAACGACATATTGGCCTGTTGTAGGTTCATTGTTTAGGTTATGTTTATATGTTGCTTTCCGTTTTGGGTATGTCTAGGGGATTTTTCCCGGTATTCCAGAGAGTTTTTTTTTTTTAATATAAGGTTGTTTAGTTTCTTTTTCAGTTTCATTGTTTTGGCGCTCATTTTCTTGCTAAGTAGCATAAGGAAATTTGACCGTAAATTTTCCCATAAGGGTATTCCTAAAACTTTCGGTAACCATAAGTGTAATTCATAGATTCTAAGGTCCAAGTCCTGTAAATTTGTATAATGTTTGTTCTTTTCTATTTCGATTACTTTCTTGTCTGCTACTGTTTGATGCTTTACATTGTGATTAAATTTTACATATTTTCTAACGAAGTTTGGCGTAACTTTGTGTTTTAAGCAAAGATTTAGGAATCTTATGTTTGCAGCCATGTTTTTCCTTTTGATTTCTAGTTTTAAGTATAATTTTATGTCCTGTTTTATTCCAAAGTTTCCGTTGAAACTGTGTAAATCTGTGCTTACCTCCATTTTCTTTGGTTATTTCGTGCGGCAATATCAGTGTTTATTCTTTGCTTCTTATAGACTTGTAAGTCCAAATTATTGGCTAATTTTGAAGATTTAGAAGCTAGTAACAGTGATGTGTCATAATTTAAAATAAAGAGAGTTGAGGGTTGTTACACTACATCACTATAATATTCTTACTTGAACGTGTTTCGGGAGACGGCTTGTTCCCATCGTCTGCATGTTCTCTACTGATATTGCCGGTCATCGTCTGGGGGATGTGTGTGGCTAGTGGTGTTCTCTGGTGCTGGGCTGATGAACCTCCAAAGGCTGCTGGGTGGCGGCAGTTCAAAATTCATTCGGTGATTCCTGTGTTTGACAATATGTATTTTATCCCAGATGTCCAATTCATTGCTGCTGTTGTACGGTTTTAAAATACAGAAAAATACAAAAATTAAAAAAATACTGAAAACTTTGTTGCTGATATCGAAATAGCCTCCAACCACCTTACAGATAAGGATAAAAGTTTAATAAAATCACAGTGTGAACCAATATTGGACCAGATACAAGCCCAAAAACACCACTACATACCACATCAAAAAATTATCAAATCTCTAAAGTCAAAGCCTGTAGTATACACCAAAGCAGACAAAGGAAACACATTAGTGATATTAGACCAAGAAGATTATGAATCTAGAGTTATGCAATTACTACATAGCCCAGAGTACATAGAAATCAGCAAAAATCCATTAAAAGAATGCACCAAGTCACTCCAGAACACATTGATAGAAACCAAAACATTAACAAAAGCCGAAAAATCCACAATTACCTAGGTTATATGCACTACCAAAAATACACAAAATCGGCAACAAAATGAGGCCCATAGTGAATAACATAAACTCTCCCACATATAAACTAGCAAAATGGCTTTCAGATACCTTCAACTCCATGCCTATGTTCAAAAGTCTTAGTATAAAAAATTCATTAGAATTAACCAGTCACCTTTCAAATAGAAATATATCACCCACAGACATGATGGTATCATTTGATGTCACTGCACTCTTCCCAAAAGAAGAATTATTACCACTCCTAGAAAATTAGATATTAAACAATGGCACACCTAGAGCACAAACAGAAGAATACCTAAAACTAACAAAATTGTGTCTGGACCAGAATTTCTTTTCATTCCATCACAAAATCTTTAAACAAACCACAGGCCTAACTATGGGAAACCCCCTTTCACCATTTTTAGCAGAACTATATATGAGCAATTTTGAATTCCATATTACTAAATCTTTCCCACATCTATTCAAAACCTGATATAGGTATGTAGATGATATTTTTGCTATTGTTCCAAAAAAACTTCAGAAGATGCTTTGAAATTATTAAATTTACAAAAAAGATCTATTAAATTCACAATACAAAAACAAGAAAATAGCCAATTACCTTACCTAGACATCAGGATCATCAGAAATAATGCACACAACAAACTAACGTTTGGCATTTACAGAAAACCAACGCACACAGAAAATTATATTAAAAACAATAGCTACAATCCTACAAGCCACAAACATGCAATTTTAAATAGTATTACAAACAGGTTAGTACATATACCAATGGAAAAAGAAGAATACCAGAAAGAATACCAACACATTATCAACATAGCCACTATGAATGGATACCAGAAAAAAACAATAGATAAGAAGATAAAAAGGTTTGAAAGACAGAAATACATCCGACAAATGACTACGTTACTCAGACAACAAAAACCACAAGCATATAGAAAATTCACTTATCACCCTTGGACACATCATAAATTTCAAAGGATTTTCAAAAAATACAACATCACCCTGTCTCCACAGAATAACCACAATATTCAGAAACTACTATGCAACAGAACAAAAGATCCTATCCCCGACAAATCAGCTGGTATATATCAAATTGATTGTAATGAATGTAACCTGGTATACATAGGAAGAACCAAAAGAAATCTTGAAATAAGACTTAAAGAGCATATGAGATGCATTTACCAAAAGCAGACAGATAAATCAGCAGTAGCACATCATTTCTGGTCTTCAAACCATGATATCACTCCGAACATAAAACTCTTAAAACCGATCAACAGCAGCAATGAATTGGACATCTGGAAAAAATCCATATTGTCAAACACAGGAATCACCTAATGAATTTCGAACTGCCTGCACCCAGCAGCCTTTGGAGGTTCATCAGCCCAGCACCAGAGAACACCACTAGCCACACACATCCCCCAGACGATGACCGGCAATATCAGTTGAGAACATGCTGACGATGGGAACAAGCCGTCTCCCGAAACGCGTTCAAGTAAGAATATTATAGTGATGTAGTGTACCAACCCTCAACTCTCTTTATTTTAAATTATGACACATCACTGTTACTAGCTTCTAAATCTTCAAAATTAGTCACTAACTGTAGAATTTGATATTGTATGTGTTTTCTTATATTACTATTATCAGTATGTAGTTAATCTATGGCAGTGATTTTTTTACATGCTTCTTTTTACTTCAACTTATGAACCCTGAATTGCATTCGCTCAATGAATACTTTGTGCAAAATGTTAAATACAGAAGATTCTTTATTGTCACCAAGAAGCCTTGTACTTTGAAAAACTTCCTTCTTCAACTGACAATTCAAATGAACACAGAAGAAATAACATGCACGAGAAAAGTTCTTTACTTCTTGAAAGAGTGAAAATATGACGAATATAACTATTTACTTACTAAAATATGCTATATCAGAATTAAATGGCCGTATATGCATAAATATGATTAACAAATTACTATAATTTGATAAGTTTTTTCATAACAAATATTTATATATGTTTAAGGAATGTGCCAGTCTTACCAAAAAATATCGTAGTGCTAGTCATAAGTGTTAACCAGCAGTAGAAGTACTGACAAGTGAATATTATTTTCAGTTTGAGCCCTGAAAAATCAAAAAAAGTTGGAAGAAGTTAGTTAAAAGGTGCTTTTGGGTATAGAACAGCTGGAAAAAGAGCACAAGTTATTACTTTACAGAAATTATAATTGCAGCATTTTTAAGAAGCATATAAAACAATTTGGCCAAATCATTTTGTAGTCTTTGATGTGATTCTTATTGGGCATGACAGGAGTTACCTGCATCGTATATCTTCACGCAGCAAAGTGAAATGCAGAACTGAGGCTGAAAGCAAAGATTGTTTGATTGGAAAAATAAGGTAGCAAGCTAGCAACTGTCTTGAATAACTGCTTATAATTACAGAGGCAACAACTAACCTTTAAGCTACATATAGAGGAATAAAATTGTAAGTCAAAATTAAACTGAACAAACTCTATGATTAATGTGACATTGCATATTGTTGCTGTGAAGTAATCAGCTCATAGAACTTCGAAGGTTTTACTGGGAATCTAAACATGGACTTTTAATATTTTGGACTTAAATTTGGGGCATCCTACCTGGAGTCTTTTTTCTGTAACTGGCGTGAACCATTATAGATTTATAAAGGACTCTTGCTGTAAATTCCAAGATTTGTAATAAATGAACATCATCCAGAAATAAGTCAGCATTTAGAACTAGGCAACAAACGTCATTCATGCATATTTCAGTGAATTCCATTTCATATTCGAAATTCTGGTGTATTTCAGTGAATTCCATTTCATATTCGAAATTCTGGTGTGAATGAATTGGCTTGATATATTAACATTTAAAATGCACAGATTTAACTTGTAAAATGCAATTACAGCAATAAGGGCTGTAAAAATTAATATAACATGCCATGTGCAACATATGATGATAAAATTCAGTTTGGCAAGGGGTATTTGAGGGTATTATTTCAACACAGGATTCAATAATGCAATGATAAAGTATAGGAACAAATAGATTTGGGGGAAGAAAATACTTAATGTCATTTGTCAGATATCCAGCTCATACCCACATAAGTGCAAAAGTAAATAATATAACCATTTATCTATTGTCATTTTAAATATAATAAATACAAACTAAATGTATTCGGTAAAATATTGACTATAGGCTAGGTGACCAAATCATTTTTGGAGAAAACTGGGACACAACCAGTCGGGCTCCAAGGGACCCACCTCCCAAATGTACCCAGGCTTTTTTTTTTTTAACATTAATGTTTTGTTAATACATTTTGTTGACAGTTAACCTGACAATAGCCTATTTACTATTAGTAAAAAGGATAAAAACAAAATTAACTCTGATTTATTTCTACAATATTTGTTTAATTAATGATATTTAATATACATAATAGAAAACAAATTTATTATGATTTTTTAAAAATATTATAGCCATGGAATTTTTAATAAACTGAAATTAATATCAGCTTTAAATATTACTAAGTGTGCTTGTAGATGGGATTGATTGTCCATGGAGAAAAGGATATTTTTCACTGCTTTTTTCACTGTAGCCTTCTTGGCCATGTCTTTGTCCTTTGGGACATAGTGGTAAAATTCTACACATCAATTTTGTAGCTGTACAGGATCTGTAGGATTGTTACAAAAGATTGCTACATTTTGTTCCTTTCATCAGTGCACTGGATATTCATGAGCTAAAATATTCTTTCTACATTGGCATTGTGGGTTGGTATTGCAAACAAATACCATACACTCAGAGTACTGCTGAAGATGGTCACAGCTTTTAAAAATCTCAGCCACTTCTCAATGCAATGCAATGGTGCTTCGTTTTTATCATTCTACTTGTGAGGATTTTCTGCAATGAAATTTGTCAATATCCCAAATTGATCAAAGAGAATGAAGTCATCGATTTCATCTTTTTACCCCTTCAAATAAGAAACTGCCCCTTCAACACGTTCCCATTTTGGCACTCTTCAATAACTTGCAGTCAAACACTGACAGTAATGGGGAATATGAGGTGCTTCACTTACTCAGATATTATATACAAGTGTCATAAAACTTGTCAACTTCTTTAAAATCTTTTTCTGGTGATTGTGTTACTTTGCTCTTTTAAGAGTGGATTTTACACTAAAAGAAATGAACTGCTGCTCTTTTCTCTTAGTACAGTTTCAAGAGTAATTTTTAGGACATCCTGTACCTCTATTGCACTTCTTATGCTCCCCTCAACGTTCTTTATTCCATACTAGAAATTGCTAAGCTGGCTGTGAATGAACCATAAACACACACATTGTATTCGTATGTTCAGTCCCTACATAATCGCAAAACTCCTTAAGCGTCTCTTTCTGTGTATATAGAAAAGTACGAGAATACCTTCACAATGATAGTTTTAAATTAGCAGATGTCTGCATGCAATTGTGTAAAACATGTGCAGGGTAGCCTATCCCTTCAATGTTTTCATGCAAGCTGTCTTTAATTTGTTAAATATGTTACATTTGCCATGTCTTTTTAAACCACCAAAGTTTGTGTTCATATCGTCCCCACAAAATGCCTCACATTTATTTTTTTCGAGATCAAGCATTTTAATAGTATTCTGGGACGGTATTATTTATAATGATTGTGTATTTGTGTTTACTCCACGTGGTGAAGCCATTTTGTGACGTGATTCTTTGTTAGGTTTGTTAGCTCCATCTGGTGTTAGCAATTTGCGGCAGTATTAGTGTTTGTTTGAAAGAATGCTACTGTTATTTTATTTAATTTTATTTCACTGTCCTCCGGCTAGCTATGATCTTTTTGGTCGAGCACTTCTCTTTATACAGGTTGTGTAAACGGAAAGGAGTCTTTTATCCAAAGATAACACTGATGAAAGAATTTGTTTTACACTTTTTATTGTCGAACACATTCACTATCACATTTACACATTGATCTTGACACTCGCCAAACTGAAACTGTTATAATAACTTCATTACTGATCATTCTTAATTCGCGTACTTCAGCTTTTTGTATAATTAACTTTACAACAAATTAGATTTCTCATAACTCTGCTACGCGTAACTTGCAAATCGATAGCCGACGTGTACTGTACAAATATTTCTGCTGGACTGAAGGCGACGTGTAACATACAAATGTTTTCGACGAACTGACGGGAAGACGACTTGTAATGTACAAAGATTTTTGATGAACTGACAGACTGAAGACGACGTGTAGCATACAAATATGTTCGGTGAACTGACGGAGTCTACCTCTAACCTAGCCCTTTTTATACTCCTACACCCCGATATGCCTAAAGATTATAACTGAGCTGCTATTGGCTAATAAAACGCGCCAACATTAGCGTCTATTTTTATATCCAATGAAACTTATGAATACATATGCTCTAGGGAAAATGTTCCAGCAAATTCTAAAGAAAAACGTGCCAACATTACGTAACTTCCTCGTCTCTAATAATGATAAACAGCTCACCCCCTCGCTGCATTATTGCACGCTATTATTGTGAGTTTCAGTAAGGCAGTATAAACTCACTTCTCAACAATAATTACAATCAACAAACATCTCAAATCAATGTCACACAAAAATGCATATTCATATTATAATCATTCTTTACATTTAAATAATTTATGATACAAATTACTGCATCAATTCATACAAAATGTTGAGATTTTGTCATATTTTGTTAGGTAGGGAACTCACCCTCAGAAACTTGTACTGAATACCTTCATTAATATTACAAAACTGAACAACAAACTGAAATATTTTAGCAGCTTTATGATTGCTAGCATCAGTGGATATCCCATAGAAAGAAGGTTTTCCTTTAAACTCTGGCGAGCAATAACTCCTTTACTAAGGCTGATACTTTAATTCTTGCCAAATCAAACTTTTTTGCAATGGAAGAATCATCAAACAATGCTAGTAAACTTATTAGTACAATCACTAGATCTAAAGGTTTGGTGATGTTTTACTATGTGGTAAGCTCGGCTGCTCAAACTTTTGTGTCTTCACTTGTTTGAGATTTTACAAAATACTTTTGTAGAGTTTTATTACAGCTCGGCGCACTAAATCTCTTAATGTGTTTCTTTGACTTGATGTGATCAACTATGTCAGAACACCCACCATGACTGATTCTAATAAAACACTTACATACCGAACAATCTACAACCATCAAATCAACCTTTCTTGATAAAATTCCACTCCTCACAATAACTGTCACTGAATTTTCATGCATGTTTTGGCATTGTGTTTTGCAACTCAGTGGTAACAAGCAACTAATATGAAAAGCCACAGGTACAACTTGACTGACAATGACAGTGGTAAGTAGTGTGACATTCGGACAATTTTCATAACTCTTCTTAAGTTCCAACAGGTGGAACTGTCACAACAATACAACTACTCTCCAGTCACAGCTCAAAATAAATTGTTTCAGTGTATCAATATTGATACTGTGATTACTGAGGGACTATGGAGGTTAAAGAAATAAGCTAAAATATATTAATTTATCACGTATTCCATATAATTGAAAATAATCTATAAAAGTTATAAAATTTCATAAAATATATTTAAAAATTGAATTCCGGGACTTTTGAGGGTCTGGAAACAAGTTTTCAGGAACCATATGTTGTGATGAAAGCTGAGACAATCCCGGTTTTCTGGGACGTTTGGTCACCCTACTAAATATTGTAATTGGGTTAGACTTATTGCACTGGATTTGTTGAGAGTTGATTCATTGATTAAGTAAGCTTTTTGCCATAGCTAAGAAGAAAGTTCAGGTAGTTATATTAATCTGTCACAAATTGTCAGAAAGAAACTTTACCTCCAAATTGTTTTCTTGGGTCAATGAAGGATGTCATGATTTAGCACAAAAGTTTTCATTTTTTAATGCAGATTGTCAACATTTTTAGGAATAAGTACGGACACAGTTAATCGACGGACAAAAATGTAGAGCTTCTACATTATTTGACAATGTAATTGGGTGTAGTCTCTGGCAGGTGTAATGATCTTAACTGCAATCCTGCTGATTGCGACGGACCTCCTCGTGGCGTAGTCTTCCTTCCTTCTTGGAGCTGTTGGTGGCTGGTTCCTGGAATTCAAGCCTAGCACACTTGTGTGTTGCCCTATTTCTAAACTCTTCCCAGGGTGTGGTGACGGTAGACGAAATGAAACTCCAGATAATTTGAACTTTAATTTATTGCGTAGTGATAATAATGTTTTGTAGTGCTGCTAGCCGTGTGTTTTAAATCTATATGCAATTCAAAGGGGCCTATCTTCAGCGATTTACCTCCCCAAGCTAAATGTGTTTCCTATATCTGACTGCACACGCATCGCCACGAACATGGCGTGAATTTTGCCTCTTCTCCAGGACCAGACGAAATAAGATCAGATGCGAGAGCTTTGCACGTGCGCGCTTTTATACTCGCTTAGGGGTACACTAAGTTCGCCTAGTTATTTTTAAAGCTCTCCCCTAAGCGTGCTATGAAAACATTTGCCTCCAAATCTGAAGTCTTGACAAGTTTGGGATTTTCAAGGTGTCAAAATCTCTCTCCCTCTGTTTTCTATCTTATCGCTATCTCTCTCGGTTCCTGTGAGTGCTGTAGTCAGGTTGTCAGATCTAACCCCCCTTTCTACCTGCCTGTTTCTCTTCTCACGGCTAGCTAGCTTCACATTTTACATATATGTTACAATACTCAGCTTATTTCCTATTACATTCATATTCCCGATGTATCATAGTTCCCGCTACATGATCTGGAAGTATTTCTGGAATAAAGCTGTTTTCTGTTTTTTAAATCAATGTTTTCAATCATAAGATTTTTGGTTAATGTGCCTATTATTTTAATCACAAATTCATCCTTATTTTTGTTACAATACTCAAAAGTGCCTACAATTGATCCACTCTTAGAACTCAAATTGATTAAACACATGTCATTAACAAGCCTGCAATATGCAGGAAATCAAAGCATACCATAACATATAGTCCCTTAGATATGTGCACTTATCTGTGGGTTTTCAAGAAGAATGTTAAACATAGTTAAAAATGTGTGATTAATATGAAATAATAGTAAAACCTAAAGAAGGTTGTAGCTTCCATTTAATTCTGTGTTGTTCACCCCTCTTCATGATGAGCAATCACTAAGGCGATAAACATGCTGCTTTTACAAATGCTGTTAGCTTTGTGAATGACAGTAAAAGTGAAATAATGAAACATTCTAAAGGTAAGCCATTAAAAGCAGCAAGAAAAGAATTGTGTTGAATGTTTTAAACAAACTAATGTAGGAGAATCCAACTGTTTTCATGAATAACATTGTAAAACTAATTGTGGAGCGTCGCATGTGCATATAAAGAACTAAATGAAATGGAACCATTGTGAACACCAAGGAAGTGTAAGTATACACATACCTAAGTCAGAATTAGAAAAGTAGATGAATTAACCAAATGTGCTATTCATAGAAAAGTGCACAAGTTTCCTATAAACACGAATGCTAGCATTAGACAAAGTCTTATGTGATCCACCTTTCATAAATTGTTGCTACAAGGGGCACTATTTATATTTTGAGCCTAATAATTAAAACAAAGTAATTTCTGATTGAAAACTGCTTTATTGTTTTTCAAAATATTCTCCTTTATGATCAATACACTTTTGCATCCGTTTGAACCATTTGTCAAAGCATTTATTCCAGTCTTCTTGAGACACCTCCAAAATTGTCTTGATGAAGAACGATCCTACGGTTCTTGTTGATTTTCCTTACTTCACTGAAGACTTCTGGCAAACAAATGGTTGTGTACCATTTGGCATTGACCATTTTACGTTCCTCTAAAGGCACTGTTGCCACATGACCAGTTTTGCTGAAAAAGCAGGCGACCATTTGCTTCGATTGCGAACAACTTTTGTTGGATTTGCTTAATCTTGAAACATCCATACAGTCGACTGCTGTTTACGTTCCGGCTCATACACATAGATCCATGATTCGCCACCTGTTACAATCTTATATATGTCTTTTGAAGCACTGCCATTGTATTTCTTGAGCATTTTTGTACACCAATCGACACTAGCATCTTTTTGAGATTGCGTCAAATTATGTGGGATCCAACGAGAGCAAACCTTTTTCACGCTAAATAATCAAGCAGTATTTTATATATGCTAGTGGAACTAATGTCTAGGGTTGCCTCAATCTCACAATATGTCGCATGACGATCTTTCATTATTAGTTTTTGCACCGCATCAATGTTTTCTGACACAACTACTGATTTTGGACGACCTTCACGAACTTCATCATTGAGCGAACGGCGGCCACGATTAAATTCGTTATACCAGCGTTTCACAGTGACAAAGGTGGAGCTTCGTCGCCAAATGTGGAAGTTAGTTGATCGATGCACTCTTGTCTTGATAATACACGTCGAAAGTCGTAATAAATCATTGCACGAACATTTTCAGAGTTAATTCCATGTCTTTGTTGACACACAGTTTTCAAGTTAGTGTAAACAAAAGAAATGATGCTCCATTGACAAAATGTTTGAAGTAGATTATGGTCAAAAATGTCAAACTTTCCATTGGAAATGTCAGAGGGCACCTACAACATTTAGGATTGCGAAGGCTCAAAATATAAATATTGCCCCTTGTAGAAATAGCACTTAGGTTTGTGAAGAGAAATAAAGTGAACAGATTATTCCCAGAGGATATTGTGTGACGGAGACCCAGATTTTACAGCTCTTCTGATAGGTTGCAGCTTCAGGTTAACATAAGTTTTATTTTAAGTGTCCTTTATTCAATTTCAACTCAGGTTTATTTCAATGTTTATTATTATTATTATTATTATTATTATTATTGTTACTATTATTATTATTATTATTATTATTATTATTATTATTATTATTATTATTATTATTATTCACTGCTCTATTGCATTATAAATACAACTTATGAGTCCAGGTGGCATTTGTTTTAAGTTTGTTACTCGCAGCTGATACAAACATGAGGCTAACATAGAGAGATACAAAATATTTTGTTTACATCAAATCTGGTTCTAAGGCTGGATCGACTATAAAATTGTGGAGGAATTTATATTATTCATAAACATAAAGAACTTTGATATCTGCTGAATTCTTCTTGGATGTGATTCTTGTAGAGTTAACTTTGTTGCATGGCTTCTGGTAGCTTAATAAGTTTGTTTTTATGCCTACAGAGAAAGTAGATTCTGCTAAATGTTACACAATTGGAAGATGGGCAGTAAAGTTAGCCAGTCTGTATATTTTCACTTTCTCAGCATGTAACTATTCATTGTTGAGGCTGTTTAAACAGAAAAAACAATTTTGTTTATTGGAAAAGTGCACTGGATTAAAAGGAACTAGCGGGAATTCACAGGGTTCTGGATAGGATGAAGTTACCAGGAACTAGCCATGGCCGAAGCCCTAGTGCCCTGGGGGCTAGAAGTTCACTTGTAGTGTATAAACCCATCCCAGTGGAAGACAGATAATGCAAATGATGTGTGTTTTAGTATATGTTTTACTGCACTTTCTTCTTGTAGGCTGCACACCACCATTTAAGATGTATTTATCTAAAATAATTGCTTAATTGTTGGAGGAATTATCTGACTCTTATTCATGTATTGGTAATGAAAAGAAAGGTTTTTACCTTATAAGCCATTTCATTTCTTTTATCATTACACAAGTGCTGCCGCTTGGTTATCAAGTAAACATATTTGTTGATGGAAAAAAGAAATCTCGCAGTATCTTTCCCTGTCAGTTTTATCAAATATTCCTGATACTCTAAATGAAGATGACAGTAAAAACGATTTTGATTAAAATATCATATGTTTTAAGATATTTTCATGACAAATTAAATGTATATCTGGAATTTTCTGGGAATGTCTCCAAAAGTATTCTTTATTGTGAACGACTTTTGCATAACTGGTAAACCATAAGAGATAGACAAAATTTTACTACACAAAAAATGTAGATCGCGTTAAAATACAGAATTTATGTTATATACATTTTTTTTATTGAGTGAATCATTTTTGAGATATTGCTTGTTATACCCTTAAATTTTCCAATACTTATTTTCTAATTGGGAATTTGTTATTCATTTTGTTTTTGTCTTGGACATGCAAAGAGAATGGAATGCGCCACATAGCAAGCAGCTCTTAAAAGATTTGACTGTTGCTTAAACCTACCTTATTTCCCTTGCACTTACAAGAAAATGACCAATAAGATTAACATCTCGATTAACATGAAGCATATGGAGAATAAGCGTTTGTAAAAATAGTTTGTACAAGAGTAGAGAAAGTCATGTGAGTGTAACACATCAGATTTTTTTAATTCCGCAATGCAAAAGTCTGCTTAAAGGTATTTAATTGCTTTGAATACCTTGTCCTTAATATTTTAAAATCTGCAGTTTTGTCTTTTCATTGATATGAGCAGGGTGCTTTGTTTACAAATTAAAGGCTTTACAAAGCTAAATCTGAGTGTTTAATATTTCTACACGTCACAGATTTCTGCACAGTTAGTACTGCTGTATTTGGTGACCTTCAACTTATCCATGAATGTGCATTAAACCCCCTTCTCTCTGATTCACTTGTATATACTCTGGCAAGTTGGACTCAATTTGTCCAAGTATCAGTATCCAAATGGCACCTCTCTGTTACAAATGCTGTACTTGACTTAACATGCAAATATTAATTTATATAATTATAGAGCTTGTGGATACACTTTACATTTACATTAATCATATATAGGCTAAAGACCTAAAACTTGAACCAAACTTGAAACATTCAATGCCGCTGCCAGAATTTGCACATAGCTTGTATACAGACCATGACATTTAAGTTTTCAAGTATGACCCAACTTTCCATCTTGTACAATTTGTTTGTCTGCTTACCAATACCTGGAATAAATTGCAGAGCTATAATATAAAGCCGTATCTAATATTTCCCATTTTCTGTCATGAAATTTTATCCGCCTCATTTATAATGATAGCTCTAACGAAAGATGAAAATAATATTTTCTACACTGTATTTTCTGTTTCAGAATTTTTTGGGCTGGAACAGAGACATCATCAAGTTGGTGTGGCTATATAGAAGGAGCAGTTAACTCTGGAGAACGTGCCACGCTACAAGTGCTAGATGAATATAATCCCCATCTGCTTTCATCTTCAGACTTGAAATTTCTTAGGTTAGTCTCATTATCCCTCTCCCCCTCTCAAATTTAATTTTGATTATTTTCAGCAAGTTTCACAAACTTTCTGACTACAACATTAAAGTACAATCTAGATTTTATATAACAGAAAATATGAGAGTCTTGGTAGAATCGGTGGTAAGAATTCATTTATATAGGTAGTATTTTTTTTTCTGGCTTAAAGGTTTACACTGTAATGAAATATTATATTGTATTAGTATAACAAAATTATTTATATTATTTCTCAGCTCATCTGTACTGGGTTCACCCTCAGATTGACTGCAACATTATACAACATATAAAATATCCATCCATAGAATCGGAACATGTGTTGAAAGCAATTACTCTAGCACAAAAACTGCAAGTCAATAGAAAAAGATACAAGAGGTACCACACAGCAGATACTATAAGTAATTTAAAAGCTCAAATAAGCTTCAGAACATATATTAATAACTAAAAATACAAGAATATAATTATGACAACTATAATTGCAACAGAGGTAACGAGTCCAATAGAATATATTGATATACAATATCAGAATGACCTGATACAATACACAAACAAAACAATATACCAGATGAAATGAGAGACATAGCAATAGCTACGGAAAATGAAAGATACACAGAAAAAGAATGGCTCCGAATATATACAGATGGATCCCTCATCAATTAAAAAAAATGCCGGTACAAGAGTATACTGTAAACATTTTGCACAGTATCTAACTTTAGATGAAACGTCAAACCACTACGATGGAGAATTATTAGCTATAAAAGCAGCATTACAGAACATTTTATATAGACCATACATAAAACAAAAAATAGTCATCTTATCAGACTCAAAATCAGGCAGAGATGGAATAGTAAATTACAATAATAAAACAACAAGAAATATTAAAGAAATAAGAAGCCTAATTAAAACAGTTGAAACTAGAAATCATGCCACCAGCTCATGTTGGACTTTTGGGCAATGAACATGCGGATCAATTAGCAAAGAAAGGTGCAATACAACAAATAAAACCTGTAGGATAAATAGAAATAAATAAACAATTAAATAACATTAAACAACATTTCAAAAGACAGCAGAGACTTGATGAAGAAGATAAATATTAAAGATAGAGTTGATATACGAAAAATGCCAAGGAAGACTGCAGTGGCATTATTTAGGATGGCAACTGGCCACGATTGCCTCGTAGAACATCTCTACAAGATACGATGCCTACCTACACCTAAATGCACTCTCTGTGAAGAAAATGTCATCCTGAACAAACAACATCTCGCCAAATGCAAAGGTCTTTAAAGTGATAACTTACAGACTTTATATTGGGAAGTCAGAGGGAAAATGATGCAGATCAATTAATCCTCAGTGCCATTGGTGAACAACAACAAATATCCATGCTAGCAAATAATATCATATTTTCAGTAGCACAAGTGCAATACAAATAGCAATTAATAAACCAGAGTATGTTTTAGTACGAGGGTAATCCCAAAAGTAAGGTCTCCAAAGCGCTGGGATCGTAGGGAAACTGTTTGTGTGGATGTTGGCCATACTGCTTTTTTCCTTCCTCCCTCCACTCTCTTCAGAAACCACTGCACATCCCTTAGCGCCCTCAGTCTTGGCTTGGCAGCCAGTTATAATGGAGCTCCCGTTAGCCACTACCGCCAGGTGTGAAGTTCACGCAGTTATTCGCTTTTTGAGTGCAAAAGGGGTTAAACCTGTCGAAATTTATCGACAGTTGATGGAAGTGTATGGAGAGTCTTGTATGGATATCAAAAATGTCCGCAAGTGGTGCAGAGAATTTGCAAATGGTCGCACGGAAATTCATGACGAGGAAAGAAGCTGGAGACCGTCCATTTCTGACGAAACAATCGCAAAGGTTGAACAAATTGTGCTTCAAGATCGGCGGATCACTCTCGATGAGCTCTGCATTGTTGTTCCTGATATTTCTCGAAGCACTATTCATTGGACTTTGATTGAAGAGTTGAAATTTCGGAAGGTGTGCGCAAGATGGGTCCCAAGAATGCTGACAGAAGATCACAAAAGGCAACGTGCTGAAACTTCCCGCCAATTTCTTCAACGCTATGCAGATGAAAAGGACAACCTTTTGGATTCAAAAGTCACGGGTGATGAAACCTGGGCTTTTCACATCACACCTGAAACCAAACAACAATCACATGAGTGGCGGCTATCCGGTTCACCCAAGCCGCGAAAATTCAAGAGAACACAGTCTGCCGGTAAAGTCATGGCAACTGTGTTTTGAGATCGAAAGGGGATATTGTTGGTCGACTTTATGGATCCTGGGACAACAATAAATGCCGACAGGTATTGTCAGAGATTAAAAAAACTCAGACGGGCAATTCAGAACCGTAGAAGAGGAATGTTAAGCAAGGGCATAAGCCTTCTCCATGACAATGCTCGCCCCCACACTGCCCGTCAAACCATGAATCTTCTGCAACAGTTTGGATGGGAAACCATCACCCATCTACCCTATAGTCCGGACTTAGCACCCAGTGACTACCACTTGCGTCCCAAGTTGAAAGAACATTTGGCTGGAAGGTGCTTCGGTGACGACGATGAAGTGAAAAATGAGGCCCATCACTTTTTCAAGAGCATGGCAGCAAGCTGGTATGACATGGGCATACAAAAACTGCCACAGCGTCTACAAAAATGCATCGACCGAAATGGCGATTATGTGGAAAAATAGACAAATGTTAAAGCTTCAAAACTGTGTACCATTTGTTGACAATAAAAGTTTCTTTGTGTTTTAAAAAAAATTGGAGACCTTACTTTTGGGATTACCCTCGTACTCAGAAATAAGCAACTCAAGACAATAATAAATATATTCTGGACATTATAAATTTGACAATAAGCATTTTATACATAAGTGAGCAAAAACATAAGGAATACATATTTGATAATTTGCAGTTGTTCAAACTCTGGAAATGTACCTATTCCCCTTAGAATTGAATAGTCTATGTTGCTGCTTCCTTTCATCGTTTGGTACTGCAGAACCATATTAATTGTTGGTAGCTAATTAGTAATTGTGCAGTATCACAAGCAGCATGGCATGACATTTTGATAGTGTTGCTGCTGCTCAGTGGTGGTGCCAGAACTTTCAACCTTTGTGGGAGGGAAAGGAAAAAATTAAATTGAGTTTTATTTGTGGACGCTCTTTAACTGCTGTGATCCTTAGCGTCCAAGGGTGTGAAAGACCGGTAATTTTGCTCAAAGGTTTCTTTATTTGACTTAAGGTTCTTTTGCATGTTGTAAATATATGACACGGGACCACCTGCTTTACTGCCTTCTGAAGGAAGCCATTGTAAGGATTTTTATGCCCGAAAAAATCCATCACCCTCCACGGGTTTGAACCCGCGACTTCAAGAACTAGAGGCTAGCATGGTAACCGCTATACCATGAAGGACAACGGGAGGGGGAGGAGCACTTTAGGTTGGACAGAAAAATAAGGGGGACAGCGTTACAGGAAGTGGACACTATATTAGTTTTTGGATAAAGATGCTTTTGTAGCACTGGGAGCTTTGGAACAAATTAATGCATTCTTTGTCATTTATATGCTTCGCACAGTATCACAGTACAGATTTTATGTGTACACTTCTGGAACTTTTAATTGGAGGCATATTAGAAGCATATTTGCTACTTACAAGGTTCACACACAGTTTAGCGAATGATTTCAGTTTTAGAAGTATTGCAATTGATAGTAAGGTTTGTTCAAATTCCACAAGACCGCTCTGCAGTTTTATCTTTGTTGCATCAGCTGCGGTATCTGACTTAGAAGGTTAAATTTCCACTGTTGCGAAATCAAAGGCTTGCCAGTGATTGTTGTGGACAAATAAATCTGTTTATGACAGGTGGTCGGCAAAGGGCTGTCGGTAAAATTCTGGGAAAGTCAGAGAATCTTAACTTTCTATTTCTGTTATCCCTCCCCTCCCCCTCCATTTTCTTACTTCAATCCTGATTCCTGAAGCAAAACTAAGGATCATAAAATCGAAAAACTTGGATGTCTACTCAAGACCATTAAAACATGCATTTAAACTGAAAATAATGTATATTATATGCTAAAAATATATATATATATATATATATATATATATATATATGCATTATGCATGTTTTTATCCCTAAAAAGATCAAAATATGCAAATATGCATGGAAAAAGTACACATATTTGGAATCTAAGTAATGAAATGGATAATTACTAAGTTTGAGCTATATCCAATGATACTATGAAAACATGCATTTACATGGAATTCTCGTCTTTATTCCCTTGTTAATGTTGAATTAAACTCTATTAAAATTATATAGTACACGAAAATTAAAAATGTTACCCCGCTGAAATTTAATCCACCTATAGTGAAGTCAAAATCGGTTTATTACCTCTGTTACAATAATAAATAACAAGATAGCCATGACAGTCACCATCCATTTTATTTCATAGGAATGTTTTATCTGCCTCATAACCATTTTTTTTACATCCTTCACTTTATGTAGGAATGGTTACATTTATTTTGCAACTTTAAACATTTTATAAAATGCCAAATGACACTACAAGAAGCCCAGTAAAGCACAAGATACTTTTCACTGAGCCTGTTAACTCTTCCTCCTAAATCTTCATTCATTTTCTAACTAGGAGAACTCGACTGTAAGTATAATAATGTTCTGTTTGTAGAAACTGGATGCTCAATAAAGACTTAATCTTGGAAAATCATAACAATATCACATCATTATTATACATTATTTTAAATAATTACTGTCATATATTTTAAATAGCCTATAATTATGCATTTGATATATTACTTTCTCTATTACGTATACTAAGTAGGGAAAGTATTGCATTCCAAAAAATTTGATACACCAGAAATACATGTTTTGAGGCCTCTGAATCCAAAAAGAGTATTTTTGGAAATATGTCCGTGTGTGTGTCTGTCTGTCTGAACAGCATAACTCAGAAATGAACAGTCGGATAAACACCAAACTTGGTATTTAGTTTCAGTATCTTCCAGAGATGCGACACGAAGGTTTTTAAAGAATATACCCCCACCCCAGATTACCCTTTACATGGAACATTTTTCGAAAATTTTAATTTTCTCAAAAATGGTTCTAACGATTTTGATTAAAATATATATTTAAGATACTTTCATGACAAATAAAATGTATATCTTAAATTTTCTGGGAATTTCTCCAAAAGTATTCTTCATTGTGAACGACTTTTGCCTAACTGGTAAACCATAAGAGATACACAAAATTTTACTACACAAAAATGTAAATTGCGTTAAAATACACAATTTATGTTGTATACATTTTTTGTTGTTAAGTGAACCATTTTCAAGATATTGCTTGTTATTCCCTTAACTTTTCCATTAATTATACTTTTTCTTAAATGGAGATTCGTTAATCTTTTTTTTTGTCCTAGTAATGCAAAGAGAATGGAATACTCCACATAGCAACCAGCTCTTAAAATATTTGACTATCGCTTAAAACCTATCAATTCCCCTTGCATCTACAAGAAAATTAGCAATAAGATTAACATCTCAATATCTTGATTAACATGAAGCATACGGAAAATAAGCGTTTGTAAAAATAGTTTGTACAAGAGTAGAGAAAGTCATATGAGTGTAACACATCAGATTTTTTTCTTCCTCATCTGGAGGCCATGCTTTTGGGAAAAGACAGGGAGATTGTGATCTGCCATGGTTTATTTCTTTGATATGTGTGTTTCCTGCAGTACCGAAAATTATCATTCTTCTGCTGCACTTGTAGTGAAAACTGTAAGGATTAGATCATACAATTTTTTTCACTTCACTGATGCACCAGGCTACATATTTTCCCACCAAACTGAAATGCCAAATTTTATAAAACTATACTTAGAAGAAGCTCATTGTTCATTTTCACGTGGTTGAAATGTATAGACAGTTTTCAGCCACAAGCTCAAATGTGTATTTTCTGTGAATGACCTAGAATAAGCCTGTAATTGAACAGTATACAGCAAAATTAAGAATTTCTGTTTATCAGGTTTTGAAAATTTTGTTTTTTTACAGGATCGTTCAAAATATCCATAAACTGAAAGACACGGTAACATCCTTTGCTGTAACATCTTCAATTGCTACGTACACCATTGCTGCTGTAATAAATGTTTCCATGTAAAGCCAGAATTCCTTGAAATTTTCTGCATTGCATAAAATGATCAAACTTCTTTTTGCAGTTGCCCACATAACCCAATTTTGTTCTGTGTAATACTAAACAAAACATCAACTTTGGGCAGAGTTTAGTAAAAATTTGAGTTCTTAGCTCTGAAGATTGTACAAAAATCAATTTGCAAAAGCTGATATTTCAGCATCCCACTCATTACTATCTTCCATCATTGAATAGAAAATATCGAAGGCTCAGACTTGAAAATTAATTTAATTTCCATCTTTCTGCTGCAGTAATTGCATTGGGTATTTGAAGCAGTTGGTGGACACTGATTAACTTGCTGATCTAAGACTTTTAGTTCTCTTTGAAGGCATGCTGAAAATGCTGAGAGCTGAAATTGTTTCCAAAATACATCTTGCCTAGTGAAACTACTAATGGATTTCAATGCGCCAGAAACAGCTTAGGGATACCTTCATTTCACATGTCAAGCAATAATTAGCTAATGTTAATTCACTCCACTTACCTTGGTCCTTCCTTCATTGTAAAATTTCTTGGTGGAAGTGTTACCCATGTTACAGCAGCACAGTTTTTGGTGAGGAAGTCCAGTTGAGAATGTAAGAAGTTTACCTTTAAGGATATGTTAAACCTGGTCTCTCATAGCTCTGCAGATATTCCAGTATATCCTTATAGTTAACTGTCTTTGTACTTCAAATGAAGTTGATGGGAATTTTAACCAAGAAATTCCACTAATTTCTAGCCAGCTATATAATTGAAATGTTCATCCTTGAACAGTTTGTATATTTGCAGGCCAACAAAAACGCACTCCCTTATATTGGCTTCACTGAGATGAAATTTCTGACTACAAAAATGCTTCCCCAGCATTATCTATGACCTTAAGAAACTGTTTCATGAGGCCCAGTCACTTTATTACTTGCTATACACAAATTAAAATAAACCGAAGCACTTTTAAAAAATTGTTTTGTCATGTCTGTAACCACACATGCTACGTACACAGCTGGCATTTGCAGACAGATGCTATGTATGCCTCTCCTATTCCCTGTAGCTATGGAACCACACTAAAAGCAATATATGAAGCATGTTTCCTAAGGCCACTTCAGGAAGGCCAAAATGGATGCTTATCATTAACTGATACTGATGCTTCCCTTATCTTGCAACAAGAGCTGAGTGGAAATTTTCATAATCAGCATGATCAACCACTGCTTTTGTCAAAGATCCATTTTTATTGTTGCCTAGTATAATTGCTCAAATGAGCCTGGAATCCAAAGGTTTGAATGTTGCCTGAATTGTGTCTTTTCAGGATGAAAAGAAATCTGATATGTTGTATTCACATTACTTTCTCTACTCTTCTACAAACTACTCTTACAAAAGCTTATTGTTCTGTTTACTTCTTGTTAATCAAGAGATAACTATCATTACACATTCATTGTAGCTATAAGAGGGTATAGTAGGCTAAAACAGTAGTAAGATTTTTAAAAAGTAGATCACTGTGTGATGGTTTTGAAATCCCATTCTCCTTGCATGACCACAAGAAAAAACAAGTGGCAACCAACCACTTGAAAAAAATATTAAGTATTTGAAAATCAAACGAGTAACAAAGAAGTCTTGGAAATGGTTAACACCACAAAACATTTGACATAAATTGTGTCCTTTAACCAGTTCTAAGTTTTTGTGTAGCAAGTCTCTCTCTCTCCCCCCTCCCTCTTTCTCTCTCTCAGTCATACGAAAGCCATTCAGAACGAAGAAAACAAAATAGGCTATTCCCAGAAAATTCAAGATACATATTTAATTTGTCATGAAAATATCTTAAACATATATTTTAATCGAAATCATTACAACCACTTTTGAGGGGGAGGGGAAATTTTCCTTATAAAGGATAGTTTGGGGTGGGGGATTTTCTTGAACATTTTTGTTGCTTTCTTGGAAGATAATGAACTTAAATACCTAGTTTCATATTTAACTGCACTTCATTTCTGAGTTATGCTGGTCACACAGAGAGACTTTTCTAAAAATGTTTCTTTGGATTTGGGGAGCTTCAAAATGTGTATTTCCAGTAGAATCTCAAAATCAAATTTTTAGCATGAATGGAATACTTCCTCTGCTTATTGTAGGTAAGTAGTGGAGAAAGTCAAAAGCCTTACCTAGGCAATCCATGGTCTCCTAGGCTAAAACTCTTCCCATTACACCTTGGAGGTGAGTAACATGTATCTAATAATTAGGGACCCCGACTTATCGCAAGTAGTTAATTCGCGAAATTGGCCGAAAATTAACAATAAGGAAAACCTTTAATCAATTATTTTTAAATTCCACATATATATCCATTCTGAGTCGCGAAATAAAGCGACATTAGTTCTATATCGCGAAAACGCGAAATAACACCGTTATGAAAAAAAATGTGCAAAAAGACCCGAAATGTTTCTCTCTCTCTCTCTCTTTTTTTTTTTTTTTTTGGCGTTTGTCTCTCCTTTTCACATAAACAATCAGATATTTGGCTTATCAATCATTTACAGATACGTGTATTGTCATTCGCTACAGCCATGCTGCACGGCACAGAACACCAAACTGCACTGTGATTTAACCAGAGCTTCGGCAAACATCGGTACTGCTTTGACTACCCCGTCCCCTTCACTCTTCACCTATCGCTTGCACAACAAAAGGAATGCCATGTTTATCGGAACTCGGCAACACCGCATCAGTGACGGATTTCTCATTTCACTCAAATTATTCTTTGGATTTAAATGACAATACTACCTGAAATTCTTCTCTAATGCCTTATTTTAATGATTCGTGCTTGCATCGCCCCATTTCATGCCGGCTGGAAAAGACTCGTAAAAGTATCGTTAAGTAATGCATGAATTTCTAAGTTTGGTTCAAGTCAATTCTGACAGTAGACAGCCTCTTCTACCAATCACTGTCTCCGTTTCCTGTACCCCTTGCATGAAAATTGTTGCTGTCTCACGACGTTGCCATAATGTGAACGCATGTCTAGGTATATTTTGTGTCCGCTATACTGAAAGATTTGTTTGGAGTCAAGTTATATTCTTTAAATTATGTTACTATTTAGCGCAAGGAGTCTGTTTACCTTCTGCTCTGAAAAAGAAAAGGAATTATGCCGATGGAGCCACGTTTCAAATTAAGCTAGCGCATGCACAATTCAGCTGACGGTGGAGTTGGCAACGTGCCATTCGCGGGCCGTACAGATAGCATGTGCAAGACGTTGCCAGGTCAGTTTAGTTTTGTGGCACGCGGGAATTCAAACCGATTCCACAGTAGTATTTCAATGCGGTCTCAAAATATAATAAACTGCCAGGCATCTTTCCTTCTTGAACACTGCAAAGACACCATTTGCCTTATTGAAGGGCTTGAGGGATCTAAATATCCATTTGTTCATAAACTATATAGCAAACTTAAAGATATATCAAATGGCTTCACAATAGTAGCTGAGGGCTCATTTGGAGAGAAAACTTCAAGTCTTCTTCAGAGACTGCCAACCCTCAAGAAGTCTTATGTTATCAGTCAGTTCAAGCAATTGGGCATAAAGTCAGTTACCAAGCTGAATTCCTTAATGTCAGCTGATCCAGCTGATGATGATATTCATTCTGCAGGTAAATTGTTTGATGTACGAAAAATAGTATCAAATGAGGCATCTACTGATATAACTATAGAAAAAACAAGAAGAATGTTACCTTTTCTGCGAAACTTGCCAGAGAAGACATTCAAGGAGAGATATGCTGCTCTGAAGAACATAGTGTGTGAGAAATTAGATGATGCTGCTGAAGTGAACATACTGGATTTACTTTCTGGACTTCAATGTGATCACTTGTGTTTCAGTGAGAAGTGTATGAAACTAGTGTGGGTACCCATGTCCAATGTGCATATGGGAACATCATGACAAACTTATGAACAAATCTTAAGCCAGAGAACACCGAACTTATGGTGGCTTTGTCTCTAACAAAGTAAATCAGTCGAAATGTATACTATGTAAATATTTTCATGCTCCTCTTTTTTAAGTTACATGTAAGGTGCCCTTTGTTCCACAGTAAAATAGTTTAAACTGTGTTTTTGTTTTTTCCCTTTTTTTTGCACGAGATAACACCGTTAAGCAGTTTTATTTACCGCTCAAAACACCGCTCACTATAATATTTTTACACTGATATTACATTATTTTATTTACCGACAATCTGGGGTCTCTACTAATAATCCTGATTCTGGCAGCTTGCTTGTGGATATTTCATCTTGCAGTTTTCAAGCTCTATTAAATAAATCAGTATTAATTACCTAAATTCTTAAGTATTTGGATGGTATGTGCTACTTAAGGAGAAATCATTCCTTAATTTAGATTGCACTGGAGCATTTCTCTATTTGGAAGACAGTCATTTGGATGACCAGTAACAAGGAATGCTCTGAATCACCGTGTTCAGTGGCTATTATTAAAAATACTGAGACTCTTCAAATGTATTCAAGAAGTCTGTATATTAATAGAAAATAGTGTTATGAAGTACTTTAATGCACTAATGCAAATATTCATTGGTTATTCGAATTCCCAGTTTATGAACACTGTTCATCTCAATTCAGATAATGAAAGCTCTATTGCAGGCCTGCCAAAACTGTCTTCAATCCCAATAACCAAGAATGTGTAATATGCATTACATTGCCTGGTAACACTTAGCAAGACTTCTTGCCACATCTCTTTTACTGTATTAACACATGATTAAGCATGCTTAACTTTTGCATTTTATTTTGGTTCATTGAAACTCCAGAAAGTTATGTTAGTGTTTTGGATCTGGGTCAGCTTAGGGATGCACCCAGAGTAGTCTGTTATTTTATTTAATTGTAGTTTTTGCTCTGTAGTAAATATAGCATTGATAAAAGCTCTGAAATTTGAAATATTTACTTTCATGCTAAGTTTTTAGAAGTGATCATAAATAGTGAAACTTTTTAGTATAATGATTGGGTTGATAGCACTTTAATTTCCTTACTAAGTTGAAAAACCAAGAGAAACCTACAAATCATACTGAAGGAACACTTAAAAAATTTAAAACTTAAGCAAATAGACAAATCTACAGTAGCTCATCATTTTTGAGCCAACGCGACACTGTGGTGAACAGAACACGATATAAAATGGGAAAAAATCTCAAATCACCAAAAAAATGCGGAGTAATGAATTTTGAAATTCTGCGTATAGGTGATAGTGAAGTTTTCCACTAGACAGCTACACTATGTGATCAAAAGTAACTGGACACCCCCACAAACATACGTTTTTCATCTTAAGTGCATTGTGTTGCCACCTACTGCCTGGTACTCATTATCCACGACCTCAGTAGTCATTAGACATTGTGAAACAGCAGAATGGGATGCTCCGTGTAACTCACAGACTTTGAACGTGGTCAGGTGATTGGGTGTCACTTGTGTCAGAAGTCTGTACGCGAGATTTCCACACTCTTAAACATCCCTAGGTCCACTGTTTCTGATGTGATAGTGAAGTGGAAACGTGAAGGGACATGTACAGCACAAAAGCGTACCGGCTGACCTCGACTGTTGGCTGACAGAGACCGCCGACATTTGAAGAGAGTCGTAAAAAGTAATAGGCAGACATCTATCCAGACCATCACACAGGAATTCCAAACTGCATCAGGATCCACTCCAAGTACTATGACAGTTAGGTGTGAGGTGAGAAACCTTGGATTCCATGGTTGAGCGGCTGCTCATAAGCCACACATCACGCAGGAAAATGCCAAACGATGCCTCGCTTGGTGTAAGGAGCATCAACATTATGCAATTGAACAGTGGCAAAACATTGTGTGGAGTGACGAATCATGGTTGTGGCAATCCGATGGCAGGGTGTGGGTATGGCAAATGCCCGGTGAATGTCATCTGCCAGCGTGTGTAGTGCCAACATGAAATTCGGAGGTGATGGTGTTATGGTGTGGTCGTGTGTTTCCTGGAGGGGGCTTGCACCTCTTTGCGTGGTGTGATCACAACGCAGACCTACATTGATATTTTAAGCACCTTCTTGCTTCCCACTGTTGAAGAGCAATTCAGGGATGGCGATTGCATCTTTCAACACGATCGAGCACCGTTCATACTGCACGGCCTGGCGGAGTGGTTACACAACAATAACATCCCTGTAATGGACTGGCCTGCACAGAGTCCTGACTTGAATCCTATAGAACACCTTTGGGATGTTTTGGAACGCCGACTTTGTGCCAGGCCTCACCGACCTACATCGATACCTCTCCTCAGTTCCGCACTCCGTGAAGAATGGGCTGCCATTCCCCAAAAAACCTTCCAGCACCTGATTGAAAGTATGCCTGCGAGAGTGAAGGCTGTTATCAATGCTAAGGGTGGGCCAACACCATATTGACTTCCAGCATTACCGATAGAGGCCGCCACGAACTAGTACGTCATTTTCAACCAGGTGTCCGGATACTTTTGATCACGTAGTGTATATGGCAGTGCACCTGATACTAAACTCCCTTCCAGATGCCAGTGGACACACAGATGAGTATGAACATACAGTGGACATGAGACGAGTCTTTGTCTTTGAAACATGTTCTAACTGAAAACTTAGTAAGTGAAACTAAAGTGTCATCAATCCACTCACAATTTATTTATACCTCTCGTGCTAAAGCTTTTTAAGAATTAGTGTGCTTTAGCTTTAGAAGAGAGTTAATGCCAGACACAGTTAAATAATATTGGTTGTATTACAGAGGTTCACGAGAATGTCTTAAAGAACCAGTTTCATCAGGCTATCAACCACATATTTATCGCTGGACACTTGGATTGCCACTTGCATTATTGGGATTTGGTTGGATGGCTTACACTGTGAGGAAACATTATTGGATAATTGGTGTGGGCCATGTGGCTTAAAGGTATTATTATTGTTATTACTTCTATTGATTTAAGTATTACAATCAAATATTTCAATTAATTTAAGCAGTATTATTTCAATTAATGTTCTTGCTTCCATATTGGGTCAGAAAGATTACTGGAGACCTGGTTGCCATGGCATTTGGAAAATTCACATTTGCACTAAAATTTTTCCCTGATTCACAAATTTTGAGACATAATTGACTTAAGCATTTATATCTAATGCATATACGGTGTGGAAGGAAATGGCTGACAGTTGTTACAAACATTCCCTCTTCAGTCTGCAGTTCGTTTTGAAGTACTTGCTCAATCAGTTGCCAGTGCACCATTTTGCTGCTGCAGTATTTTCGTTCTTAAACTTGAGGCATTGTTCACAAAATACCAAAAACCACTGTAACAATTTAATTTGCACACTGAAGAGACAAATATTAAAAAAGAAATTAGTTCCGTTAATATTGTGGAATTCCAGCGTCAATGAAAGCTTCATAAGAAGAGGTAGATTCTGTATCAGAAAAATCAAGAGTGCTTTTGGGGGTGAGTACCAATTTGTTTTTTAATATGCAGATCCTAAATTTTTTTAAAACAGTGAAGTGTTAAATGGCTGCTAGTCCAGGAAGAAGATAGCATTAGAGGCCAACTGACAGCATGTTTTGAAACATATAAACTGCAGGCAATATATTTTTATTAGCAATAGTGTCTTAAGAAGTTACCCTTCCGGCTGCATGTAGATTGATTATATGCATTTTCGTTTACTTATTTGCCACTGCTGCAGACCTTTATCATTAATGACTTGCCTCTGGTATATACCTGAAATGAAAAATAAATTTGTTCTTCGTAAAGGAATTTAATTTCCCAAAATCTCTATCAGTGTTTAGGCATCTATCCTACTTGGTCACCAAATATTTTATACCTTGTTCATATAAGTCTTTTGGCTGCTGTTGGCTCTACTGCTGCCTACCTTGATCATGTCACCATCAATTGCAAATTGACTTCTTCCCAGGTCAGCATTGAGCCTGTCAAAACTCTGGAAGTTCCAAGGTAACAAATGCTGTCTCTGATGAGGATGTTTTAGCAGTTCCCAATGTGTTTATGGTGTGGCAAGCCATGAGTGATCAAGCATTTTAGTGCAACAAAATTATACTTTCAAACGTCCAGGTTGAACATTTTTGACAGCACAATGCAATCGGTGCAGATCTTTAGTATAAAATCTGACCGCTAACACGGGGTAGCATGACACAGCACAGCAGACTGTGCACCCTCTGTCTTCACTTCTTAAATCTTTATTCCTGTAAACCTGTACATAAAATATATCAAAATTAACTCTTTCATCTCATAGTAAATATTGAAAATGAGGATCAATTATTCCTTCAGTCACTGATGACAGAAACCACATGCAGTAATGCTCACATGTTATGGGATCACCTGATTTAAATTATAAGCATGCGTCCATTGATAAGGTTTGTGTTTTAACAATTTTGCTGCTGTTTGTGTAGAAGTCACTGAAACCCCAACTTGTGCTAACTTTGGTAGTGATTTTTGTGGCAAATGTTCAAGATTTTCACCAATTTTGTTTAATGTTTCTTCTGTTAACTGTACGTCTTTGCAGTGTTTCTTGTTTTGCACTGAACCAGTAGTCTCAAATTTATTCACAAGATTGTGAATTGAAGTTCTAGAAGGAGGCAGTTGTGTAGGAAACTTCAGGATGAATTCTTCACAAATTCGACGAGCTGATTCATATTTAAAATAACATTTACTTCCAAATATTGTTGTTCTAAAGATAACTGTCTTCCCATCTTCGCAAATGAAAGAGGACTACTGACGCTAATGACTATGTGGTAACTGAAGGACAGAAAGGACTGTCATGAGTGCAGGTTGTGCAGAGCTGGCATTGGCTCTGATGCACAACTCCATGCAAGTGGTCAGGTTTTATACTGAAGACCGAGTATTTAGGATTTTGGAGTATTTAATGAAGGTGACAGATTCTCCCTTCCCCATGAAGTGGCAGAAAAGGATCCTGTCTGACCACAGCATGAGCCTCACCTTGCCTACAGCGATGTGTTGCACTTGCAGTGTATGCTATGTCACTTGCCTGTGATTCATAGTGCTTGTATTATATTTCATCCATTCACCATACAGTTCAAGAAAGCCACCTTCTCTATTCTTGGCACATCAGATATTCAAATTCAATCCCATTCTGGGTTGTTTTTACAATTGTGAGACATTTTTGTACACATTTTATGGTATTTTAACCATTTGTGGGTTATCGAGTATGTGGATCTATGACTGATACTCAAGTTCTGAGCTACTTTGTTGTTCATTGTATACCTGAAACTTTCTCAGATGAGATATTCTGCTGCAACAGTAATTTCTTCCATAAGGATTGTATTATGTCACAACTGTGACATGCTGTTGTCCATGTATACCTTCTTCATATGGTCATGAATCTGAATTGTGAAACATCTTTGGCGGTTAGAAATGGCACCACACTATGCTGCAGGAACTTGAATGCTCCCGTTACTGTGAACGTCATCACTTCCTGTGCATACAAGTTGACTAGCTTCATACAGTACAGTGCATTACTTGATTTTTGGCAGCTAATTTCTCATTTTCATTTGACTCACCCAACAGTACCCACCACTGTGTGTTTGTACTTGTGAAATTCACTGTTTTAGTCCCAACATGTTTTATGTTGTAATCAAAGTTAATTACATTTTGTATGATCAAATTATATACTTAATTTTTTGCTTTCCTGTTCCTTTCTCCCTCCATTGTTTTTGCTGCTCAAATATATGATCTGGATTAAAAGTATTAATGACATGCAGCTCAAATTTTTCACATATTTCCACAACTGCCTGGGAATGAGAGTATAAATGATTACCAAAGATATTATCGAATGTTAGGTATATTAGCTGGCTTATGGATCCATGAGAAATATGTTCTGTTGTACATGTTTAATAACATTGCCTTTTATTTCTTTGTATAAAATAATATAACATTTTCGTAATTGTTTAATAATGAAAACCCTGTGAATTGTCATTTTTATTGTGTGTTAATTTTATCTGAAGTTTTCTTTTTCATTTATTTGCAGGTAAAAGAGGTCATTTGATATTGATTGGCACTATGAAGTCTATGTTCATGCAAAACAAAGGAGTAATTCTCTACATTTTTTTAGCTTTCTCAAAAGAAAAAAAAAATACCTAGTCATTGATGTATTATGAGATTTCTATGTTTCACTGAAATGACTGACTAAACGCAACTTATTCTCTTATTGATTAGTGTACATTACAAAGTTTATACTCTAAATATTAATTTATCATTGTATTCTTAATGGAGTGTATTTTTATATGAAAAGATTAAAGAAATTTAAACAATACTTTTTTTCCTTTTGTATTATTACATCCCTTCCTCAAGATAAAACATCTGATGTGTTACATTTACATGACTTTCTCTACCCTCTCTTGCTTATTAGTGGGTATACAAATTGTTCTTACTAAAGCTGATTTTTTTGTCTACTTCATTTTTATCCAAATAAACTTTTACAGAAATAGCTACATTAGAAATTTACAATACAAGGGAACAGCTATAGTCAAATGTTTAAGAACTGGATGCTATACGCTGCCATAAAATTCTGTATTGTTTCCCGCAATCCTGAGAAACAATTCAATGTTGAAAGGACTTTAATATCTTGGAAACAGCTGATGTCATAAAAAAAAGGTTATTTGAAATAAATTGTAGGTTTTAAAAAGATCTACATTTCTTGCGTAGTATGTTTTCCTCTATTGTTTAACGTTTACTAATTATACAAGATTCCATCTCAATGAAGTAGACTTCAAGGCTGTTCCCAGAAAATTCAAGGTATGCATTTTATTTGTCTTGTAAGTATCATTATTGGTATTTTAATAAAAATTGTAGAGCCATTTTTTAGAAAATAAAAAATGTAAAAAAAAAAATGTTCCATGTAAAGGATAATTTAGGGTGGGGAAATTTTCTTGAAAATCTTCATGTTGCATCTTTAGAAGATACTAAACTTAAATAACAAGTTTGGTGTTTATCTGACTTTAGTTTTGAGCTATGCTGTTCACAGATGCATAGAGAGTCCTTTTTCTAAAAATGCTTTCTTTGGATTCAGGGTGCCTCAAAACATGTATTTATGGTGAAATCTTGGTATCACATTTTTGAATGGAATGCAATACTTCTACCTACTATGTTCGTGATAGAGAAAGCAAAAATACATTTGGTATTTTATGTAATATTTTTCACCAAGGTGATTGTTTTAACACGTAATATGACAAGAAAAGATCTGGTTAAAGTCTATGTGACCTCTGTCATCATTTGCTCCCATATCTGTTCTACAAATTATTCATGTTAAATGGTATTTTTCCATCTATTGCATATTAACCTCTAAATGCCTGAATTAAGTTCATTTTGAAGAAACAAACTAAAATACATATTATTAGGTATTATATTACTGGGTAAGTTTGATCATACCTAACATTAGACATTACTTTGTGTCTCAAACTTCCAATTTGTAGAATTGTATGTGTTACTAATAACCAACTTGATTGTGTGGTTTTATTAAGCTTTATCTTAGTTCAGTTACAGAATGTGAATGACCCACTCAGCATATTTGGATACATTATGAGATTTAGGCTTTGTTGGACTGCTGCCCCCCTCCCCGCTACAGTTTAGAAAAATAAATAAAGCAATATGAATTTGTTATGACCCACCATGCATAAATAACCATGGTGTTAAAATGCATGATGGACCAAAGAAAGAAAAAATAGCAACTCAAAGTAATGTATTAAAAATTGTAAGAATTTTGTATAGCATTATGGAAATAAATATATACATACTACCATACAGTTTGCTCATCACATTTCTGGATTTAAAGATTAAGAGATCTAGATTCAAGATTTAAATGCTGCTTGCACTTGCCAGCTGTCACAGAGATTTCAAGTATATAGGCTTTCAAAAAGAAATGCATTTAGTACTATGTGAATTCGTGATGTTATGAATTAAGGGATTAATCATAATAAATATTTGCCAAAAGTAATTCTAGGTGATACACATTTCTTTTGTGAGTATACAGAAAGCTGAGACAACTTTCAGCTTTTAAAAAAGCAAATCAATGTACAGTAGAATCCCAATTAACTGTAACAATGGAGGTGGTGGGGCTGACACTTAACCAAAAATGAGAATAATCCATCTTAATATAAAAAGTAGGTTAAACGAGAAATTACACACAAAAAAGTCTAAACACTGAGTCCTGTGTTACATTTCTTGTATGTTTAGAAAAATGCATTAAAGGTGATTGTGTCCGTGGGGAAGATCTGCATGGTAAGTGGTAACAGACTTGTTATGTAAAACCAATACAAGTGCATGTACTTATTCGCACCAGTTTTGCAGTACATTATGATCACTTTGTGATTTGAATTAAAATTTAAGTAATACACAGCTGAAGGCATCAGAACAACCTTTTGACTAGAGTATGTGTTCCTTTGGTATTCAATTCATAACCTTGTTGCTGTGCTCACATGGGAGTGAAGTAAAAAAGATTTCTATTACATTATTTTTAAAGTACTTAATTTAAGAATTTTTGGAATACTGAAGTCATCTATGCATATATGTACAACATACTCAAACTACTATGATGGTTAATCATGGTTTTATTCTATCTGTTGTCTGCTTCATAGGTAAAGTACACACTTTGCACATAGGCATCAGGATTTAAATCTTGCTATTAACTCTTAAAAGAATGCTAAGAAAGTGAAGCCACACTGAAGTTCTTCAGGCTTTGATATATCCTGTGAAGAATACTGACATGCCAACCTAGTACTAGTAAGAGAATGGATCAGGTATATCCATCAACACTGTCATATGCTGGCAGCTTCTAGAATCTTCTGGTTACATTCACTAGGCTTTCTCTATTGATTGGTATATGGTAGAACAGTTCTTGTTTGCACAAAGCTTAGCTGCTTTTCTACATTGCAGCAACTGGTAAACTATGAAGTTTAAAGGTTAATATATTGTTTAAAAAAATTCAAAATTTACTTTATGCATCTTTACCATATTAATGCTTTGCATATGTTATTTTAAAAGTTATTATCTGTTTATCAGAATCGTTTTTCTACAAACTGCCATAAAATACATATATGCTACAAAATACTAAACAGAATGCTAAAACTCTCCACCCCTAGTAATAATCTTAAAACATCTAATGAGATATAAAGAAATGCGGATAGCAAATAAAATAATTATTAAATAAGAGAGAAAAGTAAAAGTTAACCTATTAGTTGGATTGACGACTTCGTTAATGGGAGGGAGGGATGGCACTGCAACCTTTGCAGATCAATTGTGCATTCCCCAGTCTTATCATCGTCGATTGCAGCGGGTAACAGTTGCTGGGCTCTATTTGTAGCGGGAAATCGTCGGTCCTTGGGTTGATGCTATCTGCTGCAGTGTTGTTCCTCAGCTATGGATGCTCGTCGGCTGTTGAGTTTACCATTCCTAACTTTTCCCTATATGTATCTAACTCTCGATTCTCAGGTTATCGTTGGTGAGGCAAATTAAAATTAAACTGCATTTCCCTTAGTCAGTATAGTTTATTCACAATTTAAATATTTAGGGGTGCTAGCTTTTCCCATTACTTTAATCCCACCACTTTAAATAAGTCAGGAGCCTAACTATCTGCACACGTACTCCCACCCTTATGCACATACACATGCATCCGTCGCTAAGAGCGTAACACTTCGTGTCGATGTGAATTCTAGAAGATAGAGAGAGAGAGTGGGCTCTGGGGCCTTGTTTGCTCTTATATACCTGAGCCTAGTGACGCTCACCTCTGCGTTTAAAAATGTAACGATGTTTCTCATTGGTCCTCAGACTGCGTTGCCTTAACATGTATGAAAATATGTTACTCCAAATTTGTGCGCTTACTCGTAACCCTGGCGCGTTTGAAGCAGGTTCCGTATCTCCGTCTCTTTCTTTTCTCTATGTGTCTCTTTCTATTTCTCCTGACCATTACCGGTTGCCTGCCCGTTGGCTTGGTAAAAGGTGTGCTCTACTTAGAATTATGTTTTACCTGGAATTTGTTAGCTCGCCCGTTTCTTACAATTTGCTCTGTACAAATGTTGTATGTTGAATATTTTAACATGTTTCTTGGTGAATTATATTCTTACTGTACAATTCTTATATATGGATAGTATATCCCCTTTCATATGTATAATTCATATATATGTATGGTATATTCCCTTTCATATGTACAATTCATAAATATGTGTAGTATATCCCCTTTCATATGTGCAATTCTTATACATGCATAGTATATCCCCTTTCATATGTACAATTCATATATATATATATGTATGGTATATTCCCTTTCATATGTACAATTCATAAATATGTGCAGTATATCCCCTTTCATATGTGCAATTCTTATACATGTATAGTATATCCCCTTTCATATGTACATTTTATATATATGTATAGTATATCCCCTTACACATGTACAATTCATATATATGTATAGTATATCCCCTTTCACGATCCAGAGGTTTGATGTTCATAATGAACTGAATCAGACTGTAGACCATGATGGTTGAAAGCTTGTATTTTGGAAATTGACTCCCAAAAATTAGGGCGCTCTGGAGAGCAACTGCTGGACACTTGCACAATAAATGGGCAACTGTCTCATCTGCCTGTTGACATGGTGTACAGGCAGAATTCATTTGCTGTCTTATCCTGTGAGGGTGGCCTCTGAAGGCATGGTGTCCTATAAAAAGGACCATCACATGAGAGCTTTTCCTTGCTTAATGTATTAGTACTAATGACCTGCATTTGTCCAATCTCTGTATGAGAGCTTTGGAGTATTTGAAACCTACATATAAGTTCCAGTATTTCTCGTGTTCTCTGAGCAATCCATCTCAGATAGCCAGCTTAACCAGTTCTGATGACAGATCTAGTGCTGGTTCAGGTCCAATAAAATGTTGATCATTTCCTTTCTTAGCAGCTTCATTTGTGCTTTTATTATCCAGAATTCCCATATGCCCAACACCCACGTCAGCTAAACTGAATTGTGGGTGGGCAGCCAGTATCATGAGGGACCCTCGGTATTCTAAATCCAATTTGGACTCAAACAAGCGGATATCAAGAGGTTTGAGGCCTACCTGATTATCAAAGTGTATAAGAATCTGTCTATTATTAAGGGACTTAAAAGAATTTATTTAAAGGTGAGTCGAAATTGTTACACTAACATCACTTAAGTTTACTCACTTAACATGTTTCGGGAAACCGTTGTTCCCATCCTCAGAAGGTTAACTCGACTGGCCCGTGTTGTTGGTGTTTCCGTTTTTTGGACTGGATCCTGTGGTGGCATCTTGTGGTGGAGAAATGTACTTCCAGAGAGGATTTGGTGGCGGCAAATCAAAATTCATTAGATGTGTGTTGTGTTTTAGAATGGTGATCTTCTCCCATGCATCTAATTCGGCTGCAAATTTGGCTGGTTTGACTAATGTAATATTGGGTTTGATGTTGTGATTAGTGATCCAAAAATGGTGTGAAACTGCAGATTTGTCCATTTGTTTGTATTTAATACATCTCATGTGCTCCTTTAGCCTAGTTTCTAAGTTTCTTTTTGTCTTACCAATGTATACTTTATTGCAATCTGAACAATTGATTTTATAGATTCCAGCTTTTTTGTCTTGTGGAATGGGGTCTTTTAACTTGTTACAAAGTAATTTCTCTATGTTAAATTTGTTCTGTGGAGCTAGGCTGATGTTATGTTTCATGAAAATCTTCTTAAATTTGTGAAATGTTCCTGGGTGGTATGTGAATTTCTTGAACTTTAGTTCTTTATCTTGCTAGCTGAGATTAGTTGTGTTTCTGATGTGCATCTGTCGTTTGAATTTTGCAATTTTTTTGTCAATAGTTGCTTTGTTGTACCCATTATGTATTGCTGTGTCTACTATATGCTGGTATTCTAACTGGTATTCTTTTTTATTTAAGGGGGTATATACCAGCCTATGTGTTAGGCTGTTTAGTACTGCATGTTTGTGTGTGGTTGGATTGAAACTCTTATTTTTTATGTAATTAGTAGAGTGTGTTGGCTTCCTGTATATGCCAAAGGTTAGGTTCTTTTGTTCTCTGATGATTTTTAGGTCTAAAAATGGTAGCATGCCTTCTTTTTCTATTTCTATGGTGAATTTTATTGATTGGTTCTGTAGGTTTAGTAAGGCTAAGGAGTCTTGTATGAACCTATTAGGGACAACAGCGAAGATGTCGTCAACATATCTGTGCCAAACTTTAAACATGTATGGAAAGGAAGTTGTTATGTGTATTTCTAAGTAGCTCATAAATAAATCTGCCAAGAAGGGTGAAAGTGGGTTGCCCATGGTTAGACCAGTTGGTTGTTGATAGAACTTCTTATTGAAACTAAAACAATTTTGTGCAATGCATAAATTGGTAAGTTGTATGAGGTCTTCTATTTCTTCTTCAAGTAGGTTAGTCTGCTGTAGCCATTTCTTTAATTGACGCAGGAGTTGATCTGTAGGAACACTTGGAAATAGTGCAGTGACATCAAAGGAAACTAATCTGTCTTCTGGTTCGAGTTCCAGGGATTTTATCTTCTGTATTAAATCTTCTGAATTCCTTATGTTTTTGCTGTTGAATTTTGGTAGTGAAGAGAATCTCTGTACTAACCATTTTGCCAGTTTGTAGGTAGGAGAATCAATATTGCTGACGATTGGTCTCATCTTATTACCCGGTTTGTGTATTTTAGGTAGAGCATACATTCTTGGTAAAATGGGGTGGTCTGGTTTTAATCTAGATTTATCAGTGTCTGTTATAGTTTTGCTTTCCTGGATGGTTTGATTGAAGGCTTTTAAATGTGATTTTAATGGGTCTTCTTGAATTTGTATGTAATTTTCTTGTTGCAGCATATTTTCTACTCTGGTAATATAATCATCTTTTTGAAGTACAACTAGTTTATTTCCCTTGTCAGCTTTTGTGTATACTACTGGTTTTGATTTTAATGTTTTGATCACATGTTTGGTTGGGAAATTGTTATGTTTATCTGCTTGTATTTCTTGGAGAACTATTTCACATTCTTTTTTTATAGTGGTTTTACTATTTTCATTTAGGTTGTAAGTAGCAATCTCAATGTCTGCGACTATTTCATCGGTTGTTTTTGTGTAGCCAACACATGTTTTTAGGCCAAGGTTTAATACCGATAATTCTGCTTTGGTGAAAGTTACATTTGAAAGATTAATTACGTCAGAGTATGGCGTCGTTTTTTCATTTTTTAGGTTAGGTTTATATGAATGTTGCTTCCGGCGTAGTATGTCTAGTTTTTTCTTTAATTTCAGCGTTTTTGTTTTCATCCTGTAGCTAAGAATAGTGAGGAATTTTGATTGCATGTTTTGCCAAAGTGGATAGCCGAGTGTGTCCGTTAATTTAAGGTGAAGAGCATATAATTCCAGTTCCAGTTTAACCTTCTGAGGATGGGAACAACGGTTTCCCGAAACATGTTAAGTGAGTAAACTTAAGTGATGTTAGTGTAACAATTTCGACTCACCTTTAAATAAATTCAATACACATCACTGTTTCTAGCTTCTTTTCATTACAATACATACGGGACTTAAAAGATATCAATCCCTTGAACTCTAGCTAGAAATATAAGAGAGTTTTTTACTTTCTCTACTACCTATAGTAAGTAGGGGAAATATTGCATTCCACTCAAAAATTCGATACCAAGATTTCACCGGAAATACATGTTTTGAGGCCTCCTGAATCCAAAAAAAAAAGTATTTTTGGAAACATGTCCATCTGTGTGTCTGTGTACAGCATAACTTGGAAACGAACAGTCGGATAAACACCAAATGTGGTATTTAGGTTCAGTATCTTCCAGAGATGCGACATGAAGGTATTCAAGAAAATCCCCCACCCCTGATTACCCTTTACATGGAACATTTTTCGAAAATTTTTATTTTCTCAAAAACGGCTCTAATGATTTTGATTAAAGTATCATATGTTTAAGACATTTTTATGGCAAATAAAATGCCTATCTTGAATTTTCTGAGAATGTCTCCAAAAGTATACTTCATTGTGAACGATTTTTGCATAACTGGTTAACCATAAGAGATAGACAAAATTTTACTACACAAAAAATGTAGATCACATTAAAATACACAATTTATGTCATATACATTTTTTTTTGTTGAGAACCATTTTCGAGATATTGCTTGTTATTCCCTTAAATTTTCCAATACTTACACTTTTTCTCAAATGGGAATTCGTTATTCATTTTTTTTGTCCTGGTAATGCAAAGAGAATGGAATACTCCACATAGCAACCAGCTCTTAAAATATTTGACTATCGTTTAAAGTCTACCAATTCCCCTTGCATCTCAAGAAAATTAGCAATAAGATTAACATCTCGATATCTCGATTAACATGACGCATATGGAGTATAAGCATTTGTAAAAATGGTTTGTACAAGAGTAGAGAAAATCATGTAAGTGTAACCACATCAGATTTATATATGTATCAGAAAGTGTAATAAATAACACAAAATGTGTCAAAGTAAGCAATTACTTTTATTAATAACTTGAGTTGCACACTTGAGATAAAATAATTAGATTTGTGTTTGACTATGGTAATTTTGAGGATTTTATCCATCCATGGATCTGTTTGTCCATCCCTCCATTTAGCAAAATTTATTACTCTATAGAACCACAAATTGCACAAATTTGCTCTGGGGTTAGGGAAGTAATTGAACTTTGGTATATACTGTGCAAATTAATAAAACAAGAGTCACCAAAGATATTTCAACTTTGCATAATATCTTTTATTTCCTGGAATGAGCCCTGTTTCCACAGAAGGTCAACAGGAACAATGTCAACATTCAGCAGATCTAGCATGTCTATCAGCAAATGCAAACAAGCCAAGTAACAAATATAATAAAACTACATAAACTCATTCATTTGGCTTGTAAACAGCTAAATCTAAAATCATGTCTGTATCCAAAATAAAAGCCAAAGGAAATAAAAAACAAAAAAAACAGGTCATTTAGAGGACAGACTGTACATAACAGAATGCAAGATGTTGCTATGAAAATCATAGATGATAATCACAAAAGACATTTCAACTACAAGTTTTGACGGATATATCCACGATTAGCAGTTAAAGAGAGTCAAAAAGAGGATATGCTGGTATCTAACCTTTAATTATCATATTTTTTTATGATGCAATTGGTATGATGATGGCTAGAATCCATTTATTACACAGCATTAGCAATGTTACTAAAGAGTGTGAGTCATGCAAAAATTATTAATAAATATAATTTATTAAGTTCTTATAAAATTGCAATATCTCTTACAAAACAAGGTTATTTTCTCATTTAGGGGTTCATGAAATACATTACAGTTATTTTAACATAAAATAATGCAATTATAGACTTTTCATTTTCATTAGTCCACTCAAGGCCATTTTTCCCCACTTTGCAACCATCCCTCCCCCATTCTACTCAGTTCCCTTCTTGCAGTAACAATAGTATTGTTGTGATTGTAGAGTATTGTAACTCTGGTCTCAAGCTTGGAGGGAGTGGGGACTGGAGGGGAAGCTGTAGAAAGAGAGATGTAGAGCAAGAGTGCAATGCGTGACCTTGACTGGGCTGGCCAAAGTGAAATGCCATAATTGGTGTTAGTGCCCCAAAAGCTTCCACAATGGGAACATAAATTTTCCTTATAAACTTTTTTTAAACTAATTTTTTTTTATTTTTCTTATGTTGAGAGAAAGGAAAAATCTTGATAAAAACGCTAAATTATATACTGAACATGTAAAATAAACACTTAAACTTGGAACAGCCTAAGCTTAGTACCTACTTTTTTGCTTTCCCCTAGCCAAAATATGTACAGATTTTCTTGGCACACTGTAAGCAGAGAGGATCATTACATTACCTGGCAGCAATATTTTGTTCTCTTCTTCAAACTTGGAGGGCGAATGGAGTATGTGTTACGAATTTCAAATTTTTATTGAATCTCTTGCAAGTCCATTTCATCCCAAATATCCAAAATTTCTCTGCTGTAATGCCTTAGCAAGCTTGAAAGATTTTTCTTTTCAACTTTGCGGCTTATTTATGGAAAAAAACTAGATTGTTTGCTAAATTCGTCTTCAGGAAGTAACTTCTTTTCGTTTCTTTGCTCTTTGGAAACTTCTGATGAACAAATGCATTTACACATCTGACACCAACAAGCATGAATAATTTTGTTATGGCCATGGTATACTTAACATCCTTTTGTTAGGTTATAGAAATCTATTATTTCATGTTTTCCAATGTCAGGATTTTGTCTCTCACAGTGGTGCATTGACAATATTAATATAACTGCTTTAGACCTTTTGGCACACATGACAGGAATTCCTTAGTATAGCCATAAGTAATTAGCCTAATTACTTAGTTGAAATTATGGAGTTAATTTCTTCTTTTCATAGTCCCAACATATGTAAGATCTCCATGCAGAAGTTCACTTACAAGTTCTATGTTATACTTTGTGACTTGTCAATTGCCTCCAACCAATCTTAGTACAGCCTGTGTTGTAATGCTGAATTTCTTTTCTTGATTAGTGAGGGATATTCCATCTCAAAGAGGCTGTAGTTTTTATTGAAAATCTGGACCGTTTCCTCAAACAATAAGACTTTAACTTAATTGTCTTTTGTTCTTGGAAGGCCATTGATGATCTTATTTTATCATAAACGTATAATTGTAATAATTTGATTTGAATATAAATAAGTACGTAGACATATATTTTATGTCATACTATTCTAAATCAATATGTAACATTTAGTTTTTACATAAAATGCAATTAAACCTTATAAATCTTTTACATGGCTACACAGAAATCCAAGCAGAGTGATAAAATTGAGAAAAAATAGAATATCAATAATAGAAAAAAAAAAAAAAAGCCTGGTGCCATACGTCGCGGCGAAAACAGCTAAACACGAACTAACAATGCGATAACTTGACACTTGAAATTCCAAACAAAAACTAAAAGATACATAGAAGCGTAAGTGCCCATCTATCGTCGACTTTAGAAAAACAGGTGAACAAGGAATAACGATAGCCGTATGCATAACAGCATGGTACCAGTTAAGGGTTAAAATCGCCATTCAGACGGAGCAAATATTATAAAAACTAACATTCCTATTATATTTTGAGTGAAAACGCGAATGAATTCAAAGTGAGTACACTGCAAAAGTATTTTTTAAGCTTGTAAATGAGACTAGTATTTTATATAACATAAAACATATTTTATATAACATAACGGGCGCTGTTTTTCGAGAACTTTGATTTTATACAATTTCCAAAATAATCAGTTTTTTAGTGTCCACAAAAATGTGCGGTTGTCTTTAACCAGCGTGTACCAACTAATCTGACAACGAGATTTCTTCGTGGTTTCTCCGAATTGGATATTTACTACCACGACAAGTTGCACTCACAGAATAAAACAAATGGAAATAGCCTGCCTCTGTGGCGTGAAGGTAGTGTATTTCCTCGCATTCAAAAGGGCCAAGTTGAAATCTCGGTTAGGTTGAGTTACCCAGAATAAGGTGATATTTGGAAAAGAAGAATATCGGGTAACTTTAAGCTCTATGACCCCGGGCTAGTTTGAGCATCACTTCACCGCACTTCATTTATTTATCGTCCGATATGGCCTACCAGGTTAAAGGACGTTAAAAAAAATGGTACCCACACTCGCACAAAAAGTAAAGACCGAAAATGGATGACATTTACAATATGAGACTAACTTTTTGTTATTAACGTAAATACGCATGCCACAGAACATATAGTGATCTGTAAATTGTTTCAGACAAGAAATATAATTGACCGAGTTTTAATAGAAAGTAGGGAATTCATATTAAGTACTTGACTTGACACAACAAGAGCGGGAAGCGGGCTTTACAAACATGTTTTACATTGCCGCCTATTGTTTTCTCACTGGCCAACAAGAGGTTACCGTTTGTGTTGAACCGTGGTGATGACTGGTAGAAAAATTTGTGCACCGAAAATGAACTTTTCATGCCTTTTCACCGTCCCTGAGTCTACGTGTACTGCTGAAGAATCATTTTCATGGAGTTCCTCATGGATGAGTTCATCAGAGCTTAGGCCTCAGACGAAACACTTAAGAACAGCACATAAATAACAGGTCGGTACTTATTCAGACGCATAGTGTATATTTGTTTTTCTTTCATTTCTTAAACCAGCCTGGCAATATGGCATATTCACAAAATCATAGCAACAGAATTAAACCTGCAGTTCCTCATAGCAGCTTTAGCCACAGACGAAATATTTTTGTCTTATGATCAGCACATAACTAACAGGTGCTTATTCTGGAGTATAATTTATATTGTTTTTCTTTTATCATTAAATTTCTTCGTGGTTTCTCCCCTCACTGGCAGCATAAATTAATACGGTCTGCTTAAGTATGCTGCATGGTATATGAATTATTTATACTGTTTTTACCTTGTAAAGAAGCTGCCCGGATAATTATAGCTATTATTATTATTATTATTATTATTATTATTATTATTATTATTATTATTATTATTATTATCATCATTATTATTGTTGTTGTTTTTGTTGTTTGGCTTTAGTTCCCTACTTACCTTATAATTAATCTAAAAATAGTAACTTAGGAAAGGAAATTGCACATAATAGTAACTTTAAGAGGAGATGTGAACACTTAGAAGAGCCCTACCCACCTTCCACGCCCATTTTAAGACCAAGAGGACTCTTGATTAAGACGGCTTCTTATACAGTAAAAGCGTCGCGTTAAGTATATCAACAAATTATCCATTTTGTTAAAACTGTGCTGCTGCCAATCCAACCGTTTTAGTGTAATCCGCGAGAATAGCGATGTTAGAGGTGGCAGACGCCAACTTTCTGGTATATCAGTTATTTTAATCCCGTTCACACACACACACACACCTTAACCTAACCTAACCTACCTTGGTTAACCTTATCACAAGATCCTAAGTTTCACAGTGGCTCGCTACGGTCTAACGGCCTCCGCTCGCCTCATACTCGTTCTGTCATTTCTATCTCGTGGTATTTGCTCAAACGTTGGCGGGCGTTCAGAGAGTTTCATTAACTACAACAGCTACAAAGCCCCACTACTGGCCGAACCGCAAAGTAATTAGCCAAGATAAGGATGGAATAATATGGATAAAATAAATTTATTATTTATATAGATTTTATCATTCGTTATTGGTAGCATTGCTTATCGTCGTCGTATATTGAGTAAGCTCAATGTCATAATTTCTTATTTATGTTATGGATATATTTTACACCAAATTTATGGATTTCGTAGCATTTTATAATTGCCTGGTTAAATTAAGTTAACACAATATTAATTCTTCGATACTAATTATGTTGATAATAATAATAATAATAATAATAATAATAATAATAATAATAATAATAATAATAATAATAATAATAATAATAATAATAATCACTTGGCATGCAGCATCAACTCGTACCCACGGGAGGACCGTCGTCTATGACGTGAACTGCCGCTCCCTTGCGTGGAACTGACATATACTACGTGATCAAAAGTATCCGGACACCTGGCTGAAAATGGCGTACAAGTTCGTGGCGCCCTCCATCGGTAATGCTGGAAGTCAATATGGTGTTGGCCCACCCTTAGCCTTGATGACAGCGTACGCTCTCGCAGGCATACTTTCAATCAGGTGCTAGAAGGTTTCTTGGGGAATGGCAGCCCATTCTCCACGAAGTGCGGAACTGAGGAGAGGTATCGATGTAGGTCGGTGAGGCCTGACACGAAGTCGGCGTTCCAAAACATCCCAAAGGTGTTTTATAGGATTCAAGTCAGGACTCTGTGCAGGCCAGTCCATTACACGGATGTTATCGTGTAACCACTCCGCCACAGTGTGAACAGGCGCTCGATCGTGTTGAAAGATGCAATCGCCATCCCCGAATTGCTCTTCAACAGTGGAAAGCAAGAAGGTGCTTAAAATATCAATGTAGGTCTGCGCTGTGATCGTGCCGCGCAAAACAATAAGGGGTGCAAGCCCCTTCCAGGAAAAACACCACCACACTATAACACCACCACCTCCGAATTTCACTGTTGGCACTACACACGCTGGCAGATGAAGTTCACCGGGCATTCGCCATACCCACACCCTGCCATCGGATCGCCACATTGTGTACCGTGATTCGTCACTCCACACAACGTTTTGCCACTGTTCAATTGTGTAATGTTGACGCTCCTTACACCAAGCGAGGCGTCGTTTGGTATTTTCCTGCGTGATGTGTGGCTTATGAGCAGACGCTCGACCATGGAATCCAAGGTTTCTCACCTCACGCCTAACTGTCATAGTACTTGGAGTGGATGCTGATGCAGTTTGGAATTCCTGTGTGATGGTCTGGATAGATGTCTGCCTATTACTTTTTACGACTCTCTTCAAATGTCGGCGGTCTCTGTCAGCCAACAGTCGAGGTCAGCCGGTACGCTTTTGTGCTGTACATGTCCCTTCACGTTTCCACTTCACTATCACATCAGAAACAGTGGACCTAGGGATGTTTAGGAGTGTGCAAATCTCGCGTACACACTTCTGACACAAGTGACACCCAATCACCTGACCACGTTCGAAGTCCGTGAGATCCACGGAGCGACCCATTCTGCTGTTTCACGATGTCTAATGACTACGGAGGTCACGGATAATGAGTACCAGGCAGTAGGTGGCAGCACAATGCACCTAAGATGAAAAACGTATGTTTGTGGGGTGTCCGGATACTTTTGATCACATAGTGTACGTCACTGAATTCATTTTTCCATTTTTTATTTTTTTGCGCGAGTGTAGTGAAGGTGATTGCGCAACCAGTCATCTGTCCAGCTTTACACTGACAATAGTTGTATGCACTTATAGAAGTTGTAGAATAGCAATCACGAGGTCGCGGGTTCAAACCCGGTGGAGAGCGATGGATTTTTTCGGGCATAAAAATCCTTAGCATGGCTTCCTTCGGAAGGGAAGTAAAGCCGGTGGTCCCATGCGTAGATTTATGGCACGTAAAAGAACCTCAAGTCTGATAAAGATACCCCTGAGCAAAATTACCGGTCTTTCAAACCCAATATAGCATGCTGTTCACAGACACAGCCATACACACGGACATTTTTTTTAAAATGCTTTTTTTTTTTTTTTTTTTTTTTTTTTCAGGGGCTTCAAACAAGCATTTCCGATTTACCTTCTCTACCTACTATATATGTGGTAGAGAAAGTAAAAAAGAGAATAGGGATTTGCAGTCGAGAGTATAAAGTATCTGAAAATTCAAATCAATAACAAGAATATCTCGGAAATGGTTAACGCCACAAACAAAAAATTGACATAAATTGTGTGCTTCGACGATCTCTCTCTCTCTTTCTCTCTCTCTCTCTCTCTCTCTCTCTCTCTCTCTCTCTCTTTGTAGTTGTACAGAAAGATTTTCTCTATCTTTTAATGGTTTACCAGTTATACAAATGTGGTTCCGAATAAAGAGGACTTGAAAGGATTTTCTCGGGAAATTCAAGATATGCATTTTATTTTTGATGCTAATAAACTTAAACATATGGTATTTTAATCAAAATTGTCATAGCCATTTTGATTAAGCATTGACGAAAATTTTTCCATGTAAAGGGTAGTTTGGGTGGGAGATTTTCTTCGAAATCTTTGTGTCGCATCCTTGGAAGGTCCTGAACTTCAATACCATATTTGGTATTTAACAAACTTTTCGTTTTTGAGTTATGGTGTTCACAGACACACACAGACACACACACACACACACACGGACATTTTTATAAAACAGTTTTTTTTTAGATTCAGGGCCCTCAAAACATGTATTAATGGTTAAATCTCAACATCGGATTGTTGTGTAGAATGTAATACTTTGTCTACTTACTGTAATATTAGGTTGCGTATGCTGTAAGTGCGTAGTAGAGTAATTAAAAAAAATCTGATGTGTTACACTCACTTGACTTTCTCTACTATTGTACAAACCATTTTTACAAACGCTTATTCTCCATATGCTTCATGTTAATCGAGATATCGAGATGTTAATCTTATTGCTAATTTTTTGTAGATGCAAGGGGAATTGCTAGGCTTTAAGCGATAGTGAAATATTTTAAGAGTTGGTTGCTATGTGGAGTATTCCATTCTCTTTGCATTACCAGGACAAAAAATAAAAATGAATAACGAATTCCCATTTGAAAAGAAGTATAGGTATCGGAAAATTTAAGGGAATAACAAGCAATATCTCGAAAATGGTTCACTCAACAAAAAAATGTATATGACATAAATTGTGTATTTTAACGCGATCTACATTTTTTGTGCAGTAACATTTTGTCTATCTCTTATGGTTTACCAGTTATGCAAAGGTCGTTCACAATGAAGAATACTTTTGGGGACATTCCCGGAAAATATTTTCGAAAAATTTTCCATGTAAAGGGTAATCTGGGTAGGAGGATGTTCTTGAAAACCGTCTTGTCGCATCTCTGGAAGATACTGAACCTAAATACCAAGTTTGGTGTTTATCCGACTGTTCGTTTTATGAATTATGCTGTTTACAGACAGACACACACACGGACATGTTTCCAAAAATACTTTTTTTTTGGATTCAGGAGGCCTCAAAACATGTATTTCCGGTGAAATCTTGGTATCGAATTTTTGGGTGGAATGCAATACTTTCCCTACTTACTATACGTAGTAGATTAAGTAATAGTTACAAACACTCTGCTATGACCTTCCTCTGTTTAATATCATGTGCAAGCATATATCTAAAACACAATTCAACCTATTGATGCGTTCTACTCAAAGAGAATATAACGTTTACTTCGCGGAGACGTGAGATGAAATGAGTGTTCAAAGGAATCCAGTCCATAGAGCTGATAATTGCTTGACATTTGTCTTCTCTGAAGTGTGCAAAACCTGAAAGAAGCCTTGTGCAGGCCAGTCACCCCAACAGGATTCGAGCTCATGCCGTCCACTTAGGATAGTTAAACTAAAAAGGGGAATACATGGAAATGCACTTTTGCGGACAGACAAAACACTGAACTACCTAAAATAACAAAGCGACGTGCTATCCTAGAGGTGATATATATTTGTATGATCTCATCAGAAACGAAAGAACTACCACATAACATTTCAAAGCGCACTACCTCCGTCTACTGCTAAAAAGGTAGTTGACATGATTCAGCATTACTTTACGTAGGCTAATACGGAACAACAAATTGGAAATAACATCTCAAAAATGTACTGCTTTAAATTTGGAATGATAACAAACAAAATACATCGTAAATGGTAAGTGCTACAAACGTTTTGGCTCAATTTGCAAATTGTGAATGCTGATTTTGTTTTCTATAGTAAGTGTTTTGTCTACATCTTATGGTTTTCAGGTTATTAAAATTCAGTGAGAATGAAGAAGATTCGAGATATACGCATTATTTCTCTCCAACATATTATGTTCTAATCAAAATCGCTATGGCGTTTCTGAGAAAATAAAAATATTACAAATGTTTCAATGTTGATTGAGCTGAGAAGAATTTCATTAAAATCTTCGTCTTGCGATCCTGCAAAATGCTGGACTTAAATAAAGTCCTTAGCATGGCTTCCTTCGGAAGGGAAGTAAAGCCGATGGTCCCGTGTCGTAGATTTACGGCACATAAAGAACCTCAAGCCTGATAAAGAGGTCTCTGAGCAAAATTACCGGTCTATTGCGCCCAATATAGAATGGGACGCTAAGGAACACAGCAGTTAAAGAGCGTCCATAAATAAAACTATGTTTCTTTTTAATTTCTTGACGTAAATAGTATGAGTTTGCTGTTCACAGACGTAAAGAAACACACACATTTGAATCTCTTTTCAGGACATCTCACAGTGTGAATTTCCGACGAAGTTTCGATATCGAGCTTTTGGTTGGAATAAAATACTGCAAGATGGGATAATTTTGGTAGTGACTTTGGGGCAGCTTTCTTTTATAAATTTCCTATATGTTTGTAAAGCTATCGCGAAGTTATGCCAACTTAGAAGGCTAATGTCGGTTTTCTGTCCGGACTTTAACTTTGTGACATATTTACAAACATATTTTTTAAAGTCGAAATCCTTTCCGCCGCCGGTTCACAATGGTGTCTCGGGACGAGTACCTTTAGATTCGTTTTATTGTCGCTCTTTATATTGAGTCCCAGCTGCTGAATATGTGCTAACAGCCGAGCGGTTATAAGCAGGCACGTAGTAATAAAGTCTACCGAGGTTCATATCTGCGTTTTTGTTGTTGTTTTTTTTCCTCTCTCTCCAGGAAAACGCAATGTTCCAATTGCTAATGCTTATTTGATTTCAAGGTATTTCAGTGGCTAAGTCGAAGCGTGAATTGTTGAAGATTTTCAATCACTGCACATCTCTGCATTATTTTCTCACACATAAAAACTGAACCACTTTCCTTTCCCTTTTCAAACTAAGTATGTAATAAGTAAATATTATATTCTTAAATGAAAAAGCAAATTTAAATAGAAGTTAACTTAGTATCGGGTGCGTAAACCCTCTGCTTGTAATACTGACCTCATTCTACGGGGCATGGATTATATCAACTGCCTAGTCAAATTTGAGGCAGTATTTTTATATCACAACACTGTGAATGCCAGAGTGATTGTAGTGTAAATTAGCATTATTGTATGACAATGATTTGAGATGTTTGTTAATTATAAGCATTGTTAGGAAATAAGTTTACACGGCCTCACTGAAACTGACAATAGGAGCGGGTAACAATGTAGCGAGGGGGTGAGTTGTTTATCAGTTAGAAGAGACAAACAAATGACGTCAGAGTAGCGCGCTTTTCTTTAGAAATGGAGGGAATATCTTCCCTAGAGCATATATATTCGTAATTTTGATTGGATATAAAAATAGACGCTAATGTTGGCGCGCTTTATTAACCAATAGCAGCTCTGTTATAATATTTAGGCATATCGGGGTGAGGGAGTATAAATATATGAAGCCAGAGACAAGTATCGCGCAGTTCAACAGGATCATTCACGCGTTACACGTCGCACAGTTTTACAGAATCATTCACAAGGCAAACGTCGCGCAGTTCTACAGAATCTCTCGCGTCGTAAAGTTAGTTAAAAGGTGTGAAATACGCGAATTAATAATGTGCGGCAAATAAGTGATAATAGTTACATTCGAAAATACAAAAGTTTCAGTCGGGCGTGAATAAAGTGTGACGGCAATAAAAGTGTAAAAATAAATTCTTTTATCAGTGTTATCTTTTAGTAACAACTCCTTTCCGTTTACACACCCTGTTTAAGAGATTTGCTCGACTGGGTAATAATAGCTAGCCGGAGGACAAAGAACTCAAAATTCAAAATAATAAAACAATAACAGGCGCTCAGCAAATAAGATAACACGAAAGATACCGCGACAAATTTTCACGACAAAATACTTCCAAGCATCATGTATTTGATCCACAAAACCTCTTTTGTCTTGCAGACCAACTAAACTCCAAAACTTTCTTCACCTCTGCGCACACATTTTCAATAGTATTCAACTCTGGTGAGCAAGGAGGCCAACCAATCACTGTAATATCTTGTGCCTTTGCAAGAACTGGTGAAACCTGCTAACTTGTGTGCACAAGGTTGTTCTCCTTCTAGAATTCCATCCTTCTATTTGTATATCTAATCCTTACAGAAGAAACCATGATGTTTTCAAGGATGTATTTATACTGCCGGCTATTTAATGTACCGTAAAGCTACCAAACATACCTAGCCAATGCCCGTATCCAGAAAAAAAATTCGGGGAGAGTTTTCCATAACTAGATCCAAACTTAACAGTACCCACACAGTTACCATGTACCTACTCCACAGTATATAGACGTTACGTAGATAAGAAAATTCCTTGCAGACGTTATGGAGACAGGAAAATCTCACCAGAATGAAGATATTCTATTAAGTTTCCCTTTTTCTTGTAAATGTTCTACTAGCAGTAGACCTACTGTTATCTAACGACATTTTCCCATGTTGGTTTGATAGGAATTTAAATAAATAAAGCTGTCAGAAGTTTCAGGGGGGGTTGAAACCTAAACCCCCCTCTAAATACGGCCCTGACCTAGACCATCTCATACCGAGGAGATGGCCCAGGCGGTTGCGTCTGTGGCCGCATTCGGGAGGTCCCGGGATCGATCCAGCAACCGCCCACTCTGGCCCATGAGTGTTTCGTGGTTTCCCCGGGTCGCCAGGCGAATGATGGGGTGTTTCGTCTTCTACCACGACCTCCTTCCTCTCATCTCCTGTACCCATCATCTTCCTTATCATCTGTTTCAGGGTTGTAGGACCAGGCGACGGTATTCGGAGGGTTGCGGCTGGACGGTAGCTTGCGCTCTGTAAAGGTTCTATTCCAGGCTGCGGTACCGCTCAGTTAGATCTCTCCTCAGCGTGAGGCTCCGCTCCAGGGGATCCTGGAGGTTGTGACTTGTGGACAGGGACCGGGCGGCGTCGGTTGCGTTCTATCTGGAAACGTTAGGAACTCCGTCCATGCTTGCCCCCATTGGCATCTGGATCTGTTCGCCCTTCGGGTCTCTCCCAGGGGTCACGTTGGAAGCACAATGGGACGACTGGTCTGCGTGCGGTGCTCTGCCCCGGTTCCGGGGCCCCTACGTGATAGTGCCCTTACCTTTATCTTTAGGCCATCTCATGACATCCAACCCCGACATGACACAGATACGCGACTTTGGCGATCCAGTTGTGCCACGTATTTTGCGTTGTAACGTTTCGTAGACAATTACTTTCCCCCTATTTGTAAATGAAAAGTCACCTTGTCTGTGAATATAACTCTATTCTAGGTTTGGTTAACATTTTCTTCTGCAAGTGCGGGGCGACATAGTCTGTGATCGTCTGTACGCTGCTTCATAGCTGCCGATCGAGCAAAGAGCCCTGCTGCACTCAAAGACGGTTCGTGTGCGGTTCGACTCAGGAAATTAGAACTACTTCTAATTCTAGACACATGCTGGAAGGGATTGCTGTCTGCCTCTTCTAGAATTGCAGTGTCTTACTGACGCGTGGACGCTAACCAGGTCGACAACGAACAAACCCTTCCCTGAATAACAGCACCCACCTTTTAGCCATAGAAATAGGGGACTTCAAGTGTTCTTGCAGCCTGAGACACATAGTATCCAGCAACGTTCACTAAGGTCTCCTTGTAGCTTCGTCTTTATGTGTGCGCTCAGGCGTAGCAAAAGTCAGATGATTGCTAACATATGCAAACTCCAAGGCTATGAGGTACGCGCGCATGATCACGCCAGTACCATTCATAACTGAAGAATGAGTCAGTGAGTTTGCACATCCATTATTAAGTCAATTAAATATTTGATTTGGTTTTCCACTTTAGAATTCTTACTAATGTGGCATTTATTTTGAAACCGAAAAGAGTAATTTGTTTGTTTTTTATGTTTGAATGTCTTAAAATTAATAGATATCTTATGCATGGAAAACATATGGCATTGCCATATATTTAACAAATTAAATATAAATAATAAAAAGACATACACCAAGGACTCGAACCCACCTTGTTCAAATTACGAGATACATGCGTTCCACCGTTCGGCTACCATGCACATAATTAAACTGAAAGGCATCTTCTTACTTATCGCATAGCTTTGAAATGAACGCAGTATTGGTATTAAATCGCGTAAACGCAGCGTTAGCAAATGCTTACGATGTTTTCCGAATCGAACTCCCGTTCTAGCTGTTGATAATTTATTTTGCTTTCTGTACATAGATATGCGAATTTTGTGGGGCTTGGATTCAGTAATGTAGCATCTAAGAACAGAATAAGACATGTAGGCATGTTCATATGCGTATTCAATAAGGTTGTGATAATGGGCGCAATAGAGATTAAACGTATGCTCACATCTTAGAATTATTTTGTGCTCATTACATAGGGTCTTTCAACAAAGTGTCCTATCTTTGAACTTAAATAAAAAACGTTCTATAAATGATAGAGGTTTATTTCTTTTTTATTTTGGAACATAATTAATGTCATTACGTGTGGAAGAGAACATCAGTTAAGTGACCGCCGCGACTTCGTTGGGTTGCGCGTATACGGTTGACCCAATTTTCAATGACAGAAGAACGTAAATTAGGTCCAACTTCACGAATAACACGCGTGATGTTTTTCATAAGATCATTTACTGTTTCTGGCTTGTTGACATAAACTCGAGATTTAACATAACCCCACAAGAAGCAATCCAACAGCGTTAAATCACATGACCTCGAGGGCCAGTTAACATCACCACCATGGGAAATGATGAAACCTCTGAACTTCTCCTTCAAAAGATCGATTGTTTCGACAGCAGTATGACATGTGACACCATCTTGCTGGAACAAGATGTTTCTGAGATCCATACCATCCAATTGAGGCCAAAAATATTCCCTTATAAAACCCGGTATCTTTCCCCATTGACAGAGCTTCCCCATCTTCATCTTGGAAAAAATATGGACCAATGAATCCACTATACAAAATCCACACCACACAGTAATCTTTTGGGGATGAAGTGATCGTTCTTGAATCTGCATTGGATTGTGATTGCTCCAATAGCGGCAATTTTGTTTGTTAACACAACCATCCATCCAAAAGTGGGCTTCGTCGCTGAAGATGATTTTTCGACAAAAATCCGGGTCAGCTTCCAATTGCTCCATAGTCCAGTCAGCGATTACACGGTGAAACCTATGGTCATTGGGCTTTAGTTCTTCAGTTAACACCATTTTGTAAGCGTGAACTTCAAGTCCAGATGCAGAATTCACCAAGTTGTGGTCGGTGAAAGCCCCAATTCTTGAGCTCGACGAGCAATTGATTTGTTTCCGTTCTCGCGTACACTCTCACGAACGGCGCCTATGTTTTCGTTGGAGCGCTTACGTCGATTACGTACAGGCGTTCTTTGAGCGCTGACAGAACCACTTCTTTCAAATGTATCGATCAAACGCCGTATCGTTCTCTCGCAGGGACGATTATGCACACCGTAAACTTCACGCAATACACGGAAGATTTGGCGAACAGATAATCCATTTTGATAATAAATTTCACAATTTCTACGCGTTGCTGAATGCTGTAACGTTCCATGGCTATTTGTCAATAACAACTGTAACCACTTGAAAAAATGATTGCTGTAAATCAATAACAATGGTAAATTAAATTAAATTGAGTTTTATTTATGAACGCTCTTTAACTGCTGTGGTCCTTAGCGTCCCATTCTATATTGGGCGTGAAAGACGGTAATTTTGCTCAGAGGCCTCTTTATCAGGCTTGAGGTTATTTTACGTGCCGTAAATCTACGACACAGAACCACCGACTTTACTTCCCTTCCGAAGGAAGCCATGCTAAGGATTTTTACGCCCGAAAAAATCCATCGCCCTCCGCCGGGTTTGAACCCGCGACCTTGGGAACTAGAGGCTAGCACGGTACCACTAGTCCACAATGGTAGCTATCATATGTTAAAGATAGGACACTCTTGCTGAAAGACCCTATACTTTCTTATTCAGGATGTTAACATCCACAGTGTTGGCTGGAGTACTGCAGCAGGCGTGAACCTGTCTGCATCAACGGTTCGTTGCCGTCTTCTGCATATTGGACAGGTTTCCATTACGTCGGCTTCCATTATCCAGAAACCACAAGCTCCTCCGACTGCAATGGGGGGGGGGCTGAGTGGCAAAACGTAGTCTTTTCCCATTCCAACGTGTCGTACAGTGATGGTCGCAAACGTGTCCGGCGGTACCGTGGTGAGCGCAATCTGGAGGGATGCATTGTTGAGCGGCATAGCGGACAAACACAAGGTGTGATGGTTTGGGGCGCCATTGGTTACAGCAACCGATCTTGCCTCCTACGCATTCAGGGCACTTTGAACAGCAACCGGTACCTAACGGTGGTTGTAGAGCCTGGGGTCCTCCCCCTGCTTCAGGCATCTCCATAGGCCACATTTCAACAGGACAATGCCCGGCCACATATTGCGAGGAATGTACAAGCCTTCTTCGAAGAGCGACGGGTACCATTGCTTCCCTGGCCTGCACGTTCGCCTGACATGTCGCCCATAGAACATGTCTGGGATATGGTTGGTCGGCACCTGGTGCGTCACGGTCCTGCAGTAACCAGTGCCACGGATTTGTGGGCTCGAACACAAACTGCATGGAGGGAAATCCCTCAGGAACTTATTCAGAACTTTTTGATTCAATACCACGGCGTATAGCAGCTCTAATTGCAGCGCATGGAGGCCACACCAAATACTGAATATTAGGGCTCAAAGGCCATGTGTAGATTTGAAAAGTTTATCATTTGTTACTTGTCATGTACCTAACCTGTGGTATTAAATTCATTGAATTCATGCTTTTCCTTCTTGGCGTTGCAATTTTCACAAACGGCAGTGTATATTGGGCGTGAAAGGTCTCTTTATCAGGCTTGAGGTTCTTTTACGTGCCGTAAATCTATGATACGGGACGACCGGCTTTACTTCCCTTCCGAAGGAAGCCATGCTAAGGATTTTTACGCCGGAAAAAATCCATCGCCCTCGGTAGGGTTTGCATCCGCGACCTCGGGAACTAGAGGATAGCATGGTAACCACTACAACACCGAGGACGACAAGCTGATAAGTGGTTTATAGGTGCTTAACAGGTGCTTAAGTTCTTGATGAATGTGAGAAAAGAATAGTAAGAGTAACATAAAGGTACAGAAAGATGCAGCTATATTTTCTATTAGCAATTTTATTGTGTTCTGTGTGGAAATTACATAGCTATTATAATGTTAAACGCGCTCGGATGAAACATCAATCCGAAACTGCCACGAGCTCTTTAGTCTAAATATGTTTTAACTTTCTTTCTCGTTTAACAACTCAGATCTGCGGAGACGGTAAATGAAATGGGTGAAACGTTGCTCTAATATATCCGGGGTCAACTGAGCTGAGAGTTAAGGCATATTTGTCTTACGAGGGTAAGGGAAGACTCAGGAATAAACCTTATCCAGCAACTTATCCTAACCTAGATTCGAACTCGCGCTCTCCTTTAGGTATACAGGGCAGACACGATAACTCTGCACTACGGATGTGAACGATATATCCTTTGCGTTAATATACATATTCAAACCTAAACTACCTAACCTATTATATGGAGGAGAATTACTAGCAATAGTAAACAAGAGACTTAAAAGTAAACTAGAAATGTCACAAAATAATTCACTAAGAATAATAACAGGAGCTGTAAAAGCAACACCAATTACAGTACTACAAAGCTTCACAAAATATCTGATGTGTTACACTCACATGACTTCCTCTACTCTTGTACAAACTATTTTTACAAACGCTTATTCTCCATCTACTTCATGTTAATCGAGACAAACATTTGCAGAGTCTATCTTATTGCTAATTTTCTTGTAGATGTAACGGGAATATATATTTACAAGGGCAATTTGGAAATACAGTAGCCTTTAAGCACATACATATCTCTTAATAGCTGGTTGCTAGGTGCAGCACCATTCCCTTTCCCACAGAGTAATACTTTTTGCATATCCAAGACAAATAAATGAATAACGAATTCCCATTTCAGAAAATAAGTATTGAAAAATTTAAGGGAATAACAAGCAATATCTCGAAAATGGTTCACTCAACAAAAAAATGTATATGACATAAATTGTGTATTTTAACGCGATCTACATTTTTTTGTGTAGTAAAATTTTGTCTATCTCTTATGGTTTACCAGCTATGCAAAAGTCGTTCACAATGAAGAATACTTTTGGAGACATTCCCAGAAAATTCAAGATATACATTTTATTTGTCATAAAAATATCTTAAACATATGATATTTTAATCAAAATCGTTAGAGCCATTTTTGAGAAAATTAAAATTTTCGAAAAATCTTCCATGTAAAGGGCAATCTGGGGTGGGGGGAGTTTCTTGAAAACCTTCATGTCGCACCCTTGGAAGATACTGAACCTAAATACCAAGTTTGGTGTTTATCCGACTGTTCGTTTCTGAGTTATGCTGTTCACAGACAGACACACACACGGACATGTTTCCAAAAATGCTTTTTTTGGATTCAGGGGATCTTAAAACATGTATTTCCGGTGAAATTTCGGTATCGAATTTTTGGGTGAAATGCAATACTTCCCCTACTTACTATACATAGTAGAGAAAGTAAAAATATGGCTATAGAATTGGAACATGAGTTGAAAGCAATTACTCTAGCACAAAAACTGCAAGTCAATAGAAACAGATACAAGCGGTACCACACAGCAGATACCATAAGTAATTTAAAAACACAAATAAGCTTCAGAACATATATTAATAACCTAAAATGCAAAAATATAATTACAACAAATATAATAGCAACAGAGGTAACGAGTCCAATAGAATATATTGATATACAATATCAGAATGACCTGATATGTACAATACACAAGCAAAACAATATACCAGATGAAATGAGAGCCATAGCAATAGCTACGGAAAATAAAAGATACCCAGAAAAAGAATGGCTCCGAATATATGTAGATGGATCCCTCATGAATAAAAAAAAAAAATCGCCGTTGCAGGAGTATACTGTAAACATTTACAGTATCTAGCATTAGATGAAACGTCAAACCACTATGATGGAGATTTAACAGCTATAAAAACAGCATTACAGAACGTTTTATCTAGACCATACATAAAACAAAAAATAGTCACTTTATCAGACTCAAAATCAGCCATAGATGGGATAGTAAATTACAATAATAAAACAAGAAATATTAAAGAAATAAGAAGCCTAATTAAAGCAGTTGAAACTAGAAATCATGTCACTCTACAATGGATCCCAGCTCATGCCGGATTTTTGGGCAATGAACATGCGGATCAATTAGCAAAGAAAGGTGCAATACAACGAATAAAACCTATAGGAAAATGGAAATAAATAAACAATTAAACAACATTTCAAAAGACAGCAGAGACTTGATGAAGAAGATAAATTAAAAGATAAAGATTATAAGAATATTAAAGACAGAGTTGATATACAAAAAATGCCAAGGAAAACTGCAGTAGCATTATTTAGGATGGCAACTTGCCTGATTGCCTCGCAGAACACCTCTACAAGATACGATGCCTACCTACACCTAAATGCACTCTCTGTGAAGAAGATGTCATCCTGAACAAACAACATCTCGCCAAATGCAAAGGTCTTTAAATTGATAACTTACAGACTTTATATTGGAAAGCCAGAGGGAAAATGATGCAGATCAATTAATCCCCAGTGCCATGGTGAACAACAACAAAAACACACATTCAAACCTTCAAAATTCCTCGTAAATCTGAAGATTTTGTATAACTGGCAAACCATAAGAGATAGACAAAAACAGACTACGAAAAATAGGATCTCGCTAAAACACACAAATTGTTGAAGTGCTGAGTCATCATTGTTTGCTTCTCGTGATGCCATCTGAAGAGCATGGAATTTCAAAGCCAGCACATTTTAAACATCTGACTATCGCTACAGCCTCCTGTATCCCTTTGAACCAAAGAAAAGTATAATAAAAGCATTTCTGCAAACATTTATCTGGAGTAACATGACGTAGACAGAAAAATAAGCGTTTATAACAATACTTTATAAAATAAATTTAGTTAATTAGGGTTTATTCACAAAATAAAAAAGAATAATAATACATTTTTACAAACTAGTCCCTAGAATAAGAAGTTAATAGCGGAGGCGGTATTATTATTATTATTATTATTATTATTATTATTATTATTATTATTATTATTATTATTATTAATAATATCGCCGTCGCCATTAACTTCTTATTCCAGTCACTATTTTGTAACATTTATGATTATGATTATGATTATTATTATTATTATCATCATCATTTACTAAGAATCGGGCCTGTTCAGGGTACTGACCTTCGATATACAAAATGACGCCGAGAGATTCCCATTGACGTAAGCAAACCGGTCTGGGAGCCCCCGGCATGACTACAATAATAACTTTCGGAAAATCGGGCTTCAACGCGACGTGGAATCCTCCCTAACCAGAACGGTTTTGCACGCTTATGACTGGCATATTCATCACAATTATAACTGCGTATTCTCCATTTTGACTTTTACTTACTGTGTTAATCAAACGGGATTCCCCGATGAATAATCAACACAGGTTTCAGATTTACGTATATATGCGATAATGTGCATATTGCATAAACAGTTTACCTGTTAAAGAAAACTTGTTTTAAAAATCTTGTTATATTCATATGACTTTCTCTACCCTCTATCATTTATCAATGCATATAAAAACTATTCTTACGAAAGCTAATTTTTCTATCTAATTCATTTTAATCCAGACAAACTTTTGCAGAAATAGCTTCTTTACATATTTCGTTACAGACACAAAGGGATCAGCGATAGTCAAATGTTTAAGACACTATACGCTGGTCTAAAACTTCCATTACTTTGCATGTAATCGCGAGGAAAAACTGAAAATCGACGGGCTTTAAAAAGAATGACCAAGTATTGAACAAATCCAAGCATTAATAACGGATATTTTGGAAATGGCATATGCCACAAAAGAATTATTTCAAATAAATTTCATGTTTTAAAGAGAACTATATTTTCTGTGCAGTACATCTTCAGTGCGCTATAACTATTATTATTCTATGGCTTAAAGTTTACCAGTTATGCAAGACTATATACATTTTCTTCCGAATGAAGAGAACTTCACAAGCTATACCCAGAAAATTCAATATATATATTTTTTTATTTGTCATGTAAATATCTTTAATATATAATATCTTATAGGGTATCTACTGATACTGAAAATACTGGAAATATACTTGATTTATTTTACATGTTGAATATACTGGAATTAGTGATTACATACTAGAAAAATTGGATGAAATATCCGTATAACATTGATTTATTTGAGATTAAATTTTAGATATTGATTCTTGGAAGATCTGTTAATCAAATACGTATTTTTTGAATAGATTATTGTTTTGCATGGTACTTGTTTTTTCCATTATGTTTTAATTTATGTAATAATGACTCAACCAATTGGATTGTCTTTTACTCTTAAAATGTTTTACAAGCTATACAACTTTTCCAGAATTGAAGATTCTTGCAGGGTTGGGGTGGGTGGGGACTAAAGTTAGAAACACAAAATCTGCTGATATTTCATTCCCATTTCTGTGAATTGTTTGTTCATTATTAGGAATAACACAGGAATTGCATGTAATTACAGTTTTAAGAGGTAAAGGGGAGAATTAGGTATACAAAATCTTCTACCACATGTAAACAAAATCGAAAAATATAAACCCCCATAAATGCAGTGAACCTTTCGGATGATACCTTCAGAAAAGAAGAAATAGATTTTTATTAAATAAAAGACTAAAAACTTGCGTACAATATTTCGTGCGTGTATATGAAATGTCAGTAATTTCATAAGCAGTACAGAGAGTAAATTTAATTAAATCATATTCAGGTTTAAAAAGCCATCTGTGCAAAATCGGGTATAGCAACTAATAATATACACAACTTCATATTATGGTTGTGGAAATAAATAAAACCAGGGGAGATGTTAACCAGCCACAATATCCATTTGAATACTGCTGCATTTTAATGCAATGTGACTCGATGCAATACTGGAATTCTGTCGAAACATATTGGCTTACTGGAATTTTAAACCTTCAAGGCAGTAGACACTCTGTTTAATAAAGTCGAGTTATTTTAGAAAATAAAAACATATCGAAAAATATTCCATCTAAAGGTTAGTTTGAGGTGGGGAGGTTTTCTTGAAAATCTTCATGTCGCATCTTTGGGAGGTACTGAAACTGAATACCAAGTTTGGAATTTATCCGACTTTTCGTTTTTGAATTATGCTGTTCTAGAAAGACACGCGCGCGCGCGGATCTTTTTACTTTCTATACCACATGAGGTGTGAGGCGGGACACCTCGCCACTGCGACTAGCTAGGTCTATTGTAGCTACACCTCCCAGGAGGCAGGATGAAGTGAAGAAGCCGCAGGAGGTCGCAGGTCTGCAGGAGACGGGATTACAGAGACCCACTGAGGTCCCTTTCATTTCCAGTTAGAAACTCCCGCACTCGGCCAGTAGACGCGGAGTCTCGCGAGAGGGCCGACGAAGCAGCTCTTGCAGACAGGGCAACGCGCCCTGTCGTTGGAGGGGAGAAATCTTTACAAAGAGCAGCAACCATGCACGCTGTTACCATCAGACGTACTACGGAACCCGGAGACACTACCTGAAACATGAAAGGGAGAAAGATGAAACGACAGAAAACGAGGGAAAGGAGACATCGTGGTAGAATACACTACCCCAGCATTCGCCTTGCGACCAGAGGAAAACCACGAAAAATCCCGTGGTCAGAGTGGGCGGCCACCGTGAATCGAATCCGGGATCTCCCGAATGTGGATCACCGACGTTGCCTTCTGGGCCATCCCGCTCTTCTCTATGCATTCCACAAAAAATTCGATGCCAACATTTTACCGGAAATACAGGTTTTGTGGCCCCCTGCATAAAAAATATTTTTAGAAAAAGGTCCTTATGTGTGTCTGTGTGTGGGTGTATGTTGTAAATAGTAATCCCCCAGGGGCCTACTACGGTAGGTACGGGGTTGGCTCTCTCAGGGTCCCGAGCCACACTCTCGATTGGGTTCCTCAAAGAGGTGAGAGGGCTTATGCCAAACGTCCAATTAAGTGTGGTCCACAAGCGTGTTTGACCAACGTCTAGTTATCTCCCTGAACACAGTCTGACGGATACCGCTGCGCGTGCGGAGGAGGGGAGTCGCAAGAGGTGACTGGTTATTTCGTAACTCCCAGCCCCTGAGTATCATGTGGGACTGTGTTCGAAAACGCTGATAAAAGCCAGTCCCGGAGAAGGGCCATTAAATGAGCTGTTAAACTCCTGAAGAACATTGGGTCCCTCTATCTGTTAATTGGGAGGTGAGACCCTAAGGTGAGCAAGGTCCAGGCCAGGACTCTCACCTAAGCTGGGGTGGCGCCCAGGAGTGAGCATGCCATCGGAGATATTTGTAATGGTGGAGGATGCCATCGCTATGGATCCTAAAAAATCCAAAAAAAACCCTTAAGGCCTGTGTAAAAGAAGTAGTCGAGTATAGTGGTCCTCGCTACTTAGTTATAAACCGAACAGCAGAAGGAAGGAAATTTACATCGGTGAAACCTTTTGTAGTTCAAAAGGGTCTCGATAAAATTGCTGGTCCTGTCAAGTCGTACATTAGAAGTCGCAATGGCACGCTCCTGGTTGAAGCAAATTCAGCGACCCAGGCAGCGACTATCCTAAAAGCAATTATGTTAGCCAGCTATCCGATCCGTGTCGAAATGCACAAGACCTTGAACTCCTCGCGCGGAGTTGTAAACACCCGTGATTTGGACAGTATGTCCAATGAGGAGATTCAAGAAAATCTTGAAGAGCAAGGCGTAACATCGGTGTATCGTGTTCAGTGGAAAGAAAGAGGTGAATTATTGCCTACTCGTAACCTGTTCCTTACATTTGATCGAGTAGATCTCCCTCAAAGGATTAAGGCAGTGTATGAAGTCATCTAAGTGGGGCCATACATCCCAAATCCGCTGAGATGTTATAGGTGTCAGCGCTTTGGGCACACCAGTGATTTCTGCAGCAATCCTTTTCCAGCTTGATTGCCAGCGGCAATCATCTACCTGCGTTAACTGTGGAGACGTCTCTCACAATGGAGCATGCACATCAGCTCCAAGTGCGTTAAGTGCAGCGGAGAACACCCAGCAAGTTCCAGAGAATGCCCCCGTTTTACAGAGGAAAGAGCGATCCAAGAGAAGAGAGGGAGAAGGTGTCCTCGGAAAACCGGAAACTCTTGCGCATCCGCCAGCCCTCTGTCCCGAGGTCCGGTACCTACAGATCAGTTGCAGATAAATCGGCACCCAGTCGGGAAATCGCAACCCAGACCAGCGATATAAACGGGGCCAGTATCTCAGAAAAGATTCTCATTGCCAAAACACAGCCAAAGCCTTCAAAATCAGTACCGACCACAGCATCAACATCTACCAAGTCCGTTACTGGAAAGATTACACCAGTCAAATCAGCAGCAAGACCGTCCACCTGAAATAATAAGACCGGCAAGCCTGTAGTGTATAATGCCTCACCAGTAAAATTCAGGACCAGTTATGTGAGAACCGGCTTCCTAAAGAAAGTGATAAGTCTGCATCCAGTACACCTCTGAGGAGTCTTCCGGGAAGGACTCAGTTCGGCGATCATCATCTTCGCCGATCTCAACTTCCAATCGGTTCGAGGTTCTCGAACTGAGATTTTCTATTGGAAAGGGGTCCTCCCCCGTGGAGGAGATGGAGCAGGAGACTTCTACCCACATTGTCAGAACGGCAGTGAAAAAGAGGAGGGATAAATCCTCCGTTAAAGGTGTTAGTCCGACACCAAAGAAAAAGAGAAAATTGATTCTACCATCGCTTTCCACAACGTAGTAAGCTTATACGATTAAGAACTTATCCCGTTATAATTCTAATGGCTATCCTAAAATGGAACATCTGTGGAATTAGAACACATCGACCAGAGCTTGAACTTCTGCTCAATAAGTATGAACCTTTGGTCGTGTGTTTACAAGAGACTAAACTTCGTCCGGAAGACTGCTTTCAGTTTAGACGATATACCCTAGCGCGATGTGATCCTACACCGGAAGAGGATATTCCTACGCACGGGGGCACTATGATGCTCATCAGAGATGATATATTTGTGGAATCTGTATCCATACATTCTGACATCCAGTCAGTGGCTGTAAGGATTAAACTGCCATCCATCCGATTTACCATTTGTAACATTTACCTGCCTCCATCCGATGACCTCTCATTCATGGATTTGGAAGATCTAGTGTCTCAGTTAACAACGCCTATTCTGTTGGTGGGAGACGTTAATGCCCATCACCCTCTTTGGGGCTCACTGCGGGCTTGTGCGAGAGGTAAATTAATTGCTGATTTTTTGGACAGTAATAACCTAGCTCTTCTGAACACTGAGAGCATACATTTCTCTCAGTCTCCTACAACACTTCTTCACACCTTGATATTGCAGTTTACCACAGCTAACAGTTTCCTTGCAATGGAATGTCATCTCTGACTTACACTCTAGTGACTACTTTCCATGTCTATTAGTCTCTTAACACAAGATATATATTCCACACGCCTACCAAGATGGCGCTTAGATCAAGCTAACTGGAATCTTTACTTCCAGTTGGCTGTGTTTAATTACAATGAGCACGACTGTGTTTTGGTCCAACATCTCAAATCGAAGATTCTTTCTGCTGCTGAGCAAGCTATTCCACGGTCGACTGCCAACCCTCGTCGATTTCCAGTACCTTGGTGGACGGAAGAGTGCCGAAATGTCATTCGTGCTCGCAGGCGTGCTCTTAGGGTTTTCCAGCGTCGCCCCTCACTGGATAACGTAATTGAATACAAGAAAATGCGTGCCAAGTCTAGATGTATTATAAAGTATAGCAAAAAGATATCATGGAGCAAGTTTGTAGCTTCATTTAATCGACATACACCTTCCTCTGTCGTTTGGGATAAGTCAAGTCGTGTGGCCGGAAAATCGACCCACATGCCAATTGCCGGTCTTGAAACAACTGCAGGAGTTGTTGTTGATGCATTTGACGCGACTAACACATTTGGCCGTGCTTTCGCTCAAGTGTCTAGCTCAGATAATTATTCGCCCGAGTTCCTTCCTGTTAAGACTCAGGTTGAACCTCAAGGTTTCCTTTTTCGTTCCGGAAATCCTGAAGATTACAATCGCCTCTTACCATGGCGGAGTAAGAACACGCTCTTTCATCTTCGCGACTATCAATACCAGGACTTGATCGTATCCACGTACAAATGCTGCAACAGCTCTCGCCTGAAGGTAAGGCTTTCCTGCTCGAGGTCTATAATCGTGTTTGGGTTGATGCCATTTTTCCAGAAAAGTGGCGGGAGGCCACTGTCATTCCCAGTTTGAAAGCTGGAAAGGACCATCTCCCGTCCAGCTACCGTCCTATTTCCCTCACTAGTTGAGTTTGCAAGATGATGGAACGCATGATCAATGACCAGTTGGTATGGTAGTTGGAAACTCACAACCTGCTGAACAACAGCCAGTGCGGTTTTCGGAGGCGCCGTTCAGCAATGGACCACCTTGTGTCATTGTTGACTCAGATCATATCGGATTCAAGAAAAATTGTCAAACCGTAGCGATATTTTTGATCTCGGGAAGGCTTTTGATACGTGTTGGCGAGCAGGGATACTACGTTCCCTACACGCCTGGTAATATGTTGACGCTTACCATTGTTCATTTAGGAGTTTATGAAGGATCGCGTTTTCCGAGTAAGGGTCCGCTCGGTTTTTTCGAACCTTTTTGTTCAGATGAACGGAATATCTCAGGAATGGGTACTAAGCGTTACACTGTTTGCTATAGCAATTAATTCTATCTCTAAATGTGTTCCTCTAGGGGTATCGTCATGCTTATTCGTAGACGACTTTGCCGTTTATTGTACTTCTCTGCGTACGCCGTTTTTGGAACGTCGTATGCAGCAATGCTTAGATAATCTCCAAGATTGGAGTTCTAAAAACGGCTATCGTTTCTCAACTGAGAAGTCAATCTGTGTGAACTTCTGGGGCCGTAGGAGACGATTATCACCTTCGCTCCGATTCGGTCCAGATTTACTACCATTCGCAGATTCGACGAGATTCCTGGGGTTGACGTTTGATAGGAAACTTAGCTGGTCATCGCATATAGCACAGTTGAAAGCGCGATGTGACCGTTCTCTGAATATATTGCGGATATTAAATGGCAAATCTTGGGGAGCGGATCGGTTATTTTGCTGCGACTGTATCGCGCACTGGTCCGATCAGAAATAGACTATGGGGGTATCATTTATTCCTCAGCATGACCATCTATGCTGAGGAGATTAGACGCAGTCCATAACCGGGGCATTCGAGTGGCTATTGGTGCTTTTCCCACTAGTCCAGTTATGAGTCTTTACACCGAAACTGCAGAACCTCCTCTGCGTTATCGGCGTGAAATCCTCTTGGGAAATTATAGCTGTGCGCTTAAATGTATGCCTCAACATCCAACGTTCGCTTCGTTTTCTCACACTGCGCTGGACGAACGTTATAGAATTAGCTCCATTAATCCAAGGCCTGCAGGTGTTCGTTTCCGGGAGCTTTTAAGAAAGCACGACATTGAAATGCCTAGCATGTTTGCTAAGGGGGAGAGGGTGTTCCCCCCTTGGTTATGTGCGACATGTCACGTAGATCTTAGGATGACAGTATACCGGACGTCCACGATGCCTAGTTTAGTATCCGCACCTGTTTTTTTTAGAATTTCTGTCCGGTTACAGTGACCGAATTTTGGTCTATACCGATGGATCTAAGAACACCAACGGTGTTGGATGTGCCTATGTTCATGGTGAGGCAGTATTTTTAACATTTAAATGATTTTAGTCTAATTATATAGTATAAAATATAATAACAGCCCGCCTTAAAGCAATATGTGTATAAATAACATAAAATGTACGTAACAGTCATTGTATTAATGTTTATATTATTGTGTACATCTTTAATAATGTTATGTGAATGTATTACGTAATTTAATAATGTAGGAGCTGTGAGAATATAGGTCAAAAGTTGCTAACAATGGGGTAACAATGAGATAACCTTGAGGTAATAATGACTTGGAAAGTTTAATAATGCTACTAGTAATTCTTGGAGCAACAATAATGAAAATTTGGAGTCAGTTTAAAATCAATCAACAACCAGAAAAAGTTTAAGTTAAATAAAAGTATTCTGTCGGAGTAGAATTAGCCAATCAGAAACTGAAATAGAGCAAATTGTACAAATTCAGAAGTCAGTTGCTTGTAGACAGCGTTTCTAACTGGACGCGAGACGCTTCCTCGAGAAGTTTAATGCGTATCCAGTGTGAGACAAAAATTCATTACGGCGAGGATATTATAAAATTTACGTGTTTAAAAAGTACAAGTAATTAATAAATAATCTCACAGCTCTCTATATCAGTGAAGTATTATTTAATCGTTTGAAGAATTAATAAATGGAGTGAAGTAAACATTACAATCTGTGTAAGCCTACATTCTTTAGCCGTATCAGACCCTGTTAAGAGAAATAAGTTTCTACAAATTAATACTGACGCAGTCGAGGCAAACATATATATATAATATTTAAACAAACACTCAAATTACAAAATTATATTTTTAATGTTGGGGCGAAGGCCACCGGAAAGTAAACTTGGAGCGAGGACCACCGGAAACTTTGTACCAAATGTGGTTGCAACTACATCAAGTGTTCAGCTCCCCAACAGTGGAATTACAATACAACTCCTCCTAAAAAAATAAAACCAGCCAGAGAAAACGTTAGAAAATTCCAATACTACATATATATAATAATTGTCAAAATAATTAAGAAAATATATTGTTATTAAGATAATTTCATGCTGTTAAGAAGTGGTAAATTAATTTTAAATGCTTTTTTGGATTCCTGGGGTCTCAAAACATATATTTCCTGTGAAATCTCGGTATCGAATTTTTGAGTGGAATGCAATACTTCCCCTACTTGCTATACCAAACTTGGTATTTAGGTTTAGTTATCTTCCAGAGATGCGCTACGAAGGTTTCAAGAAAATGCCCCTACGCCAGATTACTCTTTACATGGAACATTTTTCGAAAATTTTAATTTTCTCAAAAATGGCTCTAACGATTTTGATTAAAATATCATATAGAATATCATATTTCATGATAAATAAAATGTATATCTTGAATTTTCTGGGAATGTCTCCAAGAGTATTCTTCATTGTGAATTTTGCATAACTGGTAAACCATAAGAGATAGACAAAATTTTACTACATAAAAATGTAGATCGCGTTAAAATACACAATTTATGTGAAATGCGCCAGATAGAGCACCAGTGAAGAAGAGAGGTCAGGGAATCCTGCAACAGCAGCAACAGCAGTAGGAAGATCGTGATGGGAGTAGTAAAGAACTGTGTCATCGGCATATAACGCCACGTCTGCAAGCTCGAGATCCGGAAGATCCGAAGTGTAAACACTAAACAGAAGGGGAGCCAAGATGGAACCCTGAGGGACACCAGCCAGAATAGATTTCGGTGAGGAGCATGTGCCACCCACACGGACGACGAACTGTCGATCCGAGAGAAAACTAGTAACAACGTCTATCAAGTATTGGGGAAGACCTATACGAAATAGTTTGATAAGGCCTTCATACTACACTGTATCAAAAGCCTGGGGGACATCCAAGAACATGGCCGGTGTATATTGTCGATTCTCAAATCCATGAGCAACGGCTTGAATGAACCGAAGTAGTTGGTGTGTAGCAGAGTGACGTGGTCGAAAACCAAACTGTAACGGCGGGATAACATTGTTCTGGAAGACAAACTGAGACAAACGACGATGAATAACCTTCTCAAAGAGCTTGGAAAGGGCGGGTAGTAGACTAATCGGACGGTAACTGGATGGTAAATGCCGGGGCTTATTGGGGTTAGGAAAAACAACAATGTGAGCCAGTTTCCAAGAGGCGGGAAAATAGCCAAGACGTAAGGCACCGTTCATAATGGAAGAAATGTAAGCCAGAGCCTTTTTGATGAGTTTCTTCAATACGATGTTGGGAATCAGATCATGTCCGGGGGATTTCTTATTTGGAAGACGGGAGATGAAATGCGACAACTCCCCAGGGCTGGTAAGACATTCGGACAGGAACAGTGGATTGCGATTGAAAAGCATGAAGTTCACCACGAAGAGATTGGGAAGTATGAACATCAAGATTAGGATGAGGAGTAAAGGTTTGCTGAAATGAAAAGCCAGAACCTCACACTTATCAGAAGTAGACGTAACAAGTGTATTGCGATGATGAAGGCTAGAAACAACGGTGGGCTTCTGAAGCATACGACGAGTCGTTTGCCATAACATGTGGTCATCTGGAGAAAGAGCGGCTAGGTGGCGTTGAAAGGTTTGGAAGCGGTGGTGTTCAAGTTCCAATTTCACACGGCGTATAAGCCCATTTAATTTTCGGTGGAGCCAGGGTTGCCGTTCCCGTTGCCAGCGACGTAGAATGTGATTCTTCATGTGAATGAGGGAAAGAAGAGAGGGGGTAATTGAGAGGGAAAGTGACGTTGAGAAGAAACCGTTGAAGAGCGTACACACGAACAAATGGCATCAGTAAAATGGTGAATCGCTGCATCAATATCTCCCAGAGTGACAATATGATAGGAGGTAGCCAGAGCCGCATCCAGCCGTTCTTGAAAATCACCCCCAGCGCACGTAGCCATTAATGAGCCGTGGTGGCGAAGAAATAAAGTCTAGAGCATGGGAGAAAGTAGCCAAAACCGGGCAGTGATCAGAATCCAGCTCGGACAGAGAGTTCATATAAAGTGGCAAACCCAGGTTTCTAGAAATACCAATGTCAAGCATATCCGGAGACACCCTGGGATTGCTAGAATAATAAGTGGGATCAGAGGGAGCCGGAATATTGCAGAGAGAACTGCTGAGAAACTGTTGAAGACGACGGCCATTGGGGTTAGTAACTCGACACCCCCAGGAGGTATGCTTACTGTTGAGATCGTCTAATAGAAGAGTGCGACCACGATCGGGAAAAAGCAAGGAAAGAAAAGGGATGTTGAGGTTAAAATTAGGAGGTTTATAGGCACTGAGGAGGACCAGATCGTTGCCATCAGGAGAATGAAGCTTAATACCAACAACTTCTAATGCCGGGGAATCAGGCAGAAAGATGGCACTGTGGTGGAGACGACGGCCACAACAAGGGCAACACCCCCTGAGGCCGTTAAAGATGCCCGATCTTGCCGATACACATGATAACCAGGAAGAGTAAAGTGTTCATGGGGAAGAAAGTGAGTTTCCGTGATACAGACGACGTCTACGTTATGCATGGTGAGGAAAGAGAGAAACGAAGCTCGTTTACTGCGAAGGCCATTAGCGTTCCAGTTGAGGTAAGTGAGACTATTAAGAGAGGGGCGATTAGGGAGTGCCATCGGTACTAAAACTTGTCGCGTATGTATGGACAAGGGTCAGAAGTTGTGGCAAATAGGGTAGAAGAAAAGTACGAAGGACAGCAAATATTTGGGTGAACAGATCAGTAAACCAGGCCCAGGAAGGTGAATCGCCGGAGGGTTCTGCAGCAGGCACAGAGGCGTTCGAGCGAGAAGAAGAACGCAGAACGTCAGAAAACGATCTGCGAACTGAAGGACGAGATGAAGCCTGGTCGGCAGGTAGCGATGACGGTTGCTGCTGCAGTTGCTGCTGAGGAGACGTCCGGAGTTGATGCTGTGAGGTAGAGGCATACCGAGGCTGCCGAGGCACCTCTGACGGAGCTGGCCGCTGCGGACGTTGGGGCGGAAGAGTCCCCTGAGTGGCACGTTGCTTGAGCTTCAAATATTGAGGACAGCCACGATAATTTGCCGGGTGATCCTGATGGCAATTAACGCACTGTGTTGGCGTGGTAGTAGGTTTAGCGCACTGGGAGTAAAGATGGTCACCCAGACAGCGAACACAGCGGGGCCCTAGCTGGCAATAGTTTTTGGTGTGACCATCGTTTTGACATCGAGTACACTGCGGTAATTCTGCATTGCGGCGACGAGGTTCCACGGTCACCACCTTAAGAGTAAACGGGTAAGATTGAGAATACTTCTGCCCGAATCATCGTTCAATAACTCGACGGCACAAATAGGAATAGGTTGCTTAGCTCTGTTGAATAAGCGAGTAACCTTGCGCACAGGATACTGCTGAGCACACAGTTCATCATAGAGTTCCAGATTACTAAGAGAGCAAGGTATATTGCGAATAATCACGGAAAAAAGCTTATCCGCTGGGTTCCTATAGGTAAAATATTGCTGCTTGATGCTGGTGAAATAGCGAGTGAGATTGCGAAAATCAGAAGAGGAAGAAGAATACAACTTAACAATAGACCCGCGTAACTCAGTATGAAACTCAGATGTAACGTTGCTTAATGTCATGTAAAAGTAATTGATAATTGTGTACATCACGGAGACAGATCGGTGGAATGCGCTCCTTAGAAGTAAAAGCAGCCGGAGGAGTAGTTTCCGATGTAGTGTCATCTTCCAAAGCCTGAAAACGATTATGCGTAGGCATGGCATAACGAGGAGCATTTGACGTTTGTGAAGGTGCTGCTACACAAAGACGTTTATGTTGTCCCGCCGGTGGTGAAGAGGGCGGAGCAGAGCGCACCAGGTGGGTAGATGTGTTGGCACAGAGGCCGTCAGATGGGGCACAATCCTCCATATGGGTATCATCGGAAGATGCGGCAGAATGGGCAGTCACAACACCCATCGGAGAAGACTGAAGCACAGTGGGACACACCGGCGGCGCGGGAGCAATTGGTGCAGAGGTAACAGTTGTAGACAAACTCGGCGATGAGGAATGTGTTAAGACGGGCTGGCCTAAGACAGTCGGGGCAAGTTGATGAACAGACACATGGTCCTGATCAGCGTTAGCATAAGCTAAATCAATAGCCAAGCGAAGAAGCTCGCCGGTATTACGTTCCGGCATGAGAGCGGCACAAGGCAATGGTACGATAAATACAATCACGAGTGTAAGCAAAAACAGTAAGTGACGTGAACACACACAAACGTAGAGATAAACACCGAACACGTAATGAAGTTCCTTCGAGAAAAAAAAACTGCAGAACATCTGATGTATTATTTAGTTTGGTGGACACGGTTTTAGGGTCGTTTGATTAAAATTCAAAGTTTGATGACAATGTTATGATGTCAGTGTAATGGCTAGATATTTGAGTGGTTTGCAGAAGAAAGTAAAGGAATCTGCATCTCGCGAAATTTTCATTCGCTGTTTGGCGCATAGGATGAACTTAGTTTTACAAAGTGCATTAAAACGTATTTCTCAATGTCGTGTCTTTTTTTACTGACATCTGACGATATCTGTTCGTTTTTCATATTTTCCTAGAAGAAGTTACGTGCTGGATACCATCGTCGCAAGACGTATACCCACTGCAACAGATACCAGGTGGCTTTCACGTTCAAGGTTGTTCGCAGAAGATTGGGACGACTTGAAAATTGCGTTTGAGAAAATATCTAACGATTTTGAATCAGATGATCAGGTAGCAGCTCTCAAATGGTTTTCTGAATAACATGAACGATTGTAAATTCGCGTTTTTTGTTATTGATTTCAATGAAATCTTTCAGATTGCCAGTCTTCTTTTTAACATGCTCCGAAAGAAATCGCTTGACGTTTTTTCTGTGACAAACAGATAAGAAACACTTATCAATTAATTCAGCGAAAGACATCAAATAATGAAGATGGTCCATGAAGATAAAGGCATATTTCAAGAGACATATAAACTCTTTTCACTAGTTATAACATTGCCGTCAATGAGCGTTTCAGTGGGGAGTAGATTTTGTGTATTCAAACGCATAAAGACTTACCTGCGCAGTTTAATGACGTAAGAAAGACTAACATCTCTGGCCAACATCTCAATTTACAAGGACTTACCGCACGACCTAATAGAGAGGCAGCCGTTTCACGACGACATTATCGATAGTACGCCAATCAAAAGGATAGGTGAGTCAGCTTTAATATACAAGAAACAGGTAAGTTGTATGTCTTGTTTTGCGTGAAAATACCTATCGTTTAGGCCACGAGCCGCCCTGGATGCAGTAAAAACAGGAATGGTTGGTTTGAACTTCCAGTTTTTGCGGACTGGTTTTTGTGGCAATGCCGTATTTTAAGAAGCTTGGTGAGCGAAAATTATCGTTGGGGACAACTGTCAGTGGTTAAAGAATGCGAACACAACATCTTATTTACCATTCTTCCACCACATTCTACAGTCACTAGACCTGAGCTTCTTCGGGCCCCTAAGAAAAGCATGGAGAGATATGCTAACAAAATGTGCACACTTTGCCTCATCTTTCCTGCACTGCTGAAAAAGACGCTAGAAAAGATAGAAACACGAAAAGCAAATAACATAAAAAGTGGCTTCTGCATCAAAGGATTGATTCGTTTGGATCCGCAAAAGGCCCTGAATAAAATCTCAAAGGTTTTTGATCCACGTAAGACATTATCATCTTGGTTAAAAGATTGGTGGCCAATATTTTAGTCGAGTCACTAGATATACAATCAGAAAAAATACCGGACAACCTATTTACAAAATGGCACGATTTCGAGTTTTTGCCAGTATTATGAGACATCATTAGGGATGCGACATCGGAGTCGTTACGTTTGTTTAGAGGTGTCCTGTATTCGACTGTATAAAACGAGAGGATTACCTGTACAGTTGAGTCGAGTGTATCGCCGCACAGTGTTCATGTAAATGAAATGCCAAAGGATAGGATACAAACATCCACAATTGCCAAACTATATATTGGAGTATGGGGAAAATATTTTCTGTATTATTAATGAAAACATTTATTACAAACCGTGCAATAGCACAATTGCTTCTGCACATAGTAAATCGAGTAAAGTGCGAAGACAGTCAACATAGAATCACACAAGCGTTGTATTGCAAAATGTGAGGATAAGATATAGCAAGTCACCTCCATCAAATCAAACGTTTAATAAAGAACTATGCGCAACATTTATTTCTGCCGATATTCCGTTATATAAACTACAGAAAACAAAGTTGCGAGTTGTAATTCATTGCAATAAATTGACATAGGATGTTATCCATGTCTACATTGTGACGTAGCGTTTTGCATTAATGATTTAATACAGACATTACAGTTATATAAGTCAGCTGTATATGTTATAAAGTATTGCAGAAATAAAGTAAATGTTCGCGAGGCATGCCTAATTCTTCTTGTATACACTACCTCGCGGGGTGAGTGTCAGCCCTTATCGCTACACCCTTACCTTCCTATTCTATACGCTTTTTTCCATGTAGCGACTCCGATGTCTCAGCCCTAATAATCATATATTTTATGTCATTATTGTGTTAAAATTGTAGATATACAGGGTGGACCATTTAAGTTGAGATGTACAATATATGCAGAACTAAGCTTGTAGAAGGAAATATCCTGAATAAAAGTTGCTGGATATTATGGGGGAAAGTAAATGCCATTGGTTGTGTTTTGTATGCAGGAGGTTATGATGGTCATTTTAGGGTAAATTTAAAATGACCATCACAACGTCCTCCAAATAAAACACGATTAATGGCATTTACTTTCCCCCATAATATCAAACAAGTTGTTACTCAAGACATTTCCTTCTACAACGCTTAGTTTTGGAGCTATTGTACAGTCTCAACTTAAATAGTCCATCTTGTATACTACTCTGTAATACTCTTTACTTTCTCTACTACGTACAGTAAGTAGGGGAAGTATTGTATTCCACCCAAAAATTCGATACCGAGATTTCACCGGAAATACATGTTTTGAGACTCCCTGAATCCAAAAAAAAAGCATTTTTGGAAACATGTCCGTGTGTGTGTCTGTGTGTCTGTGAACAGCATAACTCAGAAACGAACAGTCGGATAAACACCAAACTTGGTATTTAGGTTCAGTATCTTCCAGAGATGCGACACGAAGGTTTTCAAGAAAATCCCCCCACCCCAGACTACCCTTTACATGGAACATTTTCGAAAATTTTAATTTTCTCAAAAATGGCTCTAACGATTTTGATTAAAATATCATATGTTAAAGATATTGTCATGAGAAATGAAATGTATATCTCGAATTTTCTGGGAATGTCTTCAAAAGTATTCTTCATTGTGAACGACTTTCGCATAACTGGTAAACCATGAGATAGACAACATTTTACTGAACAAAAAATGTAGATCGCGTTAAAATACACAATTTATGTCATATACATTTTTTTGTTGAGTGAACCGTTTTCGAGATATTGCTTGTTATTCCCTTAAATTTTCCAATACTTATACTTTTTCTCAAATTCGTTATTCATTTTTTTTATGTCCTGGACATGCAAAGAAAATGGAATGCGCCACATAGCAACCAGCGTTAAAATATTTGACTATCGCTTAAAACCTACCATATTCCCCTTGCATCTACAAGAAAATTACCAATAAGATTTACATCTCGATATCTCGATTAACATGAAGCATATGGAGAATAAGCGTTTGTAAAAATAGATTGTACAAGAGTAGAGAAAGTCATGTGAGTGTAACACATCAGATTTTTTCGGTGCAAAGGTTTGGTCATCCCCTTCCTTCTCCGCCATAATCGATGATTATCTATAACCTATAACCTGGATGCACCTTAAGCGTTAAATCAATCACTTAATCGTGCTATGGACTTAATTTATATAACAGGCGTATGTTATTCAATTGCAAAATGCTGTATTGTAATACATGAAGAACAAGTATTAGTTATGTTTTAATATGATTTCGACGTATTTAACTAAACCAAATAATTGCATTTTTTGGTTTTCTTTTACGCAGATCTTTTTCCTCCAAAAATAGAACCCCACATAGGCAAGTCTTACACCAAAAATTGCAAAACAATTCAAATTTTAGTTAACTGCAAAGATAAGGTTTAATAATTAATTAATGCTAACTTAACAGCCTAATAACATAACAACGAATATAATATAAATAATAATATAACTAATATAATACACAATTAACAGTATATAATCATTGTGTCAGTTGGTGACAAAATGCTCGCCTTGCAAAGTTTGAACACCTGCAAATATAAATACAGGGCGCCAACGTAACAGATACAATACAACTAAACCTTCCCAATACATATAATAGGTACGTATTTGCGGAGGAGTTGCTGGTTATGAATGGAACCTAACAACCTGAATATCACCAGATTCTAGTGACTTATCCCATAATGGTGGCAAAATGTGAAACTTGTAGTTTAGTAACGTATCTAAAATATAATCAGTATATCTGAAGCAAGATATGGCACCGGTAAAGTCTTAAGAACCATCCGCCTCGAACGTGAGCTTGATGCCCTCCCCCGGAAAGGTCATTGGTGTGTTCACTTCGCTCACAAAAATGTCTCAAAAGCCAGCAAGACAATACAGTGAAGACGTCTGTACCCACAGAGAATCCTGAACCTACATTTGATTTGGAAACTTGTAGACTACTGAGCGAGATGGCACCGCGGTAACGTGCGCAACTCGCGGGATCGAACGCTAGCGACTGCCCACTCTGACCCATGGGTTTTTCGTGGTTTCCTCGGGTCGTCAGAGGTGGTTCTGGCCCTCATTTCCTGTACCTATCCTCTTCTTTGTCATATGTTTCAGGATTGTTTGGCGGGTTGCAACTGAACGTGGATGTGCGCTCTGTAGAGGTTTCTTCCCTGGTGTCCTTGCGGAACTGCTGAGTTAGGACCCACCTCCGGATGTTCTCGGACGGACGCGTCTTCAGGGAACCCCTGGAGGTTAGGGGCCTGTGGGTGGTCCCAGGCGGGGTCGGATGCGTTCGAATATGGAAAGGTTAGGGGCCCCATCGGTGTCAACGAATTTGTAAACATGGATAAAACTGGCCACCGTTTTGTGATACAATTCTTTCATTTGAAAGGTCTTAGTCCAACTAATATTAAAGCTGATCTAGATTCTACTTTGAGGGAGTCTGCCCCTTCGTTTATAACAGTAAAATATTGGGTGGCAGAGTTTAATCCAGGCCGTACCAGCTGCCAAGACGAACATCGCATTGGTCGACCAAATGAGGTGACCACGCCAAAAATTGTGAAGAAAATCCACAAAATGGTTTTGGATGACCGTCGATTGAAAGTGCGCGAGCTAGCAGACATCGTAGGCATTTCAAAAACTGCTGTACATCGCACACTAACTGAAAATTTAGATATGGGAAACCTGTGCGCATGATGGGTGCCGCGTTTACTCTCAATGGAACAAAAGCAACATTTTGAGGATGTTTTTGCGTTGATTCATAACCATGGATGAAACATGGGTCCATCACTTCACATCTGGGATGAAGGAACAGTCAAAACATTGGATTGAAAGGGGAGAATCGGTTCCAAAAATGGCGCAGACAACTCCATCTGCAGGCAAGGTCATGGCGTCAGTTTTTTGGAATGCATGTGGGATTGTTTTCATTATCTTCAAAAAAGAAAAGCAATCGTGGCGAGTATTATGCTATCTTATTGTAGTGTTTGAATGATGAAATCAAGCAAAAACGGCCGCATTTGCGAAAAAGAAGCTTCTGCTTCATCAAGACAATGCACCAGTTCATACATCCATTATCGCCATGGCCAAAATCAGTGAGTTAAAGTTCGAATTGCTTCCTAATGCACGCTATTCGCTAAACTTAGCCCCCTCTGATTATTTTCTGTTTCATGAGTTGAAGAAATGTCTTGGTGGTAAAAGATTTGCCAACAATGAAGAGGTGCAGTTTGCAATTGATGGCTATTTTGCAGAACTCGACGGTTCTCACTATAAATAGGGTATTGAAGCTATTGAATATCGCTGGAAAAAGTGTATCTAGCTGAAAGGGACTATGTAGAGAAATCAAAATGTTTTTCTATTTTTTTTTGCTAGGTCGAGTACTTCTGGGACAGCCTTCATATATAGGTAAGTCATATAAAGGGAGCCATGAGCTGAAATTTTAATAGCAGGAGCGTGGCTCGTGCCAGAGTGCAATCTCCAAATCTAATCTTTGAAAATTTCTATATTCAAATTATGCAGGTTTTCTGTAATTCAAAGTAGTTGATAATTTTGTACACAGATAGCAGCTTTAACACAGGCAGTTTTCAAAGTTTCTACGTAAAATGTAGGCATGTAAACAAATGGCTTCCTTCTCAGACGTCTGTACGCGAGATTTCCACACTCCTAAGCATTCCTAGATACACTGTTTCTGAATGTGACAGTGAAGTGGAAACGTGTAGGGACATGTACAGCACAAAAGCGTACAGGCCGACCTCGTCTGTTGACTGGCAGAGGCCGCCGACATTCGAAGAGGGTTGTAAATTATAATAGGCAGACATCTATCCAGACCATCACACAGGAATTCCAAACTGCATCAGGATCCACTCCAAGTACTATGCCAGTTAGGTGTGAGGTGAGAAACCTTGGATTCCATGGTCAAGCGACTGCTCATAAGCCACACATCACGCAAGAAAATGCCAAACGACGCCACGCTTGGTGTAAGGAGCGTCAACATTACACGATTGAACAGTGACAAAACGTTGTGTGGAGTGACGAATCACGGTACACAATGTGGCGATCCGATGGCAGGGTGTGGGCATGGTGAATGCCCTGTGAACGTCATCTGCCAGCGTGTGTAGTGCCAACAGTGAAATTCGGAGGTGGTGGTGTTATGGTGTGGTCGTGTTTTTCCTGGAGAGAGCTTGCACCTCTTGTTGTTTTGCGTGGCACGATCACTGCGCAGACCTACATTGATACTTTAAGCACTTTGTTGCTTCCCACTGTTGAAGAGCAATTCGGGGATGGCGATTGCTTCTTTCAACACGATCGAGCACCTCTTGATACTGCACGTGCTATGGCGGAGTGGTTACACGACAATAACATTTCTGTAATGGACTGGTCTGCACAGAGTCCTGACTTGAATCCTATAGAACACCTTTGGGGTGTTTTGGAACGCCGACTTCGTGCCAGGCCTCACCGAGCTACCTCGATACTTCTCCTCAGTTCCGCACTCCGTGAAGAATGGGCTGCCATTCCCCAAGAAACCTTCCAGCACCTGATTGAAAGTATGCCTGCGAGAGTGAACCCTGTCATCAAGGCTAAGGCCCCTAGGGGCCTACTTTGCAGGTACGGGTTTTGGCGTGCCCGGGGTCCGGAGCAACCCTGACTTCCTCGGTGTGGGCTCCTCCTTGTGGTGAGAGAGTCAGCCAAAACGGCACCCACGTGTCGGCCGTGCGTGGAGACCCGTGTCGGTGGAAAGGACTATCCTGGTTGGTTGAGGGATGCGTGTCTGAGCCTGGTTTGTTCTTTTTAGATTTTTCGAGGAAGATGCGCATTTCCAATACGCCGCTTTGGTTTCTGCTTCACCTAAACGGGCGGTTAGGGACTAACCCTCCCCTAGCCAATCTGCCAGGACTAGGTATTTAACTGAACTCCAGGGTGAGTGGGACGCGCGCCCGCTATATACCCTGTGTAGCCCTGTCATCCCAGTGGGATGATCCCTTGTTGGGCTCCGTGGTGGGTGGGGAGCACCGGGGGATGAAGCTTACCTTATCTTTTCATGGGAAACCTAAATCCGAAACGAAGGCGACGCGTTCAAGGAGATAAAGAGGTACATGCAGTGTCATCCGCGCGTTACCTGTTAATTACCCGGTTGGAAGAGGCTCAGTCCTTTCTGAAGGTTAACCGTTTGTAATTTAGTCGGGTCTTGACAAGGTGGCCGGTCCTGTTATGTCCTGTACGCGCCTTAGAACGGGTTCTCTCCTTGTTGAGTCATACACATCCGCGCAGTTTGAAAAGTTGTTGAAGGCCAAACTCCTCCACAGATATCCTGTCTATGTGGAGAAGCACCGCACCCTGAACTCCTCAAAGGGTGTTATTACCACCCACTTGTTGGATGGTATGCCGGAGGAAGAGATCCTGGGTTATCTTTCGGACCAGGATGTCACCTCTGTGTATCGTGTGCGTGCAAAGCGTGATGGGGTAGAGGTGCCTACACGTACGCTTTTCCTCACATTTGATCTGCTCGATCTCCCTCAGAAAATTAAGGCGGGCTATGAAGTAATTCCCGTTCGGCCGTATATTTCACGCCCTATGCGTGGTTTTCAGTGTCACCGCTATGGCCACACTAAATTCGCTTGTAAGCACTCCGTTGCAGTTTGTCACCTGTAGTAAGGATGCCCACGACGGAGCTTGTCCATCTGCCCCTTGCTGTGTAAACTGCCGTGGTGCTCATCCGGCGTCTTCTCGCGACTGTTCTTGTTTCTTGGACGAGAAGGCAATTCAGGAGCTGCGAGTGAAGGAGCGTTTATCTTTCGCTGAAACTCGCAAACGTCATCTTGCCCGACAGCCTTCCATCCTGAAGTTTGGTACGTTTAGCTCCGTGGTTTCACACCAGGTATCAAAGCGGGATATGGGTACTCAAACGTCACCTGTAGCCTCCATAGCGGTCGCGCCTTCTAGCATTACAGTATCATCTTCCAAATCAGCCAGCCCCGCAACCATTCCTGTTACTACGGCAACCCGGAAATTCAAAACACAGCCAAAGCGTACCGATTTCCTTAAGGACCCTCCAGCCTCTATCAGTGAACGCTCTGCATTGAAAGCAAGTTCTCCCTCGCCTCCTAGGCGGTCACGCTCTCAGGATGCTAGAGGGCGTAGTCGGGCTCAGCGGGGTTCTCCTCCTGTGTCAACTGGCAATCGTTTTGCAGCACTATCCTCTACCTCATGTGCTACTGAGTCTCTTCCTTCCCAAGAGCCAATGGAACAAGAGTCCACTACGTCTCAAAGCCCTAGTCCCACGCGCAACCAGAAGGCAAGTTGAGGCGACCGCCTGCGGTGAATTGATCCTTCTAATCCACCTATCGCATTTCCCTCCGGATGTCCATTCTTCAGTGGAATACACGTGGCATACGCGCTCATAGGGCCGAGCTACAGTTGCTAACCAAATTGTTTTCTCCCAGCGTTTTGTATTTACAGGAGACTAAACTTTGACCGCAAGACAGACTGGTTTTATTCCAGTGCGCTTGACCTACCACCGTAACCTGGTACTCCTGCGCATGGGGGTGTCATGCTCCTCCTTCGTGACCATTTTTGCCTGCCTCTGGTACTTACCAATACCCTGCAAGCTGTTGCTGTTACTTTGATTTTACCTGGCTTTTATTTTACCCTTTGTTCCGTATATATACCGCCTTGTTCTCCCTTCGCTGTTGCGGAATTTGCTCATCTGGTATCCCAGCTCTCAGCGCCTTAGCTCCTGCTGGGAGACTTTAATGCGCACCACCCTCTTGGGGGTTCACCTCGGGCTTGCGCGAGGGGGAACCATCTTGCTGGGTTTTCATTACCACCAACCTTTCTCTTCTCAACACAGGTGAACCTACTTTTATTTCCGATTCTACAGGCGCTTTTTCTTATCTGGACTTATCTGTTTGCTCAGCACAGCTTGCACATCGTTTTCAGTGGAGTTTCGTCTCTGATACCATTTCTAGCGATCATTTTCCTTACCTTATCAGGTTGCTTTCACACACTTTCCCATTGCCACGTGTATCTACTTGGCAAATTCACAGAGCGAACTGGCTACTTTATTCCAGTTTAGCTGCTTTTGACGACCGCCCGTTCTCCGATGTTGACGGGATATTAGCTCATTTTACTTCGGTCGTTCTTTCCGCTGCCGAACGTGCTATACCTCGTTCTTCCCACCCGAAGCGTTTACCCGTCCCCTGGTGGACCGATGACTGTCGCTCGGCGGTCCGTGCGCGGAGGGCTGCCCTTCGGGTATTTCGGCACCACCCTACGCTTGATAATTTGATAACTTTCAAGCAACTGCGCGCCAGGGCTCGCCGAATCATCCGGGCCAGTAAGAGGACATCCTGGATCCATTTTGTGACGTCCTTCAATCATTTCACTCCGTCATCTGTCGTTTGGGACAAGCTTCGTCGTGTGGCAGGCAAAGTGTCACCGCTTACCATTCCTGGGCTTAGGATTAATAATGCCACCATCGTTTGCCCTAGAGCGGTTGCTGACACGTTGGGCGCTGCTTTTGCGTGAGCTTCCAGCTCATCTCATTACTACCCGGACTTTTTGTCTCTTAAGAACCGGGTTGAATCCCATGTACTCTCTTTTTCCTCTTTTAACCGCGAATGTTATAACGCACTGTTCACTATGCCGGAGCTAGAGCGGGCCATGGCCTCCTCCAGGCCCTCAGCTCCTGGGCCGGATGGTGTACATCTTTTAATGCTACAGCACCTTTATACGGCTGGAAAACGTTTTCTCTTGCGGATCTATAACCGCATCTGGCAAACCGCTTCATTCCCGTCAGCTTGACATGAGGCCGCCATCGTCCCAATTTTAAAACCTGGCAAGGATCGCCATCTACCTTCCAGTGATCGTCCGATCTCTCTCACCAGTTGCATCTGCAAGGTGATGGAGCGCATGATCGACGGGAGCTTGACGTGGTGGCTTGAATCTCAAGATCTGCGCCTAACGTTCAATGTGGTTTTCGTCGCTTCCGCTCAACAGTCGACCACCTGGTTTCGTTGTCCACGCACATAATGAATGCTTTTCTGCAGAAACGTCAAACGGTCACTGCCTTCTTTGACCTCGAGAAAGCGTATGACACTTGCTGGAGGTACGGTATTCTTCGTACTCTCCATAATTGGGGCATTCGTGGTCGTCTGCCCCATTTTATTCGGGAGTTCATGAAGGAAAGAGACTTTCGCGTACGCGTGGGTTCGGTTTTATCCCGTGTTTTTACTCAGGAGAACGGAGTACCGTAGAGCTCCATCCTCAACGTCACACTCTTTGCTATTGCAATCAATTCCATTGTCAATTGTGTTCCCCCGGGTGTTTCGTCTTCATTGTTCGTGGATGATTTCGCTATTTACTGCAGTTCTCGGCGCACTTGTCTCTTAGAACGCCGCCTCCAACTGTGTCTTGACCGCCTCTACAGTTGGAGTGTCGAAACCGGCTTTAAGTTCTCTGCCGAGAAAACAGTCTGCATTAACATCTGGCGCCGTACATCGTTTCTTTCGCCTTCTCTCCCTCTCGGTCCAGATGTTCTTCCTTTCGCTGATGAGACGAATTTTTTGGGGTTGATTTTTGACAGGAAGCTTAGATGGTCTTCCCATATCTCATATTTAAAGGTAAGGTGTGAACGTTCTCTTAATGTTTTACGCGTTTTAAGTGGCACTTCCTGGGGAGCTGATCGTAATGTTCTTCTAAGAGTGTATCGCTCTCTAGTCCGTTCAAAACTTGATTACGGCTGCATTATCTACTCCTCTGCTCCACCGCCGATATTGGATCGCCTCAATACTACACATCACCGTGGTATCCGGTTGAGTATTGGTGCTTTTCCAACGAGCCCTGTCATCAGCCTGTGTGCGGAAGCTGCTGAGCCCCCAATATCTTATCGCCGCGATGTTCTTCTCAGTCGTTACGGCTGCAGTCTCTCTAGTCTGTGTGGACATCCGTCTTTTACTCAGTTTTTTAACGATTCCTTGGACCGTCAGTACTCGTCACACTCCTTGACCTTACGTCCTCCTGGTGTTCATTTCCGCTTGCTCCTTAGGCTGTTGGACGTCACCTTACAGGCTTTTCCCCCATGGCTTCAACCCGAGGCCGACGTTAATCTGGATTTGCTCTCCATGCTGAAGTCGACGACGCCAGCGTCTGTTATTTGCTCGGCCTTTTTGGAAATTAAGGAGCAGTATGGAGGTTGTGGTTTTATCTACACTGATGGCTCCAAGGACGCTCGGGGAGTAGGATGCGCTTTTATTCATGGCCGCCACAGTTTTACCTTTCGGCTTTTAACGCAGTGCTCTATTGTTACAGCTGAGCTGTTTGGCATTTACCAGGCTCTTTTATACCTCCAGCAGCATTCTTTGCGGGAGTGGGTTCTTTGCTCCGATTGAGTGCCCTCCAGAGCATTATATCGCTGTGCAGTTACCACCCTCTCGTACAGCGTGACCAGGTTTGCCTCCAATCGCTCGCCAATGTTGGAGTTAATATGTCCTTTTTATGGGTTCCTGGTCACGTGGGCCTACAAGGCAATGAGGCTGCCGATGCTGCTGCAAAGGCCGCCCTTTTATTTCCCGGTTGTTTTAGCTCTTGTGTGCCTTCTGATGATTTTAGCTCATTTTTACGTGGTTCCATACTTTCACGCTGCAAGGCTGCCTGGACTGGTCTTCAGGGCAACAAACTTCGGGAGATAAAGCCCCTTCCCTGACACCTGGAGTACTTCCTCGCGTGTCTCTCGTCACGAGGAAGTCATTTTAGCCAGATTGCGCATCGGGCACTGTCGTTTTAGTCATGGTCATCTTTTGTCCTCAGACCCTGCCCCGGACTGTGCTCATTGTCCTGAGCCGCTGTCGGTTCGACATGTTTTACTACGATGCCATTTTAGCTCAGTTACGTGCGTCCTTGGGCTTGCCAGCAACCCTCTCTGAGGTGCTGGCAGACGCTCCCAGTGCTGCGGATCGTGTATTGCGTTTTATTCGTCGTAGCGGTATGGGCAGCCGGGTTTGATAACCTAGTTTTATCCTTCTGTTTTATTCGTAAGTTTTACCGCTGCTGCATTTTGTCTTTTATTCCTTTACCTATTTGTTTTAAACTGCGGGGTTCTTACCTGCGTTTTTGCATCTTGTTTTAACTTTGCCTGGGCGCTAATGACCATAGCAGTCGTGCGCCCTAAAACCCCACTACTACTACTACTATCAAGGCTAAGGGTGGGGCAATACCATATTGACTTCCAGCATTACCGGTGGAAGGCGCCACAAACTTGTACGTCATTTTTAGCCAGGTGTCCGGATACTTTTGATCACGTAGTGTATAAGCAGGGCTTTCTTTATGTTGGTGAAACATTGCTATAATTTATACCGTTTTGCTATCTCTACTACATATAGTAAGTAGGGGAAGTATTGCATTCCACCCAAAAATTTGATATCGAAATTTCACCGGAAATAAATGTTTTGAGGCCTATGAATCCAAATAAAGTAGTTTTAGAAAAAGGTCCGTGTGTGTGTCTGTGAACAGCATAACTCAAAAACGAAAAGTCGGATAAATACCAAACTTGGTACTTAGGTTCAGTATCTTTCAAAGATGTGACACAAAAATTTTCAAGAAACTCCCCCAACCCAGACTACCCTTCACCTGGAACACTTCGAAAATTGTGATTTTCTCAAAAATGGCTCTAATGATTTTGATTAAAATATCATACATTTAAGATATTTTCATGACAAATGAAATGCATATCTTGAATTATATGGGAGGTTCCCAAAAGTCCTATTCTTTCTGAATGGCTTTGCATAACTGGTAAATCGTAAGAGATAGACAAAGTTTTTCCACACAAAAAATGTAGAGATCGTCAAAACACACAATTTATGTCATATACATTTTTTGTCTATTGCACCATTTCCGAGATATTCCTTGTTAGTTCTTTGAATTTTCCTATACTTATACTTTTCCTCAAATGGGAATTCGTTATTCGTTTTTTTATGTCCTGGACAAGCAAAGTGAAGGAATGCTCCACATAGCAACCAGCTCTTAAAATATTTGACTATCGCTTAAAACTCACCATATTCCGCTTGGGCGTACAAGCAAATTGGCAGTTAGATAGTTTCTGTAAATATTTATCTGGATTAACATGAAGTAGATGGAGAATACTTGTTATCGTTATAATATCTTTGTTATTACAAAATGTTTGGGGGTTGAATTTAATAGATTAAAATTAATGTTATGGTATATCATTATCAGATTACAAATGTTTAATTCTTGAAACTATTGCACTTCATGATAGTGAAGTTGCAGAAATAGTAACTGAAAGAAGTTATGCACTGCATATATATGCAATAAAATCCAATCAAAGTAGCTATATTACATCCAGCAATTAGGAGTTAATTGTTATATGGTTGTTTATAATGTATTTGTTTTATAGGTAGACTTTACTTCAAATTCTCGCAGAGTTAAAAAGGTCGCTTTTCTGGATATTTCGAACACAAAAATGAACATTCAAAATCATCCTTTGTTACGTGGTGAAATATGTAGGAGTTTTAGAAGGAAAACTGCCATTAGTTTTATTTTATTTGTTGTAAGAATTTAAGTTTAAGAAGTAAATAGCTTACATTCTGTGGTTTAAAACAAAAACACTAATCCAAAGAAACTATTTCATCAAAGAAGCTTCTAATCTTAACGAGAAATTATTCTTGTATAGTGTTTTGAAAATTATACTTTATACAAAGTTTGAACATTTTCAGTATTTCAGAAACTGTATTTTTAAAATTTGTTTTATTGAATACATAATATGTGGATTTTAAAAATGAGAAAGATTGGTTTAAAAGTATGGATTTTTCATCAGAACATTTACTTACTTATACCTTAAGATTTACTTTAAGTGTAGTTCCCTTGAGATTTTTCAGCAGATGTAGGTAGATATTTGCAGTCAAATGCTGCAAGCTTACATGTGATGTAATATATTTACCACTCTCACGAGATTTGGGATCCGTTGAATAATTTTGATTTCTTCAAACAATCGCGAAACACGTACTACGTCACAGTGATATATATATATATATATATATATATATATATATATATATATATATATATATATATCCTTTTCACAAGGTAACTAAAATAATATTTTACTATTTGCGCCAGTTCCCAGCGCTGTTTATTCGCAATTTTGCACGATCCCTAGCGCAGCAGTCTGAATGAGAGAATGCCTAACCTCAAAGTAAGGAAAGTCGAAATCTTACAAGAAAACAAAACACACGGGATTTGCAAGAACTACATACGCTTTTGTCTAAACCTTGCATTAGACATAATCTGAAAATTGCAAAGAGATTCTCCGACCTTATTAAATAATGGAAACAGGAAGTTACCTTATCACTTTTGCAGAATATTTTATTGGAATTTCGGTAATTTTACAGTGAATCAAAGCTCTGAGGGGTTGATATCTAACGCATTCTACAGATTATTATGCTTGACGTTACAAAGAGACGCTATACTGTGACCTTGGGTCTACAAAGAAATCCGAATGGTTACGATGCACAGTTACTGACTCCACCGGGTCCGTAGCGTTGTGGATGTTTTGTTATTGTTACCATGGTGATTTGTTTAACGTATATGCGTAGAATGTGTTAATTTGCGAACGTTTTCTTAATGCTCATTAATTATTTTTAAGTGGAGGATTATCTTCATTTAGAATGAAACAAAACAGTTTGCATGTTTCAGTGTGGAAAAGCCTATAAGTACAATGTAAACACTTTTCTAAAGCGCATCCCGAAAGTTAAGTGCCACTGTACCTCTCCTAAAAAGTAAACATTCGTGCGGCTATAGGTGTGAAATTTGAACAAGAATTTCAATTATGGGTATAATTTCAAACGATATCAGCGAGATTGTCATGTTGAGGGACTACTTGCAAAAAGTACCGAAGTGCAGCATGGGTGATTATGAAGGAACAGTGGAAAGTATTTTAAATGAACGCTTGGAACTGGTACAAAGAGCGCCAAGGAAAATCTCACTGCACCTCGCGTCTGTGTCACATTATTTATTGTTGCACGTGGTCTTGCGAAGCCATCCATTTCATTGATTTCTTTAGGCCACAGTGCAAGGGTGCACCACTCCTTCTGCTAAATAGTTACGCCAATAACCACAACAAAGGTTACAAAATGGCGTAAAACGAAATATGTGTTTACGCTCTCGATCGTATTGACTAAAAGAGAAAGACGTAGAGTGAGTGCATTCAGTTTGTCATACAGATCTTTTATCGTGATTGGTAGCCGTACCTTATAGGCTAGTGCAGGACACGCCTTTGAAAGCGTTAAAAGCTAAGGGGAAAACTTGATAAGCGCCCAGGTTAGCGAAATGTAGAATGTGTAGCTTGAGAAGTTTTACAGGAGATGCAAATTAAAGCTTGAATGATATTCATTTCATACATAGCAAGGCAGCGCTTTATAACAAAAAGATAAACAGAACTGTATTCTCACAGTGATATCAATACTTGTTGCTGCATAGAAGTAAACATAACTAAATAATGAATAAATAAAGCAGCATGTTTTCCTTCTAATTCAAACTGTAATTGGTTAATATACCTTTACTAACATATTGCTGATCATAGGAATACAGCAGTATTATAGACGACGACGAGGCAGGCTAAGTTTTAGCCCGAGTGAGTTTTTGCTGTGCTCTAAGGGTTTAACTACAGGATGAGTATTTCAGTTTGAAAGGATGTTTCAGGAAGACGGTTTGTTTTTAGGTTGTAAGAAAGAAGAGAGAAAGCATATAGCTCCTCGAACTGCCTGTTAGGATGCTTCTTTACTCTGGTGTGTGTTTGTTTATAAATTTCTTTAGTTAGGATTGAATTTTGAGGCCAATCAACTCTTGAGTTGGATTACTATGGAGTTCAGCTTTAGCTGCTGTTGGTTTAACTCCTTGGTTACCTGGTGTGCCCGCATGCCATGCGGGGAACCCGATGACGCCGAAGACTGCGATTTCTAGGGTCGTAATCCCCAAGTGATCTGACCAGGACACTCTGATGGTTTGGTAAACTGGCGTAAAATTTGGTAGCCCGGCGTCTAATTTCATCTTCTACACAGGGAAGATGTGAGGCTTCGTGTAGTAGTCTCACGGGGAAGGCGCGGCCGACAGAGTAGATGGACCGGAGTCTCCTATTCTGCGCCCGTTGTAGCCATAGCAGACAGCTGTCTGCGGCTATACCCCAGACCTCGCAGGCGTAAAGCATGAGGGGGACTATCAGGGCTCGGAAAAGGTGTAACTTTAGGAGAACAGGTATCCCGGATCTCAGCATCGGGTACAAGGAGGCGATTGCCCCCTGCGCCCGGGTCGAGACGTCTCGGATGTGCTCGCGAAAAGTTAGACCCTTATCCAACTTTACTCCCGGGTAGGTTATAGAATTCCTCCATTCAATCCTTCGGCCTCGAAATTGAAATGTGGGGCAGTCTGTGGAGATGTGGCGCTTCGTTAGAAGCATGGCGTGACTCTTGTCCGCGTTAACGGACATGCGCCAACGCCGGCACCACTGTTGGATGAGGCGAAAATGTCTCTGTATTGTGTTGAAGGCTCTGATTAGGTTTTTGTTTGAGCAGTACAGCAGCACGTCGTCAGCATACTGGGCCATTTCGACTTCTGCTGAGTTGGAAAATCTGCCATGAAGACGTTGAAAAGCGTGGGGGATAGTACAGAGCCTTCAGGGACTCCGCCTCTAGCCTAAGTGTAGATGTTTTCCCCGCAACTGAAACTTACATGTTCTGTGTCGTAGAAAACTGTGTATGATGTTGTTCACCTGTGTCGGTAATCCCAGGTGGATGCATTTGTAGAGGAGACCCGCGTGCCACGTCGTTGTGAAGGCCTTTTCGACATCCAGCGATACCGCGGCGGTAAAACAGCCGTCTGCACCACTCGCAGCAGCTGCCGAGATGTCGAATGCCCAGGATCAAATCCAAACTGGTGGTCCGGGATGGCTTGAATGTCTCCCAAAAGTGGGGACAAGCGGTTGAGAATCATCCTCTCGAGAACTTTCGAGAGGGTTGAAAGGAGACTGATGGATCGGTAGTTTGAAGGATGTACCGGATCCTTCCCCGGTTTCAAAATGCATATCGCGTGGGCCTCTCGCCACTCTCGTGGAAAGTGACCCAGAGTAAGATACATGTAGTACACTTGAAATGTACTGGACACTATACGCTGGCCTCTCGCCACTCTCGTGGAAAGTGACCCAGAGTAAGATACATGTAGTACACTTGAAATGTACTGGACACTATACGCTGGCCTCTCGCCACGCTCGTGGAAAGTGTCCCAGAGTAAGATACATGTTGAACACTCTCGTGGAAAGTGTCCCAGAGTAAGATACATGTAGTACACTTGAAATGTACTGGACACTATACACGGGCCTCTCGCCACTCTCGTGGAAAGTGTCCCAGAGTAAGATACATGTTGAACACTCTTGTGGAAAGTGTCCCAGAGTAAGATACATGTTGAACACTCTCGTGGAAAGTGACCCAGTGTAAGATACATGTAGTACACTTGAAATGTACTGGACACTATACACGGGCCTCTCGCCACTCTCGTGGAAAGTGACCCAGAGTAAGACACATGTAGTACACTTGAAATGTACTGGACACTATACACGGGCCTCTAGCCACTCTCGTGGAAAGTGACCCAGAGTAAGATACATGTAGTACACTTGAAATGTACTGGACACTATACACGGGCCTCTCGCCACTCTCGTGGAAAGTGTCCCAGAGTAAGACACATGTTGAACACTCAAGTTAGAAAAAACACGGCGTTGAAGGGAAGGTGCCGGAGCATGAGGGGGGTTGAGACGCAGGAGTGCGCCATTGAGCTCACTCGGGCGAATGATGGATAATTGGTCCGCGTCGTCCGGAGGGCGCCGAAAGTATCGGCGTACATCCCGACGTACGTGTTCGGAAAAGATGTCGTCCTGGGCGTCTTCTCTCGGACGTAAGGTACGTTCAAGATAATCGGCGAAAACATTTGCTTTGGCCTGGGGTTCATAGGCGAGGCCTTGGGTGCCTTGGAGAGGAGAGGTGTATTGGCCTCGACGGTTTCGGAGGCCTTTCGCAATCCACACGTCGCCACAATCGATGCGCAATCTGGTCATCGTATCCTCCCACGCTTGCACGTGGTGCTCGCGCAGGCGGAGACGGACCTGTCAGCGTAGACGCCCGATTGTGCGGCGTGCGGTGACGCTGATAAAGTCTCCGCGCAACCCAGGAACAGTATTATAGACAAAAATATAACCCAATTTTATTGCCATAATTTGTATGTCATATTCGGTAACCATATACATATACACGTTTATCTCTAGTTTCTAAACATGATCAGTCAATTATAACAAAAGAGTAATTTGTATTTAGTAAACAAATAGCAACATCTGCGGATTTCTTAAGGGGAGTGCCCACTTTCTGACGAGTATGTAGACCGTCTTCCTCACTTCCCTGGAATATTTTTATCCAGTAATTTACTATAAAAACACTTTTATGCACTGCCGTTGCAGTTGTTGTAACAGTGCGACCAGCCTCCCCCATACCCACAATATGTCCACGAGTAATTTTGCTAGTCTACGACATGACTGGTTCTGAGACAATAACATGTTTTGGTTTCAATAACACCAGAAGAAGCAAAGGCATCAACCTCCCCTCTTTTCCCCCTTATTGTTGTGTTATCAAGCCACCACGCTCTGCGATAGGTAAGATGAAGGACATGCCTCAAAAGACCTCAGAAAAGATACAAAATCCGAAGAAGACTTTATTTTGCGCTCTGTGTACATGAAATATGTGAGAACTGGAATTCTCATCAATTGATTTCAGAAGTTGGAAACAAGAAACTGAGGTGGCAACACGGTCATGTTTTGTGAAAAAGCATGGTTCTCATACTGCTGCTGACAATACTGTAAGACATGATTATGAGTGTCATCGCTCAGGGAATTTTGTCGCTAAAAGCAAAGGTGACAGACATTTAAAACTGCAAGGCAGCGATAAAATCCGTGTAGTATGTCCTGCAAAGATAAGAGTCATTAAAGATCAACAAGGAATATGCAAAGTCAAATTTGTTTCGACTCATGTGGGTCACCAGCATGAATTAGCTCACTTGGGATTGACAGAAAATGAAACGGTATAGCTGCGGATAGTGTTTACAAAATTGCTTTTCAAGCTATACTTGATAAAATATAAGACTCAACATTTAGAAAGGGTACATCTGCTAGCCAAACAGGATTTGTACAACATTGAGCGATGCTAGAGAAGCGGCAAGAAGTTGTAGTGCAAACTTTAATTTTGTAAATATTCTAATTTAAGCGAATAATTGCACTTACACTACCCTTGAATGACTGTAACTAAATAGACTGGTAGGCGTACGATTGTTTACTTTTCTTCGTTATTGTTGCACGAGGAAGCAGAGCAACAGTTATGAATTTTGTGAATATTAGTGCCAGCATTAACACCAGGCTTCGGCTTTCTCCGTTGACGTTCGGGGACTGAAGACTCAGGACAGCTTCTGTCTGTAAGGGTAAGTGATGATTGTTAGTTAATATCGAATGACGTATCTAGGCGTGGAATAGACTTTCTTTTGAAGACGAGTAAATAATACGTGTGTATGTATGTCAGTGGGATAGACATACCGGTTGTGCAATACGATTAGATGCTGGAAGTTTTTGCTTCGAATATTTTGCATATCCCGACAAAGTCACACGCACGCACACACGCAAAAAAAGCATGATCATTAAACACTTACTCAATCCAGTCAATGCCAGGTAAATAAATCATGGACTCCGTGTTGCTCATTAGACGCAGTAATGCAACTGCCACGATACTTGTGTAACCAATAAGCGGCTGAGGGAATCTAAGATCCCCATAAGGGGGCAGCGTGGACACTGGTCACCTGTCGAGACCTAGAGATTTTAAAGTGACCGGAAGGGTCTAGACTAGGCAATATACATATTATCATAACAAAGTATATATGACTTTTAACATGATGCAATTTTACGTAATTAACATTCACTCATACGTCATTCTATTTCTGTTATCGTAACACTTACTTGGTACTTTATGGCGAACCTGGAAAGGGGTATACAACACTACGACCTACGGGAGATTTACTGCGGCTATCACCTCCCAGGAGGAAGGGATGAAGTGAAGGAATCACATAAGGCTACGGGCCACAGAGAAGCGCTGAAGTCCCTAACAATTCCTGGCTCGAAGACTTTCCCAATACTGGTGCTGCTCAGAGAGGGCGATGAACGACCCATACAACCAGGCAGCCCCTCTAGTGTCCACGGAGAATACTCTTTCCTTGCAGCAAGCGTCCGCGCCATCTGTCTGGCACCGGCGCACACCACGAAACCTACAACAACGTCTGAAATATGATAAGCAAACGGAATGGAAGGGAAATGAGGGAAAGGGAATCGTGATAGATGAGAAACCACCCCAGCATTCGCCTACTGACCAGGGAAAACCACGGAAACCACAAGATCAGAGGGGCGGTCACGGTAATTGAACCCGGGACCTCCCGATTGTGAGCCTCACCGTTACCGCGGAGCTAACTCGCTCGGTTGGAAACGGGTGATTGCCATCGTGTCTTGTCAGGGCGCCTAGAGTATATTTACTAGCTTTGACAGTTCAGAACCAATAAACGATAAGAAAGAAGCACTATAGCAAACCTGCTAAAATTAAATTAAATTGAATTTTATTTATAAACGCTCTTTAACTGCTGTGGCCCTTAGTGTCCCACTCTATATTGAGCGTGAGCGTGAAAGACCGGAAATTTTGCTCAGAGGTCTGTTTATCAGACTTGAGGTTCTTTTACGTATCATAGATCTACGACACGGAACCACCGACTTTACTTGCCTTTCGAAGGAAGTTTTACGCCCGAAAGAATCCATCGCCCTCCGCCGGGTTTGAACCCGCAACCTCGGGAACTAGAAGCTAGGTTGGTAACCACTACACCACAGAGCTACTAAAGTAAACATTATTTTAGACAAAGGTCATCCTGGCCTTCATTCCAACGGCGAAGCCGGAGAGCGTACTGGAAGAAGGCTATCGCCGAAAGAGCGCTCTTTCGTATCTTCTGCAAAAGGATTAAACTTTTAACTTCTTGGACGTGTCAATGAAAGTTGATATACTGCCTTCACGTAGGAAATGACAGAATCCACGACTCTGCTCGCCCCTTCCCTTTTGACTAATGAGATCTTCCTCCCTTGCTCTCTCTCTCTCTCTCTCTCTCTCTCTCTCTCTCTCTCTTTACAATGTGTTTGTACATGCAGTGGTTTCAGAACTGATAACGAAACTATTTTTTCTAATTTGTTAACCTCTACTGCATTTAATGTTCAGTAAAAATTCTGGGAAAAAATACCGAGGAAAAAATACCTTTTCACATAACTTTCTCTACTCATTCAAATAGTTTTACAAAAAATTATTTTTCTATATGCTTCTTATTAATCAAAATAAACGTTTGCAGAAATGGTTTCATTATACACATTTCATTGTAGGCATGAGGGAGATACAAGAGGTTGAAGCAATGGTCAAATCTTTAAAAGTGGATTGCTATCTGATGGTTTGAAATTCTACACTCTTTCCACGACCAGATCAACGGTTATAACACTTTAAAAAAGTATACAGTATCATAACAACAATGGTTAATGCCACAAAAAATTGTATGACAAAATTGTGTGTTTTAACGAATTATACACCTTTGTGTAGTGAACTTTTGTCAATCTCTTACGGTTTAACAGTTACAAAAAAGTATACAAGTCCTTTCTGATAAAGAAGATTTCACATTATTCCAGAATTCAAGATAATGAAATATTTTCCATGTAAAGCATAATTTGGCATGAGGGGGATTTTCTTCATCTTCGTGACACATCCTTTTTTTTCGAGTGGAGGAAAAGTACTTTTACGTACTAACCCCGTCTAAGATGAGAGTGTGGGACTCCACCGCGGAGTTGAGCCGGGGCCATACCCACTAAAAAAACCTCCACCGGAGAGAATTCATTGTAAGGTGAGGCAGTACCGCTCTTGCACCTGCGGATTCAAAGGAGAGGAAATGTTGGCCAGCCATAGGCTAAGGCCAAGGTGTGGAAAGGAGACCGGACGTAACCATGACTGAAGCCCTGGTTGCGCCCTGGCGAAATTTTGGGTGTTCAATTTTGGTGTATTCTTGATGGCGCCATGGCGCTGCGTCCTACGATATTAGAAGTGTTATACGTCACAAGCAGATACTCGTGCGCGAGTCGTTGGATCTGAGCCAATGGCTGCGTCCTTTAAACAGATATTTAAATCATGCATGTATAAGTACATAATTATACACATTTCTATTAGTAAATATTATGCTTAACCTATATTTGTTTGCATATTATCTTATGTTAGCATTTTAAGTTACATATGTATTTAGGATTGATGTAAATGTTTATAGGATTATTTTCCTCCGCCAGGTGGCGTCGTCTCTTGTCTTTTAGTTAGGATTATTAATTGTATTCGTTTGTAATCTTATTTTTCGCCAATATGAGGTCGTCCTACGACATCCTTGGAGGTTGCTGAACTTAAATACCAAGTTTGTATTTATCCGACATTTTGTACCAGAAAGTTTGAGACATTTGTTGTTCACTTGCCTTTCATCACCAAACTGCGATGATGAAGTTATATAGGTAGGTTATGACTGTTTGCTACTTTCTCTATTACTTATAGTAAATAGGGGAAGTATTGCATTCCACCCAAAAATTCGATACCGAGATTTTACCGGAAATGCATGCTTTGAGGTGCCCTGAATCCAAATAAAGAGTTATAGGAAACATGTCCGTGTGTATGTTTGTCTGTATCTGTGAACAGTATAACTCAAAAACGAAAAATCGGGTAAATACTAAACTTGGTATTTGAGTTTAGTATCATCCACGGATGCGACACGAAGATTTTCAAGAAAATCCCTCCACAACTAACTACTCTTTACACGGAATATTTTTCGAAAATTCTGATTTTTTTCAAAAATGGCTCTAGCGATTTAGATTAAAACAACACATATTTAAGGTATTTCCATAGCAAATTAAATGTATATCTTGAGGCAGTATTTTTATCGCTCAAAATATCAGTCTAATTGTATAATATTTTAAAAAATAACAGCCCGCCTAAAAGCTAAAAGCGTATGTTATAATATATAAAGTGTATATCACAGTCATTTTATTATGTTAATTTTATTATTTATATGTGTAAAATGTTATGTGAATATATTACGTAGTTTAACAATTAGGAGCTATGAGAATAGAAGCAAGCTGCTTTCTGTAGCAAACAGAATTACAAAGTAGAAGCCGAAAATGTCACGTGGATGTGAAAAGCAAGCCAGAATAAGTATTCTATTGGAGTAGGCTTAGCCAATCAAAGACTAGAAAAGCTTAAGTAAGATAAAGTATTCTATTGGAGTAGGCTTAGCCAATCAGAAACTAGAAATAGAGAAATGTACAAATTCAAACGGTTGACGCTAGTAGACATTGTAAAAGTAATTCCCTTCTGATTTATTAGATCGCATTTTCCCCCTTTGGATTAAGCATCAGCTTGAAGAAATTAACAAATTATCAAAATTCCGGAGGTAACTAATAAGTGAAGCGTTATCTAAATGTTATCAGGGCGGTGTTTACGGGCAGACTATCTAGACTGCAGCCTATACGTCCACACCACAAAAAATATAAATCTGATGTGTTACATTCACATGACGTTCAATATTTAGCCATTGTTTTCAACTCCTGTCGATTTTCAGCTGTTTCTCGCGATATCATGGAAATAAAATAGATCTTGTAGATACAAGGGGAATTGGTAGGTTTTAAGCGATAGTAAAATATTTTAAGAGCTGGTTGCTATGTGGAGTATTCCATTCTCTTTGCATTACCAGGACAAAAAAAATGAATAACGAAATCCCATTTGAGAAAAGGTATAAGTATTCGACAATTTAAGGGAATAATAAGCAATATCACTCAACAACAAAAAAATGTATATGACATACATTGTGTAATTTAACGCGATCTACATTTTTTGTGTAGTAAAATTTTGTCTATCTCTTATGGTTTACCAGTTATGCAAAAGTCCTTCACAATAAAGAATACTTTTGGAGACATTCCCAGAAAATTCGAGATATACATTTTATTTGTCATGAAAGTATCTTAAATATATGATATTTTAATCAAAATCCTTAAGCAATTTTTGAGAAAATTAAAATTTTCGAAAAATATTCCATGTAAAAAGGGTAATCTGGGGTGGGGGATTTTCTTGCAAAACCTTCGTGTCGCATCTCTGGAAGATACTGAACCTAAATACCAAGTTTGGTGTTTATCCGACTGTTCGTTTCTGAGTTATGCTGTTCACAGACAGACACACACAGACACACACACACACACACACACACACACACACGGACATGTTTCCAAAAATGCTTCTTTTTTGTATTCAGGGGGCCTCAAAACATATATTTCCGGTGAAATCTCGGTATCACATTTTTGGGTGGAATACAATACTTCCCTTACTTACTATACGTAGTAGAGAAAGTAAAAAGAAACCAAAAAAGCGATTGCAACCTCTCGACTGTGTCCAAGCATCAGAAGCTCAACTGAATCCATCAGAAAAATTTGGAACCCAGACTTTCCTTTCTCACATAGATAGACTTGAATCTTCATTGCGGCAGAGCTTGAGGTATACAAAGTAGTTGATACTCGATTTGGGTCTCTCAACAAGTTGGATACACTTATTGGGATGTGGGATGTGTTTATCAGGTGAGGACACATCGCGCACTGCGACCAGTTTGATCTATTGTGGCTACACCCCAGGGGGCAGGGATGAGGTGAAGGGTCGCAGGGTTTCCAGGTCCGCAGACAGACAGTCCCACAGGGATGCGCAGAAGGCCCTAACATTTACAGTTTGAACACCCACGCACGAATGGCGAGGAACCCCAAGAAGGTGATGCAGCGACCCTAACGGGCGGGACAGCTCGCTCTGGCGTTCACGGAGAGAAATCTTTCCAATGGGCACGTATTCAAACCATCTG